>CM076580.1:943877500-944225419 GCA_034641835.2 Pinus albicaulis | reverse complement strand
CATGGATAAAACAAACCAAAACACAACCAAGGGAAACAAGAGGTTAAACCACCTCCACCCTCACCATACCGTGACCACACCAAAACTGGTGCTCTGATCTCAACATAAAATTGAACTTGGAATTTAATTTGTAATCCATCACTATCCTTGAGGAATTTTCCATCTCCTTGTCTCTCAATATTTACCACAATCCAATCTTGGATCACTAGGCCCTAAACCGAGACACCTCCCTCAAGATTTATTGTGTATCCTGCCAAAACTAGTCAAGGGATTCCTAGGCCTTTTGGAAATAACCTTAGACCACCTCTGCCCAAGATTATGAAATCCATCCAAAATTCCAAAGCTCAAAACCAAGATCAAATTCCCAACACACCATGGCATTCAGAAAAAATGCAAGGAAAGGTTGAAACCCAATATCAAAATCTAGAAAAACCATGCAAGAGACAACAAGAGAACGAAATACCAACATGCATAATCCATGCATGTCCAAAACAAATAGGAAATCGCACATGCAATATGCTACTTGAAATTATTCCTATTGAAATTGTTGTATCCTCTACTTCCCTTCTTGATCTTTGTGTTCCTTCCATTTCCTTTTACTTCATTTTCTTTATTTCCTCTTTCTTGACTCAATGTTGAAGTGCTCGAAGAAAACTCTAAGTATCCAAGACTATGTGAGAGAGAGAATAATGAGAGAGCTCCAAAATTAAACTAATAAAAAGTACCAATTGATCCTCAGAAGCATCTTTATCCGTTAGGCCTCTATTTTTTTCATTTTCCTCCTCACATGAAATCTACGGCCTTTCACCTTCCTTTTCTCATAATTTCCTTTATTTTCATAAATAAATGTTCCAAAAATATTGTTTCCTCTTTAATTCCTTTGTAATTTCATTTTCAAATTTTCGTTATCCATAACCACATCTAGTGATGCCCACTAGGATACATTTTCCCAACATTCAGATTTGAATAAGTGTCCCTTAAGCATGGTCTTATTTTTCCTCTATTAAATTTTATTACATAAATATTTTTCCCAGGTCTGTTACAGAACCCTCCCCCTTGGGTAACATTGTCCTTGGTGTTGAACCACACCTACAACTCGACAAAACCGATGAAAAGCATACATACTAGTCATGGATCTTGATAAATTAGCTCGACGCAATATTTATAACGCTTAACCTTCTCAAAGGAAAAACCATGATTACATGACTATATAACATCCATACCTTTTATTGGAGCTTTATAGCTTATCTCATGGAAGTATGTACATCCATATATATATATATATATATATATATATATATATATATATATATATATATATATATATATATATATAGATAGATAGATATAACATCACCAAAACATATGCCAACATATACCAAATACCAAACCAAAATTGCTTTGACCCAACCGACAAACAATGAAGGATACATGGCATGCATCTGATCTGCCATCTCCCATCTAGCTTCATCATGCCCAAAGTGCTTCTACTTCTCTTTAATGTAATCGATGGCTCTGTTCCTCAGCATGAGCTTCTTCTAATGCAATATGCATTGAGGTTACGGTTGGAATTCTCCTTCTTGTTCCACCTACAATACAGACCAATCAATAACATGATCAACATCCTTTATATACCTTTTAAGTAATGAAACATGAAACACATCATGGAGTTTCATTTTTGGAGGAAGTGAAATTCAATAGGCCAGTTTTCTAATCCTCTCAATTATCTCAAAATTCCCATAATATTGTGGTACCAACTTGCCACATGATCTGATCCTTAATGAGCTTTTCTTGGGCTTGATGCACAAATAAACATGTTCCCCAACCTGAAACACCATAAATAACCTGTGATGATTTTCATAAATATTTTTTTTTTCCTATTTCACCTTTATATTATCATTTATAACCTTCATTTCCTACTCCATGTCTTCCATCATGTCTGGTCCAATCAACACCCTGTCAACTGGATCACTCCAACTGATGGGAGTATTACAACTCTACCCATATAGTGCCTCAAAGGGAATCATCCCCAATGATTCTTGATACCCATTTTTTTTATAAAAACTCAACCAATCATAGATACTCTTCCCATTTTGGTTTTTTATGCATCACATACATCCTTATTATGTCCTCCAAGATCCTTTGACCCTCTTAGTCTTTTCATATATCTCTAGATGATAAGTTGTAATGAAGGCCAACTCCATGCCCAAACATGCAAATAACTCCTTCCAAAACTGGGAAGTGAAATTTTCATCCATGTCTGATACAATATTATTTGGAACACCATGAAATATGACTATGTTTTTTATGAACACAAATTCTACATCGCTAGTTGAGTCAGTATTCTTCACTAGGATGAAGTGCACAACCTTTGTCAACTTGTCCACAAAAACTATGATAGAATCATGTTGTCTCACTGTCCTCGACAACCCTGTAATAAATTCCATGGAAATGACCTCCCATTTCCATTATGGAATCACAATAGGTTGTAGTAGTCCACCTAGGTGCTTACATTCTTCCTTTACCTATTGAAAATTCAAACATCTAGCTACAAAATCTATTACATTATTCGTTAGATTCGATTAATAATAGAATTTCTTCATTACATTCAACGTATTTTGATATCCTAGGTGACCTAAATATGGTTTCACATGAAAATCCCTCAAGATCATCCTCTTGTGCTCACTACTATCTGGCACATATATCTAGTCTCTAAACCTGACAAATCTATCTGTCATGAGACAATATTCCACATCTTATACACCTGCAGCTGTACTTGTACTTGTACTCTACTGTAATATGTGCCTAAGCTCCATATATCTGACATCTTGTTGACCTACTTGCAAGACCTGATCCTATAAATATATCCCATAGGAGCTCATACCTGTAATGTGATTTACCTATATCGACCTACTAAGAGCATCTGTGACCATGTTCTCTTTACCTTTGATGTATTTTATTTCAAAATAAAACTCATTGATCATGACCAACCATCTAGATTTCCTGGCATTCAGATTCAGTTGGTCAATAATTACCTCAACCAACTATGATCACTCATTAGTACAAACCTCATGTGAAGAAGATAGTTCCTCCACATCTTCAATGCATGTATGATCGTTGCTAGTTCAAGATCACTGATTAGGAAATCATGTGTTATGCACAAAACTAAAAGTGCTCGAAACAGGTCCAAACCTGAGTGACCAGAAAGGTCTCATCATTGTGATTATGGCGTCGCAAATGGTTCAAAAAACCGATGTCGTATGAGGAAGATATCGAATTCATTCTGTTTTCCCAAACAACAAAATTTTGTGACTGGATCCCCAGTCAGCATGTAGGTATAGTCAGCAGGAATATTCTAGGAATATTCCCTTTTTCCACCAACCAGATTTGGAAGAAGACAGTGGAAGAGATATGGGTCACAAGGATTTAAAAGCACGGTTGGGCCGACCGCCTGGCGGAGGAAGGCAACACTCGAGGCAACATCAAACCAAGCTTAGCCTCGTAGCTAGCCCTATGAGGACAGGAGAGGGCTCTCTCCGGGTCAAACTCAGTGAAAGATGTCCAATAGGATCTGAGATGACCTAAATGAAACACTGATATTGATTTTAGGCTAGTAAATTGATATGGATGAGGTTTTTAATAAATTATGGGGTTTTCTGGGAAGCATGGGATTAAGAACAGCTTGAACAGGGAAATATAATAAAAAACACAGATTATCTCCTGAGGCAAGATAAGCAAGAAATTTAACATCAAATTTGAAATTATATAGAGTGAAAGACCGCTGCGAGGTTGACAAGGGCATAGAAGATGAATCCTTGTCAAACAAAAGAAAACATTAAATATGAACACTTCCTCCAGACAGAGCAAATAAATTGAATTCTGCCTTTCTCACTTAAAAGTATTCATTTAGAAATGAAATGAAATGGAAACACAACAGGCTACATATGAAACAAAGGATGAGACAAATGTTAAATTTCATACCACAGGAATCTCAGGGGTCAGAGCTGCATTTTTTATTTAAATCTCTGTCAAAACTGTACAATGGAAGCTTTGTTTTTCTCCACGCACACCAGCTCTCAGAACTCTCTCCACTTACAAATGATTTTTTGATACATTAAATAAGCTTAAGCTAGAAGAAAACAGATCGACCCAACAACAAGGGCGCTGTTTCAACTAAAGCCATAAAGATAGAAAATAATCCTCCATCTGCTCTAAAGATAAAAAAGCCTTCCATTATTCCAGCTTGAGGATTTCTAATGACCCATGAAAACTAATCCTGGAGCGTAGACTAACTAAAGACAGAAATAGGCAATCGAACCTTTGAATGCCACTTTGCAACTGCTCTCAAATTTCTGGAGATACGCTTTGCCACTTTACAGAAATTGGGAAGAAGTCCCCAATATTTTAATGCTAAAATATGGGTCAAACCGCCACATATGCTCTTTAGATGAATCGAATGCCCACATATTGCAACGACTGCCACGTTACATTTTCCATGTGCTTATCACCACATCATACATATATTGATACCTTTAATTCATCTGAAGAAGGTTCTATCATAAAACAACGACTTATATAAACAACTCAATGCGGCCATCAACTATCTGATGCGAATAGACCATTTTCCTGAAAATACTGTGTCCATTTCCACTTTACTCCATGACAACATACACTATCTGTTTTGAATACATGCATTAGAACTGGCAGTGATGATGTCCCACTGACGTCTGAGAAGAATCCTTTGACTCCTTTAAGATGATAATAACAACTGGCTGTCATTGAAGGCACCTTTATGAACACAAGGCCCTGGCTAATTTCAAATGTCCAGTAAAGTGTAGCTTTATAAAAATGGGCATGCTGTATTATAGCAAACACAAAACTCTGTTGACTTTTCTGGCAAAACAAATAATTTGGCTAAAGCCAGGATTTTCCACATCAACCAGAAACTAATAACAATCAAAGCCATTAGTGTGCAGATGTAAATATCTGAAACATATACCAATGCACATTGAACCAAGAAATTGATGATTTTACTGAGCCACGTCCCAGCGCCACATACTACCATCGTCACAGCAGCAGAGAATGGTACTTCCATCATGAGATATAGCCGTCTGTCTAATAGGATGTTTGCAATGTGGATGTGATAACCTGGCAATTAAATTAGGAGGGCTCGACTGTAATTCCCAAACATAAACTTTTCCTTCCCTGTTGCCAACTACCATAGAATTATAGTGGAAATCGCATGAAAACTTGATAAACCAAATGTCACATTCTGGCACTGGATACTTCTGCAGGATGTCCACACTCTTTGATAGGATGAAACTGCCAAGCCATCTAGTGCAATCCACATATTTTGAATGCACTGCAGCAATAAAAACAGGAGATTGCACATACTTCTTGGGGAATTTCGATGGCAAATCCGTCCAGGTAAATGACTTCTCAACATAGGTCCAAAACTCTTTCATAGACCAGATCTTGACCGTGTTGTCCATGCCACATCTTGCAATACGATATACATCTGAAGGATGAAAATCTACACTGAGAACTTCATTGCGATGTCCCCCAGCTCCAGCAAATATCAAAATGCATATTCCAGTTTGAACATTCCAGAGTCGTACAGATTCATCTTTGCTAGCAGATAAAATAAGGGAAGGTTTCAATGCTTGGGTCCTTATTTCATTCACAGAATCTCCATGGCCAACGAAACTCTTATGGACCTTTTCATTTGCAACATCAAGCACTCGAATTATACCATTGTGACCACCTGCAACTAACAATGGTGAACCATTCACATCGCATGCCCAACTTAATGTGTAAAATGATTCATCCTTATCATCGTCAACATATGCCTGCAAAACAGAAATAGCACCTCCTTCCAAGCATTGGTAAATGGTCACCTTTACAGGTCTACGAATATCACAGCCATTATAACACTTCTAAATCATTACAGATTGCCATCATATTTGCACAAGTGAGGACGCCGCCCTAGTTGACACTATAAACCTTACGAAATCATCCAAGAATATAGTAACATTTACATGGAAACATAACAAAATATGGACGTAGTTAAGTAGCAGGATCAGACAATAGAATAGATTTATCTTGGCCCCTTGGAGTTGTTATCCCTGTAATGACGAGCCTTCTTTCCTCCAGCAGAGATATTAAAACCTTTAACACCCACAGTCCTCAACGCAGGACTATCTTATGCAACTTGCAGAGCCTCAATCCTCTCTATAATGGCGTAGATATCTCCACAGATGTCTTCCACGATTACATCCATGTCTGCTTGTTGCCGAAGCAATTTGGCTTAAAGGAACAACTATAATGACATAAGTTTACGCTCAACTATGTCCACCTATTTTCAAATGGATACACACATGGTACGAGAGGCATCCAACAACTTGTCTAAGACCATGCCAACCTCAAAAATATCATTAGGAACAAAATAATGGGAGATAGCCATCACAAAGCGTAAAACCTGTTTGGTAGCTGCTGGAATTGATTCAACACGAAACTGGGCGCACAACATGAATTTTCTGAGTTCTGTTTTTAAGTGAGTCGCAATTACTCAAGTGGGTCGCATCCCTTAAGTGGGTCGCACCCATTCAAATTTACACTTGCTGTAACGCACAGGTGGGTCGCATCCGCCAAGTGGGTCGCATGCGCCCAAGTGGGTCTCGCGCAACGCAAACTCTGTCAACACTTCTGCAATTTGTCTTCGGCCTCCAGAAACACGATTTCGGCTTCTACCTAAATGATTATGTTTGCCATGTTTATATATGAAGGAAATATCTCATGCAATCAGATTTGATTTCAAATTTATTTGACAACCCACTTTCATAATGTTTCTGCACTTTGTCATTTGGCTATTTAATACAATGTTTCTCCTTTAGCTTTTCTGATTTTGATTGATGGCTCTTCTATCGATTGTTTTGCAGGGATAGGAACTGATGAGTCCTGGCAAGGTGACCAGGGCCAGCTTTTGACATTTCTCATAAGGGCAGACTTTAAAAATATACTTATTACAAACCACTAATCTAACAATTTCTTCTCCAAAACAGGGTTTTGGAGAAGACTCATCCTTTTGATCATTGAAACTCCTAAACTAATAACTCACTGAACCTTCCTCTGGTTTACAAACAAAACCCTGAGCTCAAGAATTAAAATGACTCTTTTCTGGACCAGAGTAACATCAGTGACTGCAAAATGACAAGAGATGAACCTTGGTGAATTCGATCGCAATGGCCGGGACAGATCGAGTCTAACATCGGGGTCTAATGGGGATGGCAACACTTGGGAGGTGCCAAGAACCGCGTAGCTTTGGGAGAGCAGATGCTGTCCCATCCATCGGGGCTATGGAGTCATGATTAACTTATTAACTCAAGTCGATCGAAATGATTTGAAAATCGATTTGAAAACCTCAAATCAGAATTCCTCCAACTGGAACAAAATGCTGCCTTTGGCTGCTTATTTATTTACAAAATTTACCCTACTTTGCTGCAAAAATAATAGATCAGGTAATACTGAAATGCCAGATCAACCATTCAAGTAAACCTGAGAATGATGTTGCTTGAGAATGCTTCCACCAGGACACAGATGTAATTGCTGGCAGCCCTTCATGCACGTAATGAATCTGGCTATGTAAAAGACAATCTGATCTATCTTTCAAACTGTAAAACATTTCCATGTATGTTGCAATGGGATCACAAAAGCCAGACTCGGTTTGCTGCCCCAACTCTGCAATACATACTTCCAGCTGCACACTGTCAATGCAAACATCCACAGGTAGCTCTATTGTTTCTTGTTTTGAAGGAGGAAGAGTTTCCAAGAACTTTTTGGGATCTCGGAAATCGTATGACTGGATCTGATCATTCAAATACTGAATCTCCTTCTCAAGTTTTTCAACAACTAACTCACAGAAACCAGTTTTAGCTTCAAGAGGGAACTTTGGAGATTTCAAACATTGAAACATAGCAATGAAAAATCCTTCATCATTAATTTCAATATCTTCTAACCAATTTCTAACCTCTTTTACAGCTTCAGAAAGTGCAGGGTTTGCCACATACCCTACCATTGCATGAATGAATCACGAGTTAATCGAATCTCTCGGATCGAGCTCGGAGTCGCCGGTTCAAGCTCTCCCAAGTTCTACTGCTCTTGGCACCTCCACTGAATGAGCCTATCATTCCATCGAGCCAATGCAGAGTCACTCTTTGCAAATTTTTCCTCCAAGATCAAACATGCCTCTTTATGGGTGATTTATGTCAAGGCCAAATTTTGTCATTTCCTTATTATTCTCACAAAATTGGTCACTAGGCATTGTGTCTAGGGGTTGCTTTTCTTTTCAAAGTTGTCCAAATGTCGGCCCATGTCACCATTCAAACTGAAAGTGTAGTATCATTCGTAGAATTTTCTATCATCATATCGTGTTTCTAAACTTGTCCTTACACCTCGTTTCATAAGGTTTCTTCCACTGGGTGTCTAGAAAAGGTCCATTTCCCTCTCCTAGGGTTTTGGAGGTAATTTCTCTTGGATGGTCAAATAATTAGAAAAACTTGTATCCTGATGTTCATACACCTTCCCCTATCATTAATGTACCTTATTAAACACTTCCCATCACCGAGATCCCCCAAATTCCTCATTTTTCCACAAACCCTAGTTTCTTGCCACAACTTGGCAATTTTCTAGGCTAGGCCTGTGTTTTGCCCTTTTGGACCCCTTCCCCTCACTCAATCTCTGAGATTCCACTTTCCCCTACTTCCTAACATCCCTCCCTACTTCCAAAAATTTCCCCAAGAATTTAGAAGCCCTTTATCCCCTTCATTTCGCTTCATTTCGACAAAATCCCTTGTTTCACACATCGGGATAAGTTTCACTCAAAAGATGTTTCAGAGCAATAAAAGATGAATTTTGGAAAACGGAGAGAGGTTTTTGTCCAAAACATGCCAAGGAAGAAAAACCTCCTTCACTTTTTACACAGGTGTCATGGTTTTAGAGAAATTTCAAAAATACCGTTGCCCCAAGAGAATTGATGCACCTGCTGGGAGTAGTGTTGGGAGATTTGATTTTTGACAAGGTAAATGAAATCAAAATTGAAAAATTATACTTGTGTTGGAAATTAGACTCCAATATCTTTCCAACGAGCTATCACACGCCCGATTTGGACACCGGGAAGGCCTCCAAAAGCTTCCTGCAAAATGCACTATGTGGCAAGAGGCATGCGACCCACTTGAAACGGGTGAGACCCACTTGAGGGGTGCGACCCACTTGAGCGTTTCAGCCTGTGTAAAATTGAACGGGTGGGACCCACTTAAACCAGTATGCGACCCAATTAAATCAGAACCCATAAAATTCATTTTTTGCGCCCAAATTCGATTCTAATCGACTCCAAAAGCTTCCAAACAGGTTTTAATCATTGTTCAATGGATTTTTAGCATGATTATGATATTATTGATGTTGGGAAAGAGGCCATGTTGGGAGAAGAATCTATAAACCCTATATTCATTTCAAAATTCGCTCCATAGGGTTTGAGAAGTGATGTTGGTCATTTGAAATTGGTGTCAAAACCTACATTTATCAAAACACTCTTATGCCATTGTTGTGTATGCTTTATCACTACTGTCATTATATTATTTCCCTCACTGCTGAGATCACTGTTATTATACCACAGTCCCATTTTTATGCCACTATTTCACATCCTTCATTTCCTTTGTTCCCATGTGGTAAAACCCTAAATCTATCACCTGTTATCCCTTCCCTCCATTGGAAAAATTTTGATGGCCACAATATTCAAATATTATGCCTTAGATTTCATTTACATTTTGTTATTTCACCTATTCCCATTCCCAAAAATCCTCACTATCACTATTTTCCCATATCACTTGCAAATTGACCATATCCCTAAACCCCTCCAACAGTGGTTGTCCCCACACTTGACAGTACTTTATCACTGTGGTTTTTCCCATAGCACTGTATTACATATGTGACACATTTGGGCATTGAAACAAAAACACCAAATTGCTCATTTTCTAAACAACCAAGCATGCAGTTGACAAACACATTTCAGCAGCGCGAGTACTATCTCCACTGGATGTGGAAGGGGTCTCACCTTCTTCATCAGTGTAGGTACATTCACAGGATCATGATAGAAACAAGGACATGCTTCGTCACATGAAAGGCCATTATTGGGCTCGCATGCATGTTTGCAAAGCGAGAATGAAGATTCTGAAGAGGAGGTTGAGCGAAGCACTAAAACGGCGGAAAAGGCCTAATCCACTTCGGATTTTGGCCGAGGCTTCATTGGCTGGGCAAGATACATGATGGAGGATCTTCGCTCCGAATTTGAGCGAATTCGGAGAAAATTTTGTCATTTTGAAATTTTTGGGTCTAAAAACAGGTTTTTCAGTTAAGTGGGTCTCGCACTCATATGCTCACTTTTTTTCGGGACACTTGCTGAAGGAAATTTTTGCATTTTTGGATTTTTCATGGTTAGTTATGCATCCTCGGACATTACCTAAGCATTTCATCAGATTCTGGATGGTCAAAGAGCTCAAAAACACCATGAAAACCACCTTGCTGCCACCTTTTGCACCAGCAGGAAGTACTTCTGGGAGAAAGACGTTTTGGAGGGTCAAATGAGCTCCAAATTGGGAAATTCTACTTGGGTTGGATAGTCAACATCCAGGGCTTTCCAACGCGCTATCATGAGCTCAATTTGGATGCCTGGAAGTACTTCCAAATCAGGCTGAAAGTAATGCGACCCACTTGGCTCAAATGCGACCCACTTAAATTTTTGCTGAATTTTCAACTGCCAGCTCAGATTTTCGGCTAGTTTGGACCAGTTTTGCTTGTGGATGGAATTTTTGGGTTTTATGATGTAAATTTATGTTTGGCATGTAAATTTGGCTTATTTTTATCTATTCTAGAAGATTCACTCTCAAAAAGGTAAAAATCATGTAAATGGATCAGTTCCCACTCTTTTAGAGGCAAGTTGTTAGCTGCCTAGATTGTAGTTCCATGATTAGAATTGGTTGAAACTGATCCCTGAAGAGGGAATTCGACCCCTAGAGGTGGGGAAAGGTGTTAGAGTTATCTATATATTGTAATTTCTCAATCATTTTCAGAGGTTGGAGAGGTTGGACTCTTGGGATACTTTTGATACCATTGTACATATTTTTCATATTTTGGCTAAGGAAAGATCAGGGGTTTTGCGGCACTTGTTGGGATCCTTGTGGTGTTATGTTCTTGATGGTGTTTCCTCTTTGTTTACTGTAAGTTTCTTCATGTTTAAATGTATGCCATCCTTTCATATGCTTCTGAACTAAATTGAATGAGTAAATGAGGTTGAATCCATTGTTTACAGTGCTCTGCCTTTGAATTCAGTTAGTTCTATATGTTTTCGACTGTTTGGAGAGGATCCAAGTTCTTCTTTGCCCTCTTCAGCTCCTCGTCGGTCTAATCTGTCCGTATATCCAATCAAAAGCATCAAGACAATCACCTACCTCGCCCCAACTCGAAATCCGCAAAGGTCTGACCTTATCCCCGGACCCAAAATTTGTTTTCCCATTCCTCCAGCGAAAAACCCAAAAATCAAAAATCAAACATACCTATCTCTTTACTAGCCTAAAATCAGTTCCCTATTAAAGTCATCTCGCACCCTATTGCTCATTTTATCGAGATTGACGGAGAGAGCCCTCTCCTGTCCTCGTAGGGCTAGCTACGAGGCTGAGCGTGGTTTGATGTAGCCTTGAGTTTTACCTCATTTCAGCCTGAGGTAGATTTGAGCGCGACACTACTTGAGGAGTTTTGGGGCCGTTGGATGGTTGTTTCAAAATCCGTTACATGAGGGACACATGGCAAGCTCGGAGGCTGCCACGTGTCCTCAGGAGGGTCTGTTAAAATTTGTTTAGAGCCGTCCGGAATCGAATAGTTGACCTTTGCATGCACATGCCTGAGTCTTGACCATTCTGCCTACCGCATATGACTTACCCCTATAGTATTCAACATCAATTTAACATGTATTCATTTACATTGCGGAGGAGGGGACTGCCAGTGGTCCCAACCCGTTGGCGGCCCCATGTTGCAGTCACATGGTATATCGAAGATCATGGCATAAAACTTTAAATAACCCATAGCAACAAAATTTCAGGTGAGGGTTTGTTCACATGTCGCGGTAACGGTTGCAGTTAACGGTTTCGTTTGGACGTGTAATATTCCCAAATGGAAAAGATAGGAATATAGAACATATGTAGCATTCCAAATAAAGCAAAACAAGAATATAGCACTAAAATTTGGAAAATGCCAGAAATATGCTACAACTGAAATTTACATGAAGACATTATAACTATGAGTAGAAATAGCTGAGTCATATCATTATAAACAACAACAAATATGAATGTACATAGTGCTCCAAAAGGAATGCACTCAAGCCACAAGATTGCTGAAATACACTAAAGAAACCAAGCACTAGAAATGTTGTGTTGTTATTGTTGCTGCAGTTGGAAACCACTGCTACTGAGGAGAAGAACCATGTGCAGAAGGCTATTAGAGTGATCAAAATAATCCAGAATTTTAACCACGGATTCTCCTAAAAAAACCCAGAAAAACCCAGAAATGGTTTGGCCAGATTTTAACTTTGGATTTTTGGCTTTTTTTGGGTTGCCCACTGCAACAACCCACTAAAATAACACAGTAATGGACTGGAACTATGATGTAGGGGATAAAAACACTATGGCCTGATGCCAAATGTATCAATGATGCTCTAGGGCCTTCTTTAATAGCCTCTAAAGAGAAAGAAACCTCCCTCCAATGAGATCTAGCTCAGAACTCTCCCAAATCAAACCTCCACAACTTCTGCCCTGCAACACAACACAAAATCCTCAACAAGAACTGCGTTGTACATTAATACTAAAGCCTTGGACAAATGCCTGATAGTGGAATGTAGTGCAAACTCTTCCAAGAGGCCTCTGAAGGAAAGAGGTGGAATTCCCGATCAGGGACACCCTGTGCTAAACAACAGTGCAATCTTAGCTAAACAATTGAACAAAGCTATATGTTGTAAATAGACCATATATTCAAAAATATAATAACATCAACATAATGAAATATGGTTGCCATCCTCTTCATTATATAATTGATGAGCTTTCTAACCCTAAGCCTCGTTCATTTATGACACTACTACTTCATGCAAAGAGTCTCCATCTAAAATCCTGATTGTCAACAAAGCCACTACTCCATGACAACATTGTTGGATTTGGTCAAAGTTGGACCACTTCAAGGTGTTTCTACTCCCTTTTCACACCTAAGGATGCTCAATTAAGATGCCAACATGTCTTCCTTTCTGGTTGGCATTGATTTTATTCATATTAAGGAGATTTTTGGATCTCATATCCTCTTATTCATCAACAAGAAAGAAAAAACAAAAATTAATATTCCAACTAGCTCATGGCTAATTTATGAATATTATAATCCTCCTCCTATTCCTCCTCCTATGTGTTTCTTTTCCCCAAGAAACTGGAAGGATAGAGCTGGAAATATGGGGAACCTTTATTCCCATATGAGCTCCAATATCCAAGCTATCCTTGCATTACAAGGAAAACTTCTTGGATTCATAGTGTCAAAATCTGGATGGAATTCATATTGATCCTGACAGAATCAAGGAGATTTCTGAAATACCCCTACCCCATAATAAGAAAGCTATGCAATGTTTTCTTGGTCAAATTAATTTTGTAAAGAGATTTGTGCCAGATTTTTCAAGAATTGTATCTCCTTTACAAGCAATGATTAAAAAGAATTCAAACTTCAAATGGGGCTAAGACAAATATGAGGCATTCAATCTGATCAAACAAGCAATTTTTAATGCTCCATCTTTAGCAACTCCAAATTTTTCTGATCCTTTTATTTTATATACATTTGCCTTTGATAAATCATATGCTGCGATACTCACTCGAGCAAATCAAGACAAGGCAGAAACCCCAATTTCTTTTTTCAATTCAAATTTACAAGGGGCTGAGTTGAATTATTTAGATGTAGAGAAACAAGCTTATGCTGTTTTCAAAGCAATTAAATATTTCAGACCCTTTTTACTTAAAACCCATACAAAAATCATAGTACCATTTCCAGCAGTAAGAAATCTCCTAATACAGAAAGATGTGGGTGAGAAAAGAGCCAATTGGATTACTGCCTTACAAGAATATGATGTAGAAATTAAACCAGCAAGTATTGTAAGAGGTCAAGGCTTCTGCAAAATACTAGCTGAAGCACCGCTTATTTCTGAAAAGCCATCTGCAGAGATACAAATGTATGAGGTAAGCCTAAACGATGTTGAATCATTATATGCTGATATCATATTTTATATAAAGAATGGATATGCTCCTCCAAATCTCGATTACACCAAGAAAAGAGCTCTAAGGTTAAAAGCTAAACAACATCAGCTCATGAATGATGTTCTTTTTAGAATGAATTATGATTATGTTCTCCTTAGATGTCTTGAGAAATATGAAGCTGAAAAAGTATTGCAGGAACTTCATGATGGGCCAGTAGGTGTAAATTATGCTAGAGATGCTACTGCACATAAAATCCTCTGTGCAGGCTATTACTGGCCCACACTATTCAAAGACTCACATAGCTATGTAAGGAAATGTCAAGTTTTTCAAACCGCTGCTGGGAGACAAAAGAAACCATCATTTCCGCTGCAACCAGTCAACATTGAGCAGCCTTTTGATCAATGGGGATTGGACATAATAGGTGAGATCGTTCCTCACTCTTCTAAACAGCATAGGTATATCCTTACAACAACTAATTATTTTACTAAATGGGTAGAAGCAGTTCCTCTCAAGACGGCCAATGCCGAGCATATCATCGAGTTCATAGATCGGTTCATAATCACCAGGTTTGGTTTACCTTCTACTTTAATGTTTGATAATTCATTGTATTTTTCTGGTAATGCTATGACTGAATTTTCACTCAAAAGAGGTTTCAAACTTAAATACTCTACCAATTATTACCCACAGGGAAATGGGTTGGCTGAATCTACAAATAAAAACTTAATCAGAATCATTAAGCGAACCATTGATCAAAATCATAAAAATTGGCATAAGTCTTTAATATATGCTTTATGGGCAGATCGAATAACGCAAAAAGCCTCCATTGGCACTTCTCCCTTTAATTTAGTTTATGGGAAAGAAGTGGTTCTTCCAACTCATATAGCAATTCCTTCTTTGGCCTTAGTTCAATATATTGATGAAGCACCAACTTCTTCTTTACAACTAAGACAGCTGGAAATAATAAAGCTGGAAGAACAACGAGAAAAGGCCAAAATAACTCATGCTCATCACCAAGCATTAGTGAAATCTTCTTTTGATTCAAACATGATATCCAGAAAGGACTTTCAAATCAGAGATCTAGTTTTAAAATGGGACAAGGCTCATGAGGAAAAAGGGAAACATACGAAATTTCAATGAATGTGTCTTGGCCCTTTCCAAATCGCAGAAGTCATAGGTCCATATACTTTTATGTTACAGGATTTAATAGGAAAAAGAGAGTCTTTACCTATTAACAGACAGATTTTCAAAAAAAAATTTCCATAGGAGATCATTCTTCTGTTTTGTATAATAGTTTTCTTTATGTTCATAATAAAACCAGTTGTAAATGGTTACATTTGGAATTCACGAAAAAGATACAAATTCTCTTTTAGATTTTGTTTTTTCACTAGTATAAATAGAATTCTTCTAGAAAATTGATCATTATTATTGAAAGATACAGTTAAAGACTTTAGGCCTAGAAATGTTACTAGTTTCAACCTTGTGAATTTTGTTAAAAAGAAACCTTTAGTGGGAAATTGTTTTATATCAGTCTAATGAAAAGTATCAATAACAAAATGAATATTCTCTGTAGAAAATTTCTTTCCAAAAAACTATACCATTTTCATCTAGAACTATCTTAAGGAAACAATGACTTCCTCCCTACCTAGGAAATTACAATGTCCAGGGAATAATCCAATAATACACTTTAACTTAAAGAGTAAGAGGTCTCATCACGAGCTGACTTATCATGACCATAGATATTATAGCTTGCTGACTTTGCCAATATTGCATACCATAACAAGGCAATGACTCAAGATTGTTGCAATCAAAAGACAAGGGGTCTCATCACGAGCCAACTTGTTTAGCAAAGTTATAAATCAAGTGAATGGCACTATCATAAATTGGCTACCAAACCAAGACATTGTTCTTTAAGGATAAAAAATAAAATAAAAAATATTAAGTGTGGATATGGATTTCTCTTTGAAAATTGTATATTTCTCTAAGTAGGATACATGATCATTGCTGGGTAACAGGTAACCATGTCGAGGCTATAAACGCCTGCTAGCAGTAGAGGCTCTACCTACGAAAAATGAGCATATTTAAAACTGATTTACAGAGAAGCCTTTGTTTTTATCTTTATAAACTAAGTAATTACTGATGTAGATACAAGGAATAGATTGAGGAAGTAAAAAGTCAAAGTTGAATATAGAAGAAACGAAATATCATTGATAGATAAAAGCATAATGTGCTTTGTCTTTCTATAATAAAGTTTGATTTTCTGAAAAATTTTCTATTTTGAAAGTTTAGAAAATTCAAAAGAAAAGCAGAGATAACTGGTTCTTCCGAGTGAATCGCCAATTGTTGTGACCAGCAACAACCCCCTTTCTTATTTAGTATTATCACTAATATTAAATAAATGGGGACCCTTAGTCAAAAAATTTTAAAAATCGATTAATGCTTGTATTTCCTTTTTCAATAAAACTTACTATCATAAACTTAGGATAATATCCCTTGAAAAATATAAAAACTTAAGTTTTATGATAGGATAGAATAAAATCATTATTTAAAGAAATATCGCATCGCATGAAAGTAATGAATACCTCCTTACAAGTGGAATTCTAATATTGCGAGATCGCGATACGAAACTACGCATTAAAAGAACATTCATCGCATTGCATGCTTCAAATGTCACATGTTATGTTGAAAATATCAAAACCACCGACATGCGATGGCATATATCGCAAATCGCATTTTGCAGAAAAACACATTAACGGAGATTTGTCATTTGCTGCGATCCAGCTATTTTGTGATATTGCGATATTACAGTATTGTGATATTGCAATTTTACAAGATTGCGATCTGCGATATTGCGATTTTGCGATATTGCGAAGAAAATCGTAGATCGCCTTATCACAGATATTTAAGGCTCATTATAAGAAAAAAATCTTTCCATAAATCGAGAACTGGTTATGCGTTTTAATGTTAATCAATGAATTGGTTGTCAATCATTAATGTAATATGGTTTTGTTCTAATCTAAGAGCTATTTCACGTAAGGTGGTATATTTTATATGTCTTCAGCATTTAAAACTTTCTCGTCACCTTTTTCTTATCATTATTCTCACTTAATTCGTAAACCGCAGGAGTGAAGAACAGAGAAATATACAAAGCAATATTCATGATATTATGGGAAAGAAAGACAAGACTCTGAATTCTGAAGACAAAGAAATGACGCCCTTGTATACAAACACCACCTGTAACAAAGATGCTGGTATTACTACTTGGGAAAGAATGTATAATCTACTTGAGGAAGAGAACCCCACACTAGAAAATTTGGCGGAAATTTCGACGGCCAATTCATCGCTATTCCGACACATAGTCATCGCAAGAGCGACAGTTCGAGGGCGGGAAAAACGTGGTTTACCATACCATCTCAGTTCCAACGCACTTAAAAAGTGTCGCACTATCGAAACTTTTTCCGTCGCTTCCAAACAAGCGTCGCTCTTCCAACGTTTCCCAATCCGTCGCACTTCTGACCTTTGTAAACTGTCACACTTCTGACGAAATGTGGTCCGACATTTTGAACGTCAGTCTTCCGACGTTTGTAAATTGTCACAATTACGACGAAATGTGGTCCGACGTTTTGAACGTTGCTCTTCCGACGTTTGTAAACTGTTGCAATTCCAATGCAATGTGGTCCGACGTTTTGGACATCGCTCTTTCAACGGTTGTAAACTGTCGCAATTCCGACGAAATGTGGTTCGACATTTTGAACGTCACTCGTATGATGTTTTTATACTATCGCTCTTCTGACGTTTTTAAGCTGTCGCAATTTCGACGCTTACAAGGCGTCGATATAGCGACGGCGGGTTCAATTTTTTTTTTTTTAAAATGAAACTTTAAAAGAGGAAAAACGTTGTTTTGAATATATTATATGAAGCAAAACAGTCCATGAAGTCATTACATTTTCACATCTGAAGATTGGAACCCAAATATCCATCCAGAAAAGTGGAAGTCCCACCCGAGACAATGATAGAAAAATACCCCATGTCACATACAGGGACATGATATAAAACCCAGTAACGGTCCACATGGAGATTATCGACAATCTGAGAAAGCCTCCAAATATGCCCGAGGCATCTATAAGAAAGTGAAATATTAGTATGTAGAATAGTAAAGCAACAGATAGAGTACCGACGTCCATTGTTCCAAATACAAATTAAAGTACCCAAAATCCTTGAACAGAGAAAAACGCTAATCATGTGAGGAGTGTGATATGTCAAAAATATAAAAAGACCATTAGACCATATCAATAAACCAACATCGCTAGTTTTGAAGGCAGAGTGATAAACATTAATCATTTTTTTTTCACAAGAGAAAAAACGTTGTTTTGAATATATTATATGAAGTAAAACAGTCCATGAAGTCATTACATTTTCACATCTAAAGATTGGAACCCAAATATCCATCCATAAAAGTGGAAGTCCCACCCCAGACAATGATAGAAAAATACCCCATGTCACATACAGGGACATGATATAAAACCCAGTAACGGTCCACATGGAGATTATCGAAAAATATGAGAAAGCATCCAAATATGCCCGAGGCATCTATAAGAAAGTGAAATAGCAGTATGTAGAATAGTAAAGCAACAGATAGAGTACCGACGTCCATTGTTCCAAATACAAATTAAAGTACCCAAAATCCTTGAGCAGAGAAAAACGCTAATCATGTGAGGAGTGTGATATGTCCAAAATATAAAAAGACCATCAGACCATATCAATAAACCAGCAACATAGACCAGCATCGCTAGTTTTGAAGGCAGAGTGATAAACATTAATCATTTTTTTTTTTCACAAGAGAAAAAACGTTGTTTTGAATATATTATATGAAGTAAAACAGTCCATGAAGTCATTACATTTTCACATCTGAAGATTGGAACCCAAATATCCATCGAGAAAAGTGGAAGTCCCACCCCAGACAATGATAGAAAAATACCCCATGTCACATACAGGGACATGATATAAAACCCAGTAACGGTCCACATGGAGATTATCGACAATCTGAGAAAGCATCCAAATATGCCCAAGGCATCTATAAGAAAGTGAAATAACGGTATGTAGAATAGTAAAACAACAGATAGAGTACCGACGTCCATTGTTCCAAATACAAATTAAAGTACCCAAAATCCTTGAACAGAGAAAAACGCTAATCATGTGAGAAGTGTGATATGTCCAAAATATAAAAATACCATGAGACCATATCAATAAACCAGCAACATAGACCAGCATCGCTAGTTTTGAAGGCAGAGTGATAAACATTAATCATTTTTTTTTCACAAGAGAAAAAATGTTGTTTTAAATATATTATATGAAGTAAAACAGTCCATGAAGTCATTACATTTTCACATCTGAAGATTGGAACCCAAATATCCATCTAGAAAAGTGGAAGTCCCACCCCAGACAATGATAGAAAAATACCCCATGTCACATACGGGGACATGATATAAAATCCAGTAACGGTCCACATGGAGATTATTGACAATCTGAGAAAGCATCCAAATATGCCTGAGGCATCTATAAGAAAGTGAAATAGCAGTATGTAGAATAGTAAAGCAACAGATAGAGTACCGACGTCCATTGTTCCAAATACAAATTAAAGTATCCAAAATCCTTGAACAGAGAAAAACGCTAATCATGTGAGGAGTGTGATAACCATCTGCAGAAACCTAGGCTCGCTTGTAAGATCAGGCTCGCTTGATTCCAAAATTGGTAACCATCTGTTGCATCCGAGATGTAAGGTTCAGGCTCGCTTGTTTCCATTAGTAGCTTGCTACAGCATCCACCCTGTTCATAGCAAAAAGGTTCCTGTAGATATACAGAGAAAGAGTATAATACATAGACCATATAAACATGGCTCTGTATTTCAAAAAACAGGTTTAAAATAGAAATAGGGCAAAAAGGTTCCTGTACTAGATATACAGAGAAAGAGTATAATACGTAGACCATATAAACATGGCTTTGTATTTCAAAAAACAGGTTTAAAATAGAAATAGGGCAACATTTTTTTTTCTAAGTAAAGTTAATCTATTAACAGTGGGAATAAAATTACACCGAAGTCAAAATCATTGCCCAGACTCATGGAAAATTTGTCATCAAAAAATCAAAAAATTAAGAAGACTGCCCTCATACGGGGAAACCAGTCTTGAACGTTTAATTTACAGAATTCAAAAATATTACAAAGGTCCAACACAGTAAAATAATCTAAAAGAAGCCCAATTAAGTGGGCCACGAAGCAAGAAAAACAAATTAACCAAACTACTCCTCCGGCTCCTCGACGATTCGGCACCATCCTTCGGAAGGTCCAGGATCGCTAGGTGCTACCTCCACATTCATGCCACGGCTCCCCTCCTGAAGGCCCGAATACTGGCCGGCTTTTTCCGAGCTTAGACCCACCAGACGGGTGCATTCTTCCTCTGTTTGGGCCTCCTCGCGGAAAACCACAGTGACTGAAGCTGTAATTCGTGGGCGGTTGAAAGAGAAATTAAAGGAAAATTGCGCAGTGCGCGTCGTGGGAGAAGGTGAACTAGCGGTGAGGAAACGAGGAGCAGGGGAATCCATACGGTGGCCAGATCCTACAACCCGACCCCGCCCACTCCTAGTATTTGGATAGCGACCTGCGTAATAATCACTGGACTGGCCAGAAGACAACTCGGTTGAGGGGCTGGAGGGAGCGCGCAGGAGTTGACCTCTAGTGCTCCCCCTACGGCAACGCATCCTTTGACGCACGCGAGGCATGGGTGCAGTCTCACTAGAAGTGGGCACAAGAGGAGATTTTATCAATGCAATGCAATCGAAGGACGCTCGTCATAATTAATCTATGATCATTAATGAGAGCCGAAGGCCGGATCATATTGGAGCATGCAAAATCAGTAACGGGAGTGGAGGTCCGATCTTGAACAGTGTTAAAATTTAATGCGATTTGATGTGCAAACCTTGGAACTTAATTGAACAACGTTAAATCTTAATGCGATTGATATGAAATCGCCACATCCATGTCCCATCGCCTTAAACGCCATCGAATGCACCCGCAGCCGGGAGCAGGGCAAGTTTTTATTGAGGACACGTGGCAGAAATTGATTGGAGCGGATCTTTGTTTGGGCCGCTCGCGCAGTGGAAATCTGGACCCAAAAAATATTAGGGCGAATTTGATAAGAAATTCGTGTCACAACTCTCCCTCCGTACGCCAGCCCAACTTCGGACCCGAAAAAGATTAGGGCGGAATTCATTTGGTTTTCGCGTCACAAAATTGGCCGACGTCAGCAGGCTATTTTGGAACGCGAATTTGGTTTGAATTATGGTTTATCGTCGTTTGAAGTCCGGCGGGCTCGACTTAAGAATAATTTTGTTTGATCCCATCTTATAAAATTTGTGTTGGTTTTCTTTGATAATACACATATTTATAATAAATCATGGGAATACCACACTAAACATGTGGAAAAGTTATATAAATTATTGAGAACAATCATTTTTATGTAAAAGTATCCAAATGTGCTTTTGGGAAATAAGAATTCAAGTATTTGGTTCATATTGTTTTAAAGGAAGGAGTGAAGTTGGAGCCTCAAAAGATGCAAGCTATTACAAAATGACCTATTCCTAAGAAAATCAAGGTTCCTAGAAGATTTTTTAGACTTACATGATATTATTGGTAATTTGTTAAGAATTATGCATGCATTTCAAGTCCACTCACATATCTCTTGAAGAAAATATCATTTATATGGAATGATGAGGCTACTTTGGCATTCTCTCTTTTAATGGATGCCATGTCTTCTACACCAACATTGGTTGCACCTAATTTTGGTAAAACATTCATAGTAGAGTGTGAGGCACTAGGACAAGGAATTTATGTAACATTAACACAATAAGGGATACCATTGGCTTTTAAAAGCAAGGAATTCAAAGAAAATATTTGGTGAAATCTACGTATGAAAATAAATGGAAGCAATATTACATGCAATAAAAAATGGGGATAGTATATCATTGGGAGGTACTTTAAAGTCAAGATATACCATGATAGCATAAAGTATTTTTTGAAGCTATGGATTTCATTGGAAGGATTAACAAAAATGAGGAGAAAAAAATGCAAAGTTTTAATTTTTTGAGATAATACACCAAAAGGGTAAGGAAAATTTAGTACATGATGCTCTTAAAATAGAAGAGAGACTCAAACTTATATCCAATTACATTTTCTATTCCTAGGTGGCTAGAAAGCTTGTATAATGGAAAAATGACAATAGTACTAAACAAAAATTAAAATTTATAAAGGATGGGATGAATTTCTACATGGAGCATTTGAAGAGATATACTTTTACGAAAATGTAGAATATTTTTATGCACGCAAGCATATTTGAATAATAAATATTAGAGAGTCCCATGTATCTCACGATGGTAGCACACGAGGGTTCCTTAAAACATCTCAAGGATCCAAAAAATATATTTTGGAAGGAATGAAGAGAAAGATATTCAAAATTTTGTAAGAGAGTCGGGTTGCATAATAAATAAGAGAGATAGTAAAATCTTTAGGGTTATAACCATTCGACATTACATATTCAAAGACTAGAAGATATATCAATAGACTTTATTACGAGTTCTTGAAATATAAAGGTAAAGTATTACATTTTTTGTGGTCATTTATATAGACAAATTTTGTAGATTTTTTGTAGAGCTCAAAGTACATATGTTGGAAATATTGTCATTGATGGCGAAAAGGATGTGGCAAAGAAATTGGCAAAGGCATGGGCAACAAAGAAGAACAGCAGAGTTGCAGAGATCAATGATCCACAAGTTCAGCAGCAAAGAACAGAGAAAAAATGCATTTACAGAGACAAGCAGTACATTGAAGAAGAATTGTCCGAAGACAGGGTTGATTTGAATTTACAGAAATTATAATCCCTGCGAAAGTTAATTCATGTATAAATATAATGTATGGAGGAGAAAGAAAATATGTGTATGGTTGAGTTTCGATGATACTCTGTTAATACCCAGAGCAATTGGGGCTTTGATTGGTTCAATTCTCGTACGATATTTCCTGCAACTCTGTGTGATGATCTATGGATAGATTCGTGCTTTTATAAGGTTGCTAAGGTCTCAGTACAATGAGCCATGGTGGTTTCCGGGTTTCTTCGCACCACCTTCGGATGATAGGTGGTATTTAAGAATTGGCAGCGATTCCATTCAGTATTAAACACGTGTCCCAAGCGAAATTTCAAAACCACCCTTTAAAATGAGCCTTCGCGCGTTAAAGCCCGTACCAGGACGACCAGCGAAATTGCTTTTGCATCATCGATCTGAAAGGGGGAAATCGGACGGTGATCGTGCGTCGGACTTGCCCATAGTTTAATCAAGATGCGCGAAGAATAACACAAGTACGACGCACCATCGCGCGCTATTGCTCGTGCAAGTTGCCCAAGCGATATTCATCGATCTTGGAGGCTCGCAATCCAACGGTGATCGGGCACTAGACTTGCGCGAAGTTTATTTTGGGACGAAGGGGCGCATATGTGGGCCAGGGGTCAAAGGTTTATTGAAATATTAATCTATTTGAAGGCATTGGATATTGTTTTTGTTTGTCAATTTCTTCGAAATTGATAAACAAATTATTAAAAAAATATATAAAAACCTCGAGGGCCAAACTAATGGAAATATTGTAAAAATATTACCATTAGTGGTTAAAATAGTTTTGACCCGTGGTTTTGATAAGGGCGAAAAATATATAAAGTAATGAGAATTATGAAGAAGGAGGGGTAAAAAAAAAAAAGGGGGTTGATAGAAAACGAATCACCTTTGGAGATATCTGAAGGAATAAACACTAATACATCTGAATCGATGGTGCACGTGAAAATATAATGATTAGATCGACTAACGAAAGGATGAAGAACATGTGCATGCATAAGGGTGATGAATGAATGAAGCTCTCGAAGGAATATCTAGATGGGCGAATTCTGTTCTTAACTGTAAAATCTGAATGAACCTCTGGTCTTAAACGACGGATGAAGTCATGAAGAATTGGCACATGTCTGCTAAAAGAACACATATGAATCTGGGTAAGTTTTTGTAGATCTGGTCTGCACTGAAAACGTATTATTATTACAGGTCTATACAAGAACAACACAGATATATATATATATATATATATATATATATATATATATATGCGAGCCATCTACATTGAAAGTGCATATGACAGTTGGGGTTTCTGAAGATTAACATACACAGAAGGATACACAGGATGTTGAATTCATATATTCTCTGAAGTCTGGATTACTTCTGATGTATAGGTTACAGTGGTCACACTATGAAGAATTGGGAAAATATGCTTGTTGACAATTGAAAAAGGGTTGCATTGAAACTGTTTGAACCAGTGTGAAAATTGATGAAAGGTGGTCTGCAGTGGATCAGACGGTTGAAGCCTTCTGTATATAGAAGTTGATGTTATGATCAGGGGGTTGTAGCTCCCTTCCAGGAGAGGCTGGTAAATGAGAGAAGGTTGTAGCCTTCTGCAGGTGGGTGCCTGCGTGCTGGTATAAGTCTGCGCCAACACAGAAATTGTAATATGTTTTCTTTGTAATAAAATATTGAAGATAGAGACTTCAGCAGTGGTGGTTTTCTCCCGAATTGGGTTTCCACCTTAAATCCTGGTGTTCATATGTGTTGCTTATGTTTGATGGTTTGTACAGTTATTTCTATTCATGCTTGCTACTTATCTGATGAATAAATGATGCAATGATCTAAGTAAAGACATGATAAAATCTCTGGACATACAAGTTGGATGCAGTAATGTAACATATGGTTTTAAGAGAAAGGAAAACTAAAAATTTGTCAGTCAGCTCTAAATACTGATTCAGCCCCCCCCTCTCAGTATTTTTCCCAACAATTGGAATCAGAGCGGGTCCTTCTGAAAAGGTTTAACTGCTAGAAGGAAGATCAAGCAAGATAAGCAATCAAGATGGAACAGCATCTATCAGGCCTCCACTCTTCAACGGAAACAATTTAATCTTCTGGAAAACAAGGATGAGATCTTATCTTCAATCTCTAGGAGCAGAGGTATGGGAAATTGTTGAAGGAGGATATCAATATCCAGTTGCAGTACCAACAGATCCAACGGAAAGAAATAATTATGAAACAAATGAAAAGGCGTTCAATGCTCTATTGGGAAGTCTAACTGAATCAGAATTTTTCAAAGTCATGCAGCTGAATACAGCAAAGGCAATATGGGACAAGATCATTCTAAGTTATGAAGGTGATGCAAAGGTAAAAAGTGCGAAACTACAAACTCTCAGAATTCAATATGAAAATCTAAAAATGGATAATGAGGAGGGCATTGCCAATTTCTTTTTATGTCTTGATGATATTGTAAATCGTATGAGAAATCTGGGAGAAACAATAACCGAATCTACTTTGGTTGAGAAAGTCTTAAGATCACTAACGACAAAATTTGAGTCAAAAGTTTCTGCTCTTGAAGAAAAGCAGGATCTTCAAAATCTTACTGTGGTGCAACTTCATGGCATACTAACTTCATATGAAATGAGAAGAGGAGGACCATCTGAAGTTAAAGAAGCAGTCTTTAGAACTTCTACAAAAGGGAAGGAAGTACAAAAAACAGAAGGATCAAGATATATCTCAGAAGAAGATGAGATAAACTTTGTAAAGAAACTTCAACTTGGCACAGGACGATTCAGAGGTAAGCTTCCTTTCAAATATTTTGATTGTGGAAGAGTTGGTCATTATGCTGCTAAGTGTCCTTATAAAGAAACACATAAAAAGGGGAAGGAAGTAGAAAGAAGGAATAAGAATCATTTTAGCACTAGAAAGAGTTACTATACTCATGAAGACAGTGATGGGTTATCTGATAGTGAGGAAGAATGTGAACAAGATCTTAGACTTCTCATGGCATTTGAAAACGAATCTAGAGAAGAAAAGGATACCTTTGTGGATGCTCTAGAAGACAATGATTTTCTTAATGAAAACAATAAACTCAAAATTTGCTTAGAAGAGAGAAAAATAATCATAGAAACTCTGAAAAATCAACTTGAAGATAAAGAGAAACACATTGAGAAATTAGAGTGTGAAGTAGTAGATCTAAGAAAAGAACTTGAGAAAATAAAGACTATGAATCTTAGATTTTCTAAAGGGTCTGAAACCTTCGATGAGATTATCAAGGTACAACGTTCTCCTCTTATAAAGATAGGTCTTGGATATATCGGAGAATCTTCTTAGGCTTCAGCACCAAATTATCTAAAAGAAGTTACAGCTGGTTTACAACATGCTGCCACTCAACAAGGAAATAAAGAATCTTTACAGGTAAAGCATGATCATTTGAATTCAAGGAACACTAACAGGAATTTCTTTCAAAGAAACACCAATCAACAGATAAATTCATATAGAAGATCTTATGATCGCAGAAATTTCTTCTTCAATGGACAATGTTTCTCATGTCACAATTTTGGTCATAAAGTTGTTCAATGTGTAGCATATAAAACTATTATGACAAGAGAAGCAAGAAAGAAAAGGATTGATATTGAAGCAAAAAGGAATACTTATAACAACTTTTCTCCTCTTCAAAATGAAGTTGAATGTACTTATTGCAATAACTTTGGCCATGAAGAATCTGAATGCAGGAGCAAATTTCAGCCAAAAGAACATGTTCCTTCAAGCTCCAAAGTATGGAAAAAGAAGGAATTACAGGTTGAAAATTGTGGCATAGCATTATTTGGAGAAGATAAAGAAAACCAATGGTACATTGATAGTGGATGCTCAAGACACATTACAGGTGATAAAGACAAACTTCTTGCATATAGTGCTCTAGAAAAGGAGAAGAATGTTACATTTGGAAATGATACTCCTGCGGTCATTAAAGGAAAAGGGTCTGTTTTCCTAAAAGATAAGGTGAAAGCTAATGAAGTCATGTATGTGGATGGATTAAAGCATAACTTGTTAAGTGTAAGTCAAATGTGTGATCAAGGAACTGAAGTTGTCTTTAGTTCAAAAGAATGTTTCTTGCCTTTTCAAGCTTCCAACAAATCAAATTCTATCAAATGGATGTTAAATCTGCTTTTCTCAATGGTGATCTAGAAGAAGAAGTCTATATAGAACAACCAGAAGGATTCATATTGGGAAATGATGAAAAAATTGTTTGTAGACTTAAAAATGCTCTATATGGTCTCAAACAAGCTCCAAGGGCATGGTACTATCGTCTTGACAAATATCTTCATCAACAAGGATTTTCAAAAGGGTCCGTTGATAGCAACTTATACACAAAAACTGAAAATGACAAACTATTGATTGTGGTTGTATATGTTGATGATATCATTTTTGGAAGTAATAAAGAGTCTATGAGTCAGAAATTTTCTTCTGATATGCAGCAAGAATTTGAAATGTCTTTACTTGGGGAACTAACATTCTTTCTTGGCTTGCAAGTGCAACAAGCAACAGATGGTATATTCTTATCACAAGCAAAGTACCTCAAGCAAATCCTGAAGAAGTATGGCATGGAAGATTGCAAACCTGTAAGTACACCAATGATAACCGGATGTAATCTCAGTTCTAATGATGATTCCCCCACCATAAATCAACCAGAATACAGATCTATGATAGGAAGTCTACTTTATCTCACTGTGACAAGACCAGACATTATGCATGCAGTTGGGATTGTTGGACGATTTCAAGCCAATCCAAAAGAGTCTCACCTTCAAGCTGTGAAAATAATATTCAAATATCTACAAGGAACCCAAGATTTTGGACTATGGTATCCAAAGAATGTTGACCTTACTCTTCATGCATACACTGATGCAGATTGCGCTGGAAGTATTGATGATCGGAAAAGCACTAGTGGTGGTGCATTCTATATGGGGCCCCGGTTATTATCTTGGTTTAGCAAAAAGCAAAGCTCCATTGCTTTATCTACAGCAGAAGCAGAATATGTTGCTGCAGCATCATGTTGCACTCAACTTCTTTGGATGATGCAAACCCTACAAGATTTTCAAATCAAATGTTCACCACCTATTTCCATTATGTGTGATAACATAAGTGCCATCAGTATCTCAAAGAATCTTGTTATGCATTCCAAGACCAAGCACATTCCCATCAAATATCATTTCTTACGAGAACAGGTGCTTGAGAAAAAGGTAAAATTGGAGTATGTTTCCTCCAAAGAACAAGTTGCTGATATATTTACCAAACCTCTACCCACGGAAGCGTTTGAATATCTCAGACAAAAACTGGGAGTAGTCTCTGCCATGCAGAGGATCCGGTCTACTTAATTACAGAAAACTAAATTGGTTGTGAAGTGCTGGTGGGCATCTCTGAATGCACAGGCTAAGGGGAGCATTGGTCATATGACAAGGCATGATCTCAGGGGGAGCATGGTATTGTCAACCTTTTCCCTTGATGTCAAAGGGGGAGAGTATCATGGTGTTTGAATCAATGTATCTATCTGCTGTAATGATCAAACACTATCATGGTTGCCATCAAGTCCAAAGGGGGAGATTTTTGGCAATATGATGCCATGTGTTGTCCTTGATGGCAACCTAATTAATGAAGAACTTAGAACATACCATGGAAGGTAATGTATTGAAGACAGAATGACATGGGAAGATCATTGGAATTTTGTCATTGATGATAAAGGATGTGGCAAAGAAATTGGCAAAGGCATGGGAAATGAAGAAGAACAGCAGAGTTGCAGAGATCAACGATCCGCAAGTTCAGCAGCAAAGAATAGAGAAAAAATGCATTACAGAGACAAGTAGTAAATTGAAGAAGAATTGTCCGAAGACGGGGTTGATTTGAATTTACAGAAATTATAATCCCTGCGAAAGTTAATTCATGTATAAATATAATGTATGGAGGGGAAAGAAAATTTGTGTATGGTTGAGTTTCGATGATACTCTGTTAATACCCAGAGCAATTGGGGCTTTGATTGGTTCAATTCTCGTACAATATTTCCTGCAACTCTGTGTGATGATCTATGGATAGATTCGTGCTTTTATTGGGTTGCTAAGGTCTCGGTACAGTGAGCCATGGACGCGTTCTACAAAACACATTATATATATAACCTGCGAGTGAATAGTGAAGGTGGTTTCCGGGTTTCTTCGCACCACCTTTGGACGATAGCTGGTATTTAAGAATTGGCAGCGATTCCATTCAGTATTAAACACGTGTCCCAAGCGAAATTTCAAAACCACCCTTTAAAATGCGCCTTTGCGCGTTAAAGCCCGTACCAGGACGGCCAGCGAAATTGCTTTTGTGTCGTTGATCTGAAAGGGGGCAATCGGATGGTGATCGTGCGTCGGACTTGCCTAGAGTTTAATCAAGATGCGCGAAGAATAACATAAGTACGACGCGCCATCGCGCGCTATTTCTCGTGCAAGTTTCCCAAGTGATATCTGTCGATCTTGGAGGCTCATAATCCAACGGTGATCGGGCACTGGACTTGCGCGAAGTTTATTTTGGGACAAAGGGGTGCATATGTGGGCTAGGGGTCAAAGGTTTATTGAAATATTAATCTATTTGAAAGCATTGGATATTGTTTTTGTTTGTCAATTTCTTCGAAATTGATAAACAAATTATTAAAAATAAAAATAAAAACCCCGAGGGCCAAACTAATGGAAATATTGTAAAAATATTACCATTAGCGGTTAAAATAGTTTTGACCCGTGGTTTTGATAAGGGCGAAAACTATATAAAGTAATGAGAATTATGAAGAAGGAGGGGTAAAAAAAAAAAAAAGTTTGATAGAAAACGAATCACCTTTGGAGATATCTGAAGGAATAAACACTGATACATCTGAATCGATGGTGCACGTGAAAATATAATGATTAGATTGACTAACGAAAGGATGAAGAACATGTGCATGCATAAGGGTGATGAATGAATGAAGCTCTCGAAGGAATATTTGGATGGGAGAATTATGTTCTTAACTGTAAAATCTGAATGAACCTCTGGTCTTAAACGACGGACGAAGTCATGAAGAACTGGCGCATGTCTGCTAAAAGAACACATATTAATCTGGGTGAGTTTTTGTAGATCTGGCCTGCTCTGCAAACATATTATTATTACAGGTCTATACAAGAATAGCACATATATATATATATATATATATATATATATGCGAGCCATCTACATTGAAAGTGCATATGAAAGTTGGGGTTTCTGAAGATTAATATACACAGAAGGATACACGGGATGTTGAATGCATATATTCTCTGAAGTCTGGATTACTTCTGATGTATGGGTTACAGTGGTTGCATTGTTCTGTTATGAAGAATTGGTCAAACATGTTTGTTGATAATTGAATAAAGGGTTGCATTGAAACTGTTTGAACCAGTGTGAAAATTGATGAAAGGTGGTCTGCAGTGGACCAGACGGTTGAAGCCTTCTGTATAAAGAAGCTGATGTTATGATTAGGGGGTTGTAGCTCCCTTCCAGGAGAGGCTGGTAAACGAGAGAAGGTTGTAGCCTTCTGCAGGTGGGTGTCTGCGTGCTGGTATAAGTCTGCGCCAGCACAGAAATTGTAATATGTTTTCTTTGTAATAAAATATTGAAGACAGAGATTACAGTAGTAGTGGTTTTCTCCCGAATTGGGTTTCCACCTTAAATCCTGGTGTTCATATGTGTTGCTAGTTTTTTCTGTTATTTCTATTCATGCTTACTGCTTATCTGTTGAATGAATGATGCAATGATGTAAGTAAAGACATAATAAGATCTTTGGACATACAAGTTGGAAGCAGTAATGTAACATATGGTTTTAAGAGAAAGGAAACTAAAATTGTCGTCAGCCTCTAACATCGATTCACCCCCCCCCCCTCTCAGTATTTTTCCCAACAATTTTTCCCAACAAAATTTTGCATTGTCACACACCTTACTTAAAGGATGTGGTTTAGGATGAGGAATGGTTTCCAAATTCAACTTTTTGACAATTTTTTCAGAAATGGGATTTCCTTGTGAACCCATTAAGGGAATTTTGAGGTCTAAAATAGGCCTCCTAAGGAAATTATGAAATAATAGTGGGAATAATGAAATAATATTAGATTACATTTTCAAATTTGAGAGGGAAAAAAGAAAAAACTATTTTTTCAACTCGTATTTTCAACTTATCTCCCTATGATTTTACTCCAATCTCAAGTGGGAACACTCATTGGATGTAGTATTTGATTCCTCATCCAAGTAGTACCCATTTTGCATACTTTCGATGGACCCTACTACACAAAAAAATGATAAATACATGAAAAAACGTTATTACATGAAAAAAAAATAATTGCGATCACATTTTTTCATGTATTTCTAATTTTTGTGTAATGGGGTCCATTCAAATTATGAAATATGGGTACTCCTTCGATGAGGAATTAATTTTTGTATCCAATGACTACTCTCGCTCGAAATTTGAGTAAAAACTTTAGGAGATAAATTTAAAATACAAGTTGAAAAAGTAGTTTTATTATTTTATTATTTTTTAATATTTTTACTTTTTTACCCAAAAAATAGTGAATCATCCCCCATGGTTGACATCATCATCTTATATCCTATTTTTTCTGATAAATTTTATTTTGGTTGTACATTTTTCTTAGGAGGCTCATTTTAGACCTGAAAATTTCTCTAATGAATATCAAATAGAGTATCAATTTTTTTATGTTTTGAGATGACTCTAATATGGAAAAGTTATATTATTTCTTTTTCATTTTGAGTTTCATTGTGGTTATTTGAAGAACTAGTGTTAGCAATGGATTCCTTACCTTTCAATACCATAGTTGTGACCTTTGTTTCATCTCTTGAATCAGATCCTAAATCATGTTATGTAGTTGCAGCTATCTTTTCCTTTCCTTTGTTGTTAAAATTTTTGGGTCTCATCTCAGGATGAAGTTTCCAACAGTGATCTTCATATTGGTGACCATCCTTTGAACAATGCTTGCATGTTAATTTTTCTCCTTCTTTTTTGATGTAAACATTCTTCTTCCCTCTTCCTTTAAATTAACCCTTTACTTTGTCTCCATTCTTAAATGGATTTTTGTTTCCCTCTTGTGGAACATTTTCCCTCTTTCTTCAAGATGTGTGGCCTGTACAAAAACCTCATCTAAACTTGTAGGGTTAAACATGAGAATAGTGTGTCTCAAGTAACTATGAAAACCTCCAATGTATTTGAGTAAAGTCTCTTGATATGATAAATTTACACCCAAAATCAAATCTCTCCTTCTAAACTCTTGGGTTTAACTTTGCACACTTTGACCCTTTAATTGCCTAAATTTTTTCCAATCCATGATATTTTTTTTCATGTATGCTAATGGATAAAAATTGTCTTCTTATTAAAGCAACAAAATCATTTTAATAAGATAAAACCTTACCATGTTTCTTCATGTCCTCTTGAGTTTTGGATTCCCACCAAATGAGTGTTGCACTTTCCAACCTTAATGAAGCAAGATGAATATTGGTCTCATCATCCTTAACCCTTTGTATCCTACAATACACTTCAAACTAACGAAAAGTGGATTTTTACGATGTCTCTTTGGAGAATGTGGAGTTGTTTGTGAAGGGGTTGACGTAGAAGATGATGATGGTGAAGATGGAGATGAGGATGGAGGTGAAGAGAAAGGTGGTGTTAAAGGTGGCTTGTCACCATTCCCTCCATTCCATTTGGAGGCTTTTCCGCATCTTCTCCATCTTCTTTTGGAAGCTTATCTCCATCTCCCTTTGGAGGATTGGAGCTCTCACCTTATTGCAACCCTGTATTCCACTCTTCATAGATAATTTTCACCATTTGTGTCATGTCAAAGAATTATTTTCTAAAATCCTTCTCATCCTCTGACATATTGTAGGATGTCCTTCATGTGTCGTGACTAGAGAAGCTTCTAGTGAAACTTGTGGTTAAATTTGTGGTGGAGATTGTGGAAAATGTGTTCCCCTTGACCTAACTTGAGGACTTACTACCACAAGCTTTCCTTCTCCTCTTTTGAGATTCAACCTTGTAAGAATTAGAAACACTTGCAACAAAATTAAACTCTCAAAACAAATAAGAACCAAAGCTCTAATACCAAACTGATATGTATATGAAAACTTGAGAGTTTATGGAGAAAATTGCAAGTGAAATGTTTATGTTTTTGAGACAATTATGTCAACTTCATTAACACATAAACATGCTTTTAAACTCAATTTTTCAGAAAATAAAGAAGACATCAATACCATAAAAATACACACAAGAGAACAAATGATGAAGGACTTAACCCCTCCTAGGATAAATCTATTGGTCCAGCTTCCAATGTTGGGCCTCTTTCATTATGCTCAGAAATATGTGTTCACATAAAGTTATAGCGCTCGGAGTGCTAAAAAAATGTCTCAAATGGCTCCAGAACAATCAAAAACCTCTATTTTGTCTCTTTCTGCACGCAAAAAGGTCAAAAAATAACCAAGTTATGCTCCATAGATTTTTTTTTGCTAATTGTCCTCCAATTTGCACCCACCTGCAAACTGTTCTACAAATTTCCCCTTTTGCGGTCATGTGGAGCGAGAAATTCACCCTGCGTCCGCGAGATTCACGTCGTTTCGAGTGCAAATTTTTGAACACTTAAATACACTCGGTCAGCCATGACCCGATAAAAATGCACCAATTGGTGTGATTCCCACTGTCAAATTTGTGGTTGCTTTGAAAATCCCACCATTTACTTTGAACTCTAGTTGGGTTGAGGTTGGTTTAAGTTTGTCATAGTTAGGTTGGCGAGAACCCTACCCAAGGCAGGTTCCGCTCCCATCTGCCGGCATTTAACCATAACAATAAAAATTTTACCAACTGTGGCATATGTCGACCATCACCTAATCGTCATATGTTTAACCCTAATCCACTCTAGACTTTGGAATATGGGTTTAATATATGGTTGAAAAAATTGCATATATGATGATATAATACATGGTTCAAACTTTGGTTTTACGTCAATATATATGGTTGGGGCCGGGATTAAGCCCGAACTTTGTTTTCCTTCCATGTCACATGGTTGGGTGGGTCGGCATCCAAGGTTAACCTCGGTCACAACCCTTGACACCACTGCCACTAAACTTCAAATGAGACTTATGACCCATAATGGTTAAGCAACAACATAGGCAGGCTGGTGGAGGGATTCATTGGTAGATTATAGGTCACAGTTTTGATTCTTGTGGAGCTAGTTCAACGTCCAACCAAAATTATACATGGTTATTAGGAGGCCACATGGCAGCGAGGGATTGGCCCACGTGGAAACTCTTGATTGGCCCACACCAATGCAATTTTAACCAATAGAAAACCATCAAATCACACCAATAATAACATGCCACTTGTCCTCATCCTATTGCCTAATGGGAGGCACAGTCACCTTGCCCAATCATTTCCCAGTTAGTGTACGGACTGCTGACGAGGCATCCCTGCAAACTCATTTTAAAAATTTTAGTTGTTTTCCAAATTGATCAGAACACGATATAGGGAGAATACGATGTTTTTTTTAGTGAAACGAGTTTCATTGGATTCAAGGCAGCGATATCTTCGCTTTGGAGCTAGTTTCGAGCCAATCTGATCACTTTGAATTTTGAGCGTTTTATTGATCCACTGAATCAAAGGGAGTGCTCCACTATTGGAATTTTTTCAAAATAAGATTTTCAACCATATATATTATGTTTGCGTTTGAGCTATTCCTTTAGAGTAAAAATTCCTTCAAATATAGGGTTTCCAAATTGGACATCAAAAGTTCAAAAGCAATATTTCCAACAATATCCATCATGTAAAGTGGGAGGGATATAACTCTCAAATTCTTTCTAAGATATCAAAATGTTTCTCTGTGAAGGGTTTGGTAGAAATATATGCAACATGTTGGTGCTAATTTATTACATTTTGACACTTTTTCTTGACTACATGTTCTCTTAAGAAGTGGAACATGATGGGAATATGTTTCGTATTTTAGTACATAACATCATTCTTTGAAATTTTGATTGCACTTGTGTTGTCACGGATGATTGAGATAGGTTTATCATATCATATGTTTATATCATTCAATGTTTGTTTCATCCAGAGAACTTGTGTGCAACATTTAATTGTTGCAATATATTCACCTTTTGTTGTGGATAGAAGATTGAAATTTCCTTCTTACATAACCATGACACCAAACAATTGCCTAGAAAGGATGCTCTTCCACTTGAACTTTTGCTTTTCATCAACACTCCCTACCTAATTTTAATATATATATGTTGTTAGAGTGAAGTCTTTAATTATTGAATAATGCAATCCAAAGTCCATTTTTCCCTTTAGATACCTTAACATTATTTTTTTTGTTTGCACATGTCTCCTTTTATGTAGATTTAACTCTTATAACCAATCATATTGCTTGCATGATATATGGCCTTAATGTTATCACATATAGTAGATCGTCAATAATTGACCTATAAATTTTTTGATTTACTTATGGGTATTCGTCATATTTTCTCAATTTACATCTTGTGATCATGGGTGTATTAACAAGTGCATCATCTTCCATTCCAAATTTCCTAGAAATCTAGAAACCTAGAAAGAATGGAAATTATCCAAGCATGGACATCCCAAATTTTTTTTTCATTTCTTCTACAAACATTCAAAAACTAATATGTACATAAACCACAATGATTAACAAATTTTCATTTTTTTTTTTTATGTAAATATTGGTGTTTCCAACTATTCTTTCAAAAACTTATTGTTTTAGAGATTTTTCAAGTCTTGAATAGCAAGCTCTCGGAACTTGCTTTAGTCCACAAAGTGTTTTATTTAGTTTGCATACATTATCTTATTTTTCTGGGAAAAAAATAAATAAATAAAATAAAATAAAATAAAAATTTGTAAGCTTGGTAGATCCTCTTTTTTCTATTAATTAAAACATAAAAGTACAGCCAGATATTAAGATTGTTGAGTGGTCACAACTTTCCCACTGGAAAACCAAGTTGGCCACCTAATAGTATTGTAAGCCATCCTATCATCTACTTGCCTACTTACATGATTGTCTACACAGTTAAAAGTAAATGTTATCCGCATGTTTATAAACATCAACAAAGATTGCAAAAGGAAACAACATAATGACTACTCAACTTCCTAAGCTTAGGCAGATTCCACTGGTTCCAGGTCTTTAGTAATGTATCATGGGAGTTCAGTTGGAGAGAGAATGCATGGTAAGTGATTTTCAATGTCACGCCGCTGCCCATATTGGTTCTGTAGTTGAAATTGGAGTTTCTTGAATTCTTTTTTATAATTCGGGAATTCATATACAGCAGTGGCCATACTAACAGCTACATGTTCTAGGGCCTTGCCTAGGATTCCCTTCATCGACCAGTACAAAAGTGGGTGTGTTTAAATTGCGTCAGGCATCCTCGATTTTTCCCAAGGTCAGGCACCAAGTCCCTCCAATCCTTGGCCTCAATGTCCATCGAATCTGTGTGGCGGTTAAGACTCGCCTCCCATTCCTCTATCAGTTGCCGAATTTCCTCCTCTATTCTTTCATGGTATGTTTCTGCATCCTCCTTGAGAATATTCCCAGTGGGTTTCCAGCCTCTAGGCTTTCCACTGGGTGAACTGGACTAACCCTCAGCATATCTTCCTCTATTATTTTTGCCCCAACCCTTCGTGGCAGGGTTCTGGGACAGAGTACCAACACGGGCCATCGTTGCAATTCTTCGGTTGGGGGGTATGTCAAATAACACTGTGTGTAGGAAGACCAAGCCAACCGTGAGCCAAATCTCGGGTCACGTTACTTGTCTTCCCACCTGTCCAAAGACAAACCTGCAAACATAAAACCATAATACGAAGCGATTCAGCCATCCTTTTTCCATTTAAAATAATACTTGAATTCCCCAAAGAAAATAGGTGTTTCCTCAAATTATCCCTTCGACAGCGGAGTGGCACCGCCCTGAACAAGAGAATGATTGTTCTATGGGGCTTACAAATGCGCAGCCTATTGAGAATTTGGTAGGGCAATGTTTAATTCAAATTCTCTACTAAATAATTACTTGTGATCTTACTTCTTTTACTTATGTCTTATGTTCTTAGCTTATTATGTCTTTCATAAATTTAATTATCAAAACACAAGAGATACAAATTTAGGCTCTTCGAGCCAGGGCAAAAACCTCTCCCTCTTGGAGAAGAAAGCCCACAAGAAATTTGTCTTATAGAATTTTAGTTGAAAAGTACCATGACCATGACACAGACCCTTGACCTTTGTATGCCTCCAAGACCTTGTCACTGCTTCTTCCTTGACTGCTTAGATTGATCCTTATTTTTTGCACCGTCATGCACTGTCAACTGAATATGCCAATCATTGCAACAATGTGCACTCCTTGCACCTCTACTTGTTGGTTGGTCTTCAACCTACACATTTTCATGTCTCCTTTCATTGAACATTCCACCTTCTTCACACTATATTGATATCTTCCTTGCACCGAATTACTTTGGTGAGCACACTTATCTTATTTCGCACTTAGTGTGATTTTGTCACTTCCTAAAGTTTGTGATCATTTTGTCTCCCTTCTTCACACCAAGCAGCAGTCCTAACTTCGTACTTTAATGTAGACAAGTGATCCTAAGTGATCTCAGACTTATCCCTTTCTCGCACTTTGTTACAATCTTGTAACTTCGCATTTTAATCACAGATCCTCACCCACATTTCGTCTTGCAACTCAATCTGAAAACTTCAAACAAAATCCAAATTTTGTGTGTCTATTTTTTGCGCAGTATGTTAGGGTATATATAGTTGTATGAGCATATAAATAAGCCAACCTATCCTATTAATAGATGTGTCATTTGTAGGTCGACTTGCTTGTTGTTTATAAGCCGACTTGTAGAGGAGATCTTTCAGCATATTAAAGGTTGTCTAGAAAGAGTCTTTACATCAATTATAAACACCATTCTTGAGCCATGTCTTCAAGCTTATTTGAAAAGGTCTTAAGGTATCCCATCATTGACTTTAATTCATAAACATGACTCTATTTATGACAAGATGAAAAATCCCCAAAATACATCAAGAATAAGTCTTTTGACCTATAATAAAATTCCTTGCTCATGAAACCCATGAAGCATGCGTAACAAAAATACATTTTATTACCTTTGTCTTCTTCATTACATAATTACATAGTCAATATGAAGATCGACCCTAGTTACACTTTCCAACACTCCCTCTTAACTAGGGAGGTATTCATAATGGTACATGGTTACTTTCAATAAGAAGAATCTCATAAGAAGAATCGGATTGGTAATCACATCTGTATAACATCATATCAACCATGATTGTCCTAGTGCAAGGCCTTGACTAACAACTCCATCTCTCCACAATATCTTCAGCTTCAATGTTTGAGAGACCAATGATGAATAGACACCTACATCATTGTCTCTCTTGGATAATATCCCACCAATTTTCACTTGGGATATGTTCACAAGGACTATTCTTATCTTGGATTCCCTGTCCTCAAATAATATCGGAGGCTTCCATGACCAATCTTATCTTAGATGCCCTAATACATCCTCAAGCCTTATCAGCATTCAAATGATTACCCAATCCTCCATTCTATCTTCTCAGGTGAATACCATAATGATGTATCTATCTCTCCCTCTCAACTAGGGAAGACATATTCCATAAAGGAATGTACTCGTTCCTATACAAGTAATCTACCTTGGATCCCTCTCGACTTAGGAATTACCCAGTTTCTTCAAAGTAAGAAACTTATTACCAAGCTCCCTCCTAATCAGGGACCTACAATAGCAATAGTGAAAACACTCAGCTGCTCATGAAGGACTCCTTCCTTCAACGTCATGAATTTATTTGATGTTGAGGAGTCTTCATCATTGGGATCTATTCATAGGGCACATATCATCCATCACTTTCATCCAAGATTCATGTCTTCTATCATAAACCGATCCTTCAATCTTCTCATTTGGTATAGCTTCATGCCATGTTTCTTTCCTTCGAACCATACTTCTTTCAAGGATCTTTCATCCTACCATATGGTAATTAACTTGTGGAAGATATATGCTTCCCTTTGGAAACCATGCATAAGCTCATCAAATATTATTTAACTATAAATACGAAATTTTAAATAAAAATTTACCTCAGTGACCATCTTTCATCATGACATATTCCTGTAGGAATCGGCATTCTTTATTCAGATTGACACATCTCCTAAAGATATGTATTTTCAAGGGTATTCTTATTTAATAGACTTCTATCAGAGTCTAGATATCTTCCCAAGAGATCTTCTAGTCACATCTTCTTGGCTTTTGGATGATCACCGCCTCTTGGCATGGTTGCACTTCATCCCTTCTTTCTTCAAACGACTTCAGTCCTGTTAGCCACCTATAAATTTTTGGCATAGAAAACAGGTGGCTAAATATGTTCTGAGTCTTCAAGAGAAACATTTCCCTTGAAAATATTTCATTCTTGGAGCTTCCATGTGTTTTATGTCCTTCAAAATGATATTCACTGTTGTTTCCATCGAAGACATTCAAGACCTGTTATCCTGCTATGAAGAAATTGCTTTCAAAAGGCCTCCTTTTCCTCTTTTTCACTCTCACAAAATCGCCCATGTTTCACCCTCATTCCCTTCAGAAAAATCCCTTCATTAACCCTCCATCTCATCAAAACCATTTTTAAACCTCATATTATCCTTTATCTAGTTTTAAAATGCCTTCTTTGCCTATCGAAACCCCCCATTTGGCCTTAAAAACACCGATTTTGGCCTAAAAAGCACCCTTTTTACATTGTGACAGGCATAAGCCCCCGAGGGCTTATATAGCTTAGCTATTTTCTTCATAGGCCCCTAGTCCCACAACCGGGTGCTTAAATCCCCTAAAAAACCCTTTAAAAAGGCCTAAAATACCTTTTTCCTCTCTATTGAAATATTAAGCCCAGAAGGGCTTAACTCACCCGCTAGCCCCAATCCTCTCCATCCATGGGACCATGCATGAGCACTCATCCCTAAGCCCCTTCCCCTCATTTTTTCCTCCGCGAATGCACACTCCCCTTTGTTTTTATTTTCCCTTACGACATGCTCTGGAATGAATATAGACCATCGATCTTCATAGATCGACAGCCATCGTGCATTGTCATCCCTTCATTTAATTTTCCATACTCTCTGCCCCGACAACAAATCACAACCATCCATTGCACGAGATCCTACGGTCCACAAAAAACCTGATGGTTTCACCTCCGCCACTCATCTTACCCCACATCGCGCGAAAGCTGCACCATCAGATCCCTCCGCCCATAATCCAATAGCTGAGGTGCATATTGCGTTAATTTGGCATCCGAAGGTTAACATTCAAAAATTGCGTGATGTGAGCGGTTTTGTTTTTCCACGTGGCGATCGTTGAGTGGAATCACTTTATTTTTGTGAAATTAGCTTACCACTCCAGACCCCGCGTGAAAACCATTCTGGTTTTATGCTTACCACCGTCCACATTAAGACTTCATGTTTAATCACGACCGTTGATCGGGTCTCATCCGACGGCTCGTATTTAATTTCACCTCCGCTCAAGTTCCTTTTACCTATAATTCTTAATGACCCCACCCATTGATCCCCGCCGTCAAATAGTTTGATCCAACGACCCATATTAAACCTCATTTCCCATTTATCCAATGCTCCCAAGCGACTTCATTGCACAATCTGAGCCGTAGATCATCGTTGTCTAATCTAATCTGATAGACTAAAACGCACCTCGCACCAGACCTTCATCAACTCAGTTCTTTCACCTTCCACCATGATTTTTCTGCCTTTTCCTCGCTGCGCCCACGATTTCCTTCATTGCGCCACCATGTCCACGGGCCTCCAGAGCATTCCTCCCACTCCCACAGGTTTTTTCATAACAGGTTTATTGTGTTTTTGCAGGGTTACAGATGGTGAAATTATTCCTTTTCACAGTCACTGTCATGGTGATACAGAGCGCAGAACTCCATTTTCAGAGCCAAAGTAGCAGAGGAAAATGCCTGAGAAGGTCTTTAAAACATAATTTTCATTAAGATCAGTGTTAAACTCTGATTCAAACCCTCCTACGCCATTAAAACTTGTACATGCAAAGAAATGGTCAGCAGAAGTGGCAAAGAGTATCAGTGAAGAGAATTAAAGGATTTAAGCCTAGTATTGAAAGACTTAATGCTATAATCCAGTGTTTAAAGGACAAAGATGCAGTTCAGAAACCCGAGAGAGATCAAGAAGACTCAATGAGGCCTAAAGCACATGAAACAAGCCATATCATTGTTTTAATGTCAGTGGAATGTTCTTTTCCCAAGAAAAGACTAACCACACGACTTGTTTCATTCTCCATCAAATTCCTGAGAAGATTTTTACCCGGAAAGAAAGTCCCAAAAACTGTCAGTGAATTAGCTACAAATCATGGAAGACCTGGAAGGAAAATATTCATCATTTCTTGTCTCATAGTACAAACAGAGTACCAACAGTCAGAGAGTACTTCAAGAACATACCCTAGAGTTATTATCAACCTGTCGAAGACCCCTGATTCAACCAAAGGGTACTGAAAGTTAATACAGAGATGTTAAAACAGAATGGGCTTCATAGACTCATCTTCTTTTGTTTTTATGCATCATTTAAATCCTATCTACCACTATTGTCACTCTTTGACCTATAAGAACTCCTGAGAAATACATTGTAAACATTGGTTCGTTAACCGTGGATTGTAAGTTGTTTCACTAAGTTAGAGTTCTGTGTGTACTGGTTGTAAATAGGCTGGGAGATGATTTCTGAATGATACCAAGCTATTGGAAAAGGATGTATGTGACTAGTTTTGCTCTTCTAATATGACAAGCATGTTCATTGGATCTTGATCTAAATCAGTGGTGATGTGTTCTATCTTTGTTATTGTTTTCCCTCTGTTATACATCATGTTTCACTTTCTCTGATAAGAATCAGTAATCTAGCTTAGGATATACTGCTACAAGTACCCTAATGTTTCCTGCTCTTCTTATCTTTTATGGTTTTTTCTATTTGTGTATCTAAGAACAAATTCAACATAATTTAACCAGTATAGAAGTTGGTTAGTCCACGCTTACTAATGTATGAATTTAGAGTTTGTTTCTCAGATGTTCTTGTTTGGTTTTAGCTGAAAGAATTGGGAACCTGAGGATTTAGAGTTAGCAATGTCCGCTAGGTTCTTTTTCCAACAATTAGCCTTTCTAAGATCCCTTTGAATTGAATTTCAAAGCAAAGAAGGTTAAAAGTCTTTCTCTGATCTTAGACTTCACTCTATGTTAAACTTAAGTGTTTTCATTGTCTGAAAGTAGTCGGGAGACTGCTGGATTGTTGTCTTCAGAGTTAGCTTCATTTGGAGTGTAATCATAGAAATTAAGGCATGCCTTATCCCTAGGTTTACTCCGAAGTGTTCACCTTGGAAGGTTTTCCTTGTTATTCCCTTTCAGTTCCTTATTGTTTCATCCCATACTATCACCTTAAGAGATCCTCTGGTATAGATGACTAGCCCATTGAAAGCCTTGGATATTTGAATTGCAAGTAAACCCTTTTATGACCCCATTGCCTAATGGACTTTTGTTCTCTTCGAATTATCTCCTCATTTCCATAAAATCCTTCTCTACTCACTCCTTTATCTTACATTGAACCCTTCTTTCATGTTTCCAAACCAAACAAACAAACAAAACAAAAACCTGTGTGCCCTATAACGAGCCTAACACCTTAAATTGAACTTCAAAGACATATTATTCTTTACTTTATAGAGAGATCCCTCTCTGGACCCAGGAGGGCTAGATCCTGAGGTCCCAAAGTGGTTTGATGTTGCCTTGTCATTTGGTATTGCCAAACCTGCCAAATCAAAGTAACCACAACATAATGACGACTCCGCTGGGGATTTGATTTAAAACACTCCTTCAAACATATCTAAGAACTCAAAGAAGACCATTTAACCTTGGTTTGGTATAGATTGTTGATGGTGGACAGCATCTTGCTTCAAAAACATCTTAAACCCTCCACCTGGCGACTCCACAGTTCCTAAATGACCAAAATACTCCACTGGTGATCATTAGTCCTGCTGATTATCTGTGTTTTCACAAGACTCCACTGGGAGACCAGTTTTATTACAACATAATCCATATTAAAAGAAACACATAGGATTAATTTTCTTTGTTTAAGGATAGCTTGCCTCTTAGAGGTTTTTATACTTAGCATACTGGCTTCAAGAACAATCCACACCAGAGCTTATCCTGATCCAAATCCCCCTGAAATAATTGAAAATCTAGAGAGAATTCTTAGGAATTCTCCCACATCTAGGGATCCAACTATTTTCAGACCCATTCTTAGAGCTAACTCAACACCTGAAAACTTTGAAACTCTATCAGACAATCAATTTGACTTAGATTTACCAAGTGATTTACCAAGAACTAATTCATTCAGTGGTACAGATCAGACAGACTTTGAGCCTCCAAGTTCACCACTACATAGTGGTCAACACATTGATAACAGAGACACCCCTCCATCCACACCTCCTGATATACACTTCATTCATAACTTGGGTCTCTCTCACCCCAAATCTTCCCAACAGTCTGTTGCTGGTCCAAGCATTTCTGTCATCCACATACCTATTGTCCAAGTCACTCCTTTCCCTCCACATAACACTATCATGGCAGCATGGTATGCTCCCCTAGTGTTGCCACAGCCTTTGGCTCCTTTACCTAATGACTATCAATCTAAAATTCCCCATTTCACCGAAAAATAATCTACCACGGCTCAACAACATGTAGATAGGATGGAAGATTCTTTTGACTATATGGAAATTGAAGATGAGACCATTAAGATGAGAATCTTCACTCAAAGTTTAGGAGGAGAAGTAAAAAAGTAGTTTAAAGGATTAGCTCCTAATAGCATCAATGACCTTCCCTCCTTACATCAAGCTTTCATAAACAAATGGGAAATTAAAAGCAACCCTCTTCAAATATTAGCAGAGTATAAGAATCTTAAAATAAATTAGGGAGAGAGTGTTCATTATTACTCCACTAGGTTTAACAGTGTCTACAATGCTCTTCCACCCCACATGAAACCTCCCCTAAGGAATGGCCTTAGTGAAGTATCCCGAGGGCTTTGATGCTGACATGGCTTATCAGCTTAGGGAGAGAGACTATGCAACTCTGGAAGATATGCAGAAAGGGGCTGTGAGTGTAGAAGTAAACTTAATTAAAAAAATATCTAGGATGAGGGCTGAAAAGAAGGTAACCTATAGGGATGACACCTCAGCTTCCACGTCTGATCCCAAATATGATAATCTAGCCAAAAAAATAGAGAGGATAGAAAGAATGATGCATAAAATGGCTATCCAAGTCAATAATTAGAATAGAAACCAAAATCTAAACCAGAACCAAAACTTTAGGAGGAACACTACCCCTAATAGACAAAGAAACTCTGACCAACAAGTCATACCTCCATTCCAAGAGAATTTCCTTGATGAGGATGAGGGGATAATAAAAGAATCAAAGGGAACCATTATAAACATGGTGGAAGTGGATAACCAAGATCACACCTTTTCCACAGAAGATAACCAGACCTCATACTCACATTGGGATGAGGGAGGATTAGAATCTAAATAATATAGGTTAGCAATGGAGAATGCCATCATGCAGGTCTGATAACAATATAATCTCAGAAGCAAAAAGAACATAGATACTCCCAAACCAAAAACCTCTAAAATCACCATTAAGAAAAGACCTAAAAAGACTCCTAAAGGGACTGCTGAAAGCAGCAAATCAGCAGCTGAGATTTCTGGCAAAAACAAAGACAAAGACATCCAAACCATTGATAAACCAATTCAAGAAACTAGCAGCACTAGCATTGCAGCTAATGCTCCTGATAAAACAGTTTCAAACAATGTACATAGTGAGAATCAGCAATCTAATTCTACCAATAAAATGGTGACCAACAAAACAGAATTGAACCTGTCAAAGAGTCAGTCTCCTTTCAATCTTGAGAGTGAGATTTCCAAAATCAAAATTTTTGTTCCTCTCACTGAGTTGGCCACCCAAGATGTTTATAAAGGCCAAATTTTGAAAGCTTTAAACTTAGGAGAAAACAGTGACACTGTCAACTTAAATGATGATCAACCAACTCTCTTATTTGGCCCAAAAATTGAAGGTAAATTTTAGGAAGGAGTAGTGCCTCCTTTCTATATCAGTATAAACATCCATGAAAAAATCCTACATAATGCCATGCATGACTCAGGGGCTTCACATAACCTTATGCCAAAGGTGATCATGGAAAAGTTAGGCCTAGAGATAACCAGACCCTATAAGGATTTATATTCTTTTGACTCTAGCAGAGTGAAGTGTTTGTGCCTTATTAAATATCTCTGTGTGAATTTGACCCAAATCCCAGCCAAGTGCATGGTTATGGATGTTGTTGTGGCTGATGTGCCTCCTAAGTATGGCATGTTGCTGTCAATATCGTGGGGTGCTAAGCTACAAGGCACCATGAAAATGGACATAACCTATGCCACTATTCCTATCTTCAGCCAGATAAGAAGACTATATAGGGAAGCACACATGAAATTTATGGTGAGCAGCCCAGAGAAACCATAAAATTCCCCTCTTTACTCTGTCCACACAGATCTAGACTCTTTTATCCTTTACAATGATGAGTTTACAGATGAGCTAGAGCCAGAGAACAAGAATTCAAACAGCAGAGTAGAGGCCACAAATCCAAACATAATGGAAGCTTTGGATACAAAGGAAAACAAGAGAGAAACATTGGAGCAGTGTGCTGAAACAAAAAACCAGAGTGAACAAAGCCAAGACTGCAAATAGCAGATTACCCATCACTCTAAACTCCATGAAAATCCTGAGGAAAAATACCTAACACAACACGGTGCAGGCCTCAGAAATCAACATAATGGTGAACAAGAAGACATTAGGGGTGAAACTAATAATAAATCTACTAACAATCCCTTATGGAGCATGAACTTCAATGGGTCTTGTACTAAAAGGAATGCAAGAGCTGGGGTATGGTTGCACAATACTGAGAACAACTATGCTGAGAGTCATGCCTTCAAGCTAGATTTCAAATGTACAAACAACATTGCAGAGTATGAAGCTCTTCTCTTAGGACTGCATCTGTTAAAAAAACTAGGAGCTAAGAGGATAGTTGTCCATGGAGACTCAGAACTGGTCATCAAACAAGTAAATGGAGAATACACTACTAAAAATCCTAGATTAAGGACATATAGGAATGATACCATGGATCTGTTGAAGACATTTGTAGAATACGAGCTTGTTTTTGTCCCTAGGAGTCAAAACATACTTGCAAATGGATTAGCCTGTGTTGCTAGTTCATATCAGAGACCACTTAGTGACAAACAGATCATTGTTAAAATGAAATATAGACTAGCAGTACTAGATAATGAGAAATATTGGCAGGTGTTTGAGGGTGACAAACAGATAGAGAATTTCCTGCTTTGCAGGAATGAGTTTGAATTACCTGATTCAGACTCTAAGTCCGATCAAAACTGTCTGGATGAAGAGCCCCTTGATGAAGAAAAACCATCCCCTACTGCAGAAATAAACTTGTTGACCAAATAATTTGATAAACAAACAGAAGAATACATGAAAACAGATAAAGAAGACATAGAGGTGCTACAGTCCAAAGACAAAAGCATACCTAGAGGACTAGCACCCCTTGAGGACCTTTTTTATTTTAATGATGTGGCAAAGAAGCCCACTATAGAACACACAAAATCTGATGTTGAAGAATGCAATATAGGCAGCAAGGAAAAGCCTAAAATGATTAAATTGTCCAAAACCTTGCCAGCCCATATCAAGCAGAAATACATTGATCTATTTAAAGAGTTTGCAGATTTTTTTGCTTGGAGTTATGAATATTTGAAAGCCTATGACAAGGAGATCATCCAGCATAAAATTCCATTGAAAGAAAACCAAAAACTTTTTAGGAAAAAGCTGCGCAGAATAAACCCTGTACAGTTACCCCTGGTAGAAAAGGAAATCAAGAAAATGTATGAGGCTGGTATCATATTCCCTGTGAGTTTTTCATATTGGCTATCAAACCTTGTGGCTGTAAGGAAAAAGACAGGAGAGATTAGGTTGTGCATTGATTTTAGAAACCGTAACCAAGCCTCATTGAAGGATAACTACCCTTTACCCAAAATGGAACACATCCTACAAAGGGTAGTGGGTTCTAGGAGGATATCTCTGTTAGATGGCTTTTCAGGGTATAACCAGGTCTTAGTACTCCCAGAAGATCAACTTAAAACAGCTTTCACCACTCCATGGGGCACTTTCATGTATGTGAAAATGTCTTTTGGATTAATGAATGTTGGGGCCACCTTTCAAAGGGCCATGGACATTGCATTTTCAGAGGAAATAGGCCACTTCATTGAAATTTACCTTGATGACATAATAGTGTATTCCAAAACTAATGAAGAGCACCTTGAACATCTGAGGAAATTTTTTTAAAAATTCAGAAGGTATGAGTTGTCTTTAAATCCCAAAAAGACTGTGTTTGGTCTCCAAGAAGGTAAACTTATTGGTCATATTATATGCGAAAAGGGGATTAAAATAGACCCAAAATGAGTTGATGGAATATTGCATATTAGCCACCCAAGAAACATCAAGGAGTTGCAGTCCTTTATTGGTAAAATTAACTTCTTGAGGAGGTTTATTCCCAACCTAGCAGATCTCCTTAGGAATATGACAAACATGCTGAAAAGGGACGTAGGAGTTAAATGGACTCTAGAGGCCAAAAAATCTTTTGAATTAGTTACACTCACCTAGGCACCAGTCCTAATCAGCCCTGATTTTTCTAAAGACTTCCTCATATTCTCTTTTGCATTAGAGCATACCGTGGTTGTTGTCCTATTGCAGAAAAATCCAGAGAGACAAGAGCAGCCATTTGCCTTTTTTAGCAAAGCATTGAGATATGCACTGCTAAAATATAACATCATGGAAAAGCAGGCCTATGCTTTGGTAAATGCCTTAAAGGATTTTAGAGTGTATATTTTGCATTCTCATATTATTTTCTTTGTTCCTAACATAGTGGTAAAAGAAATTATGTCACAAGATCCTAATGGAAAGAGAGGCAAGTGGATTGTTGTAATACTAGAGTATGATTTGGAGATCAAACCCACTAAACTCATCAAGGGTCAAGGCTTAGCACAATTAAGGGCTGAATCCAACTTACAAGCCCTTGACATTAATATGGTAGATGTTTTGGATGAACAGGAAGGATTGCCAACTCCCATTGTAGAAGAACAGCTCCAAAACTCCCCTTGGTATGCTGATATCTTGTATGTGCTTGTAAATCTTAACGCTCCTCCCTATTTATCTAAGACAAAGGCAAGGCTTTTAAAGTTAAAAGCTATAAATTATTGCATTTTAAATGAATGTTTATACTGGAAAAATGCAAATGGTTTGTTGCTTAAATGTTTGCCTGAATTTGATGCAGAGAGGATCAAGCATGAGTTCCATGAAGGAGAGTGTGGAGGTCATCTCTACTGGAAAACCACTGCTAAAAAAATCCTTAGAGCTAGCTATTACTGGCCCACCCTTTTCCATGATGTCCACAAAATGATATTTACCTGCCACAAATGTCAAATCTTTGAGGGCAAAAGGAAACTCCTCCCTTTACCATTACAACCAATCACTGTTGAAGCTCCCTTTCAACAGTGGGGCCTAGATTTCATAGGGGAAATCCATCCTGCTTCATCTGCCCAGCATAGATGGATACTCACAGGCACAGACTATTTCACCAAATGGATAGAGGCTAGCCCTTCTAGGAATGCCACAGATTCAGTTATCATAAAATTCCTTGAAGACCATATCCTATCTAGATTTGGCTGCCCTAGGAAAATTATCACTGACAATGCTGCTGCTTTTGGTTCCAAAAAGATGATTGATTTTTGTCACAAGTATTAGATTTCACTTGGTAATTCTACTGCTTATCATCCTCAGGGTAATGGGCTAGTAGAATCATAAAATAAGAGTTTGGTGACCATCATCAAGAAGCTACTAGAAGAGAATAAAAAATCATGGCATAATAAGTTAGTGCATGCTTTGTGGGCAGATAGGTTGACAACAAAGAAATCCATTTGGATGTCTCATCAGCTTTTTTATGGAGCTGATGCAGTATTCCCTACCAGTTTGGAAGTACCAGTGATAAAATTGGTCCAAGAAATACAGTTAGAGGAATACAGCATGGTAAGGAGGATCAACCAAACCATACATCTCCAGCAGACAAGAGAAGAAGTCTACAACAAAGCTCAGAAAGTGCAAGAGAACATCAAAAAATTGTTTGATAAGAGAACAAAAGCCTGTGATTTCAAAATTTTGGACAAGGTTCTCAAGTAGGACTCTAGAAGGGAAGATAAGGGTAAGCATGGCAAGTTTGACAGTCTATGGCAAGGCCCTTATATCATACAATCTACCATTGGTCCCAATGCATTTTTTCTACAAGAATTGGATGGTACAGATCTATTTAGGGGTCTTGTCAATGGCAGGATTCTCAAGAATTATTACTACTGAAGTTCATTTTAAAGTTCTCACCTCCATTGTAAATACCATTGCTCTATTTTGTTTATAAAAAAAAAAAGTTCAGACAAGCTCAAAACTTGAACCTATGAAGCTCCAAAAGAATGGCTCAAATCAGCTCAAAACCTGAAGCAGCAAAGAAAGAAGGAGAAACAGCTCTAACAAGCTCAAAACCAGAGCTGAAATGAAGAAAAAAGTGACTCTAATCAGCTCAAAACCTGAGTCACAAGGAAAAGAAGCATGCTTTAAAAGTTTCAAAGTTGCGAACCTTCACAATTTTGGTTTCAATTTCCTGCAAAGTTTCGGTTCATGGGCAGCTCGTCTTTATGCCATGGACCCACAGCAGACCAGACATTCTAGTCCTGGTTTGATTGTGTTTCAATTTCTGTTTTAGAATGTAGAGAATGAAATCTGTCAGACAATTTAATCCTGGTAGATATTAGATTAGGTAGAGAAATTTATGAGTCCAACTGTTTAATCTGGTCTCATGGAGGAATAAGGGTAGAATTAGATTAGTCTTTTCTGCTTTCAAAAAAAATGATGAAGAAGGTCTGCAAGTCTAAATGCACCTTGAAGAAAAAATGTTAGGACAGTAGGATGGGTAGGTAGTTGTTTGGGAAAATGTTCCTGCTGATATAATATTCATCATGTTTGTGGCAGCTGATCAAAGAAGAAAGGGATGGTCAAGCACCAGGCCTCTAGCCTACTCCCAAAGATTATTTTTGAGATTCTTGACACCTTCAAGAAGATGACATCCCCATGTGGAGCCACTGTTAGTAACTCTTAGCCACCTATAAATTTTTGGCATAGCAAACAGGTGGCTAAATATGTTATGAGTCTTCAAGAGAAACATTTCCCTTGAAAATATTTCATTCTTGGAGCCTCCATGTGTTTTTTGTCCTTCAAAATGATCTTCACTGTTGTTTCCATCGAAGACATTCAAGACCTGTTGTTCTGCTATGAAGAAACTGCTTTCAAAAGGCCTCCTTTTCCCCTTTTTCACTCTCACAAAATACCCCATGTTTCACCCTCATTCCCTTCATAAAAATCCCTTCATTAGCCCTCCATCTCATCAAAACCCTTTTTAAACCTCATATTATCCTTTATCTAGTTTTAAAATGCCTTCGTTTTCCTACCAGAACCCCCCATTTGGCCTTAAAAACACTGATTTTGGCCTAAAAAGCACCCTTTTTACACTATGACAGGGTTAAGCCCCCGAGGGCTTATATAGCTTAGCCCCTTTCTTCATAGGCCCCTAGCCCCACAACCGGGCACTTAAATCCCCTAAAAAACCCTTTAAAAAGGCCTTAAATACCTTTTTCCACTCTATTGAAATATTAAGCCCCCAAGGGCTTAACTCACCAACTAGCCCCGGTCCTCTCCATCCATCATCCCTAAGCCCCTTCCCCTCATTTTTTCCTCCGCGAATGCACAGTCCCCTTTGTTTTTATTTTCCCTTACGACATGCTGTGGAATGAATATAGACCGTCGATCTTCACAGTTTGACGGCCATCGTGCATTGTCCTCCCCTCATTTCATTTTCCATACTCTCTGCCCTGACAGCAAATCACAATCATTCGTTGCACGATATCCTATGGTCCACAAAAAACCCGATGGTTTCACCTCTATTGCGCATCTTACCCCACATCACGTGAAAGCTGCACCATCAGATCCCTCCGCCCATAATCCAACGGCTGAGGTGCATATCGCGTTAATTTGGCGTCTGAAGGTTAACATTCAAAAATTGCGCGATGTGAGCGATTTTTTTTTGCCACATGGCGATCGTTGAGTGAAATCACGTTCTTTTTTGTGAAATCATCTTACCACTCCAGACCCTACACGAAAACCATTCTAGTTTTCCTCTTACCACCCTCCACATTAAGACTTCATATTTAATCACGACCGTTGATCGGGTCTCATCCGACGGCTCGTATTTAATTTCGCCTCCGCTCATGTTCCTTTTTACCTATACTTCTTAACAACCCCACCTATCGATCCCCGCCGTCGAATAGTTTGATCCAACAACCCATATTAAACCTCATCTCCCATTCATCCAACTCCCCCGAGCGACTTCATCACGCAATCTGAGCCGTAGATCATAGTTGTCTGATCTAATTCGACGGACTAAAACGCACCTCGCACCAAACCTTCATCAGCTCAGTTCTTTCACCTTCTGCCATGATTTTTCTACCTTTTCTTCGCTGTGCCCACGATTTCCTTCATCATGCCACCATCTCCACAGGCCTCCAAATAATTCCTCTCACTCCCACAGGTTTTTTCATAACAGGTTTATTGTGTTTTTGTAGGGTTACAGATGGTGAAATTATTCCTTTTCACAGTCACTGTCATGGTGATACAGAGCGCAGAACTCCATTTTCAGAGCCAAAGTAGCAGAGGAAAATGCCTGAGAAGGTCTTTAAAACATAATTTTCATTAAGATCAGTGTTAAACTCTGATTCAAACCCTCCTGCGCCATTAAAACCTGTACATGCACAGAAACGGTCAGCAGAAGTGGCAAAGAGTATCAGTGAAGAGAATTAAAGGATTTAAGCCTAGTATTGAAATACTTAATGCTATAATCCAGTGTTTAAAGGATAAAGACGCAGTTCAGAAACCCGAGAGAGATCAAAAAGACTCAATGAGGCCTAAAGCACATGAAACAAGCCATATCATTGTTTTAATGTCAGCAAAATGTTCTTTTCCCAAGAAAAGACTAACCACACGACTTGTTTCATTCTCCATCAAATTCCTGAGAAGATTTTTACCCTGACAGAAAGTCCCAAAAACTGTCAGTGCATTAGTTACAAAGCATGGAAGACCTGGAAGGCAAATATTCATCCTTTCTTGTCTCAGAGTACAAACATAATACCAACAGTCAAAGAGTACTTCAAGAACATACCCTGGAGTTATTATCAACCTCCAGGTCAAAGAGTACTTAAGAACCTGTCACTCTTTGACCTATAAGAACTCCTGAGAAATACATTGTAAACGTTGGTTGGTTAACCATGGATTGTAAGTTGTTTCACTAAGTTAGAGTTTTGTGTGTAGTGGTTGTAAATAGGCTAGGAGATGATTTCTGAATGATACCAAGCTATTGGACAAGGATGTATGTGACTGGTTTTTCTCTTCTCATATGAAAAGCATGTTCATTGGATCCTGATCTAAATCAGTGGTGATGTGTTCTATATTTGTTATTGTTTTCCCTCTGTTATACATCATGTTTCACTTTCTCTGATAAGAATCAGTAATCTAGCTTAGGATATACTACTGCAAGTACCATAATGTTTCCTGCTCTTCTTATCTTTTATGTTTTTTTCTATTTGTGTATCTAAGAAAAAATTCAACATAATTTAACCAGTATAGAAGTTGGTTAGTCCATGCTTACTGATGTATGAATTTAGAGTTTGTTTCTCGGATGTTCTTGTTTGGTTTCAGTTGAAAGAATTGGGAAACTGGGGATTTAGAGTTAGCCTTGTCCGCTAGGTTCCTTTTCCACCAGTTAGCCTTTCTAAGATCCCTTTGAGTTGAATTTCAAAGAAGAGAAGGTTAAAAGTGTTTCTCTGATCTTAGACTTCACTCTATGTTAAACTTAAGTGTTTTCGTTGTCTGAAAGAAGTCGGGAGACTGCTGGATTGTTGTCTTCAGAGTTAGCTTCATTTGGAGTGTTATCGTAGAGGTTAAGGCATGCCATGTCCCTAGGTTTACTCCGAAGTGTTCACCTTGGAAGGTTTTCCTTGTTATTCCCTTTCAGTTTCTTATTTTTTCATCCCATACTATCATCTTAAGAGATCCTCTGGTATAGATGACTAGCCCATTGAAAGCCTTGGATATTTGAATTGCAAGTCAACCCTTTTATGACCCATTGCCCAATGGAATTGTGTTATCCTCGAATTATCTCCTCATTGCCATAAAATCCTTCTCTACTCACTCCTTTATCTTACATTGAACCCTTCTTTCATGTTTCCCAACCAAACAAACAAACAAAACAAAAACTTTTGTGCCCTATAACTAGCCTAACACCTTAAATTGAACTTCAAAGACATATTATTCTTTACTTTATAGAGATATCCCTCTCTAGACCTAAGAGGGATAGATCCTGAGGTCCCAAAGTGGTTTTATGTTGTCTTGTCATTTGGTATTGCCAAACCTGCCAAATCACAGGAACCACAACAAGTCCCAAGAATTCCTAGTATCCAGTTCCTTGTTTGTATACAACCACCTCACATTCCATATGAGGACACATTATATTTATTTCATCTGTTATTGACAACCTGTGTATCAAAAGAGATACTTCTAAATTCCATAACCTACAACTATATGTTGAAAACTCAACAAGAAATGTGTGTCTAATTTAATTTTCCCTTAATTAAATTGGACAATAAAATGTAATATTATCTCATAATCACTTGTAAAAGTTAACTAAGTGTGATAAACTCAGTTATCTCATGAATTTTGAGTTGAGGGTGGTTGGTGAGGCATGCAAAGTGATTCTATTAGCTATTGAGTCCAAGTTGCAGTTAGTGCACTAGTTTAATGCATGATAAATCAATTAACTCAATTAATTGAGTTAAAATCAATTTAACTAGTCGTAATTGTTTGTTGCACTAGTGAGAGGTCGAGTGAATTAAACCAGATTTAATTCACATGCGGTGATCTATCATGAAACTGATGATTTACTATTAATATTTGCATGTATGTCAGTTCTGATGGAGACCCAGTTGAGACAGAGGTTAAAGCGATGTTAACTATCATTTGTATTATTAGTAGGTTGCCTGCATGCAATAAAACACCCATAGGATTTCCCATGAGAATTGCGCAATTTTAGAAGGTTGAAATTCCTAAATAATAGGGATTGCATTCCACATGGATTGTGCAAGAAAGGCAAGCTGAGTAGAGGCTGTAAATTGGCTAAGTGTTGGTAGATTTTGTATGGATCAGTGTGAGACAGTTGTGAGAGTGCAACAGAATCTTGTGAGAAGAGTGCATTATAATTGTTTCATGATTCCTTGGTGAATATATAATAGAATATAGAGGGGCTTTGAGTAGTAAACTTTCCCTGAGAAAATATCTCTTTTGTGGTTTGATTTGCTTCTTTCTTTACTTTTTGTGATTGGCGATTGTGTTTATTTTCCGCAATTGATTTGTAGAAGGATTCAATATCTTTCTTTAGCATATCACATGATCGGATTGAATCCATCGGTATACATATTGTTTTTATAATTTCTACATGGTATCAGAACGCAGGAAATCACTATAGTGGAGAAGAAATTGATTTTTTGTTGAATAGCATTCGAATTTACAGAAATATTCTTTTGTGTGACAGGTGGATCAAGATAACTTTAAATGGCTTGAGATTGGAATATGCACTCGAGGGAAATTCTAATTATATTGCATATAAATATAGGATGGAGGCAGTTCTGGAGGAATACAGCTTGAAAGAATTCATTGATAATGACATTCTCAAACCCGCAGCACCAGATTCCGCTCTTCTTGATGCTTGGAAAATAAGGTTGCAAAGGCGAGGAGGATCTTATTAAAGGGAGTACGAGACCACATTGTTCGAGTCTCCATGGAAAAGTGACTCCATATGCAATGTGGAAGGCTTTGAAAAATCAGTTTCATAGTAGCAGTGACCACAGAAAATTGGCACTGAAAGACAAGCTCAGGAAAATCAAAATGGAGAAATGCGACACTATTCCGAAATATTTAACCAATTTTTTCCAATGTTGAGATGAGCTTGGGAGTGTCGACATTACTGTAGAAAATGATGACTTGGTGAGCCTAGCTATTCTAGGCCTTCCCAAGAGTTGGCATAGTTATCATGACTCTGTCAATGGGAGGGAGAAGCTACCGGATTAGGAGCGACTTTGGTCAGATTTGGTAAAAGAAGAAATCAGGAGGAATACCAGGGATGGATCCTCATCTAGGACAGATGATGAGGAAAATTGTGCCTTGGATAGTAAGGCAAAGAAGGGGAAGGGAAAGAAATCATATTCCAAATATGAAACCGACAAAGAAGGAAAGAAGCGTGACATGTCCAGAGTCAAATGTTTTCACTGTCACGAGCATGGACATTATGCCACTAATTGCCCACAGAAGAAGAAGAACATGAAGGCTTCACGATCTGCAGCTAGCGAGGCTTTGGCCCCGCAATTTGAGTTGAAATTCTCGCTCATTGCATGCATGGTGTCTAGTGTCGACGGGATCAGTGTGGTACTTGGATAGTGATGCATCTTTCCACATGACAGGAGACAAAAATATTTTCAATAGCTTGAAGGAGAAGGATCTCCAGATGCATATCGAAATGGGTGATGATGAGAGGTATAGCACTACCGGGATTGGTACAATTACTTGCAGAGACATTCAAGTAAACCCTTATTATTAAAATATGTAACGAATATACCATGCTTGAAAAAGAATTTAGTTTTAGTTGCTATGTTGGACGATAGATGTTATGATGTGGTTTTCAATGAAGGGAAAGCATTCCTTCGTCACAAAGCTATAGGACAAGCCAAGGTTACACCATTTTTTAGTCATCTAACCTATCATCATTAGATGGACCCAAGTACACCATGTAAGACCAATTTTACCCTACGTAAAATTGCCTTCACTATGTTAAATAACTTAATAAACCACATTTATTAGGTTGTTTATGGTCCAAACAGGAAACCCCAAAAGGAAATATTAAACAAACCTATATTTGTTTGATTTTCCTCAGGGAATAATTAATTAAACCATAATTTAATTATTATTCCCAGTCATGTTTAACCCAAAAACAAAGAAATTAATGAGATAAACCCATAGTTATCTTATTATTTTCTAGGAATAATTATTTAAATAATATTCCTTGTTAAATATGACCAAATCAACCACCACTAATCAAATAAATCATTATTTATTTGATTATATCCCAACCACTTCCTTAAAAAGATAAATAAATCATTTATTTATTTATTCTTCACTAATCAAGGGATTTGACCTAAGTCAAACACCCTTTCCCTCCAACAAATAATAATAAAATATTCCATAGAGGTGGATCTAGATTTGATTAACATTATTTTAATCATGCACCAAGATCTAGAATGACCCAATATCTTGTTATAAATAGGAGGGTTTTCCCCTTCATTCTTCACCTTTTGTTGCATACTAGATCACTCTGGATCTATACACTCGGTCTCATTTTCTGCCATTGTTGCTCCCATTGAGCTCTACCTTCTACATTGGGTTTTCTACATCTACAAGAGAGAGAAAGCTTAGATCCGAAGTGCTGAGGACTACAAAGAACCCATCCCATTGAGGAGATCTGGATACACCTTCTTGTTTCCTCCCAGGTGCCCTGTAATATAAAAATTCATTCAAAAATCGTGTTCTTGTCTTGTCCGTTGGATGCATGGAGCAAACTCTTTACTTTACTGCTTAATGTCTTTCCATTTATAGATCTGTTTGTTGCAGCACTTTAACTACTAATTGCAGATCTGAAGATGTTTTGCAGCCATCATTGTTGTTAGGGCTATTAGTTATGCGTAGCTAAAGTGGTTCTTTTTCGTACGCTTCGACGAAGAATTCATACTAACAAATGGCGACTCCACACGGGTTTTAAATTACGACCGCCGTCGTTTTTCATATTCCTGCATATCCAGCTACTTCAGGCCCTAGGGCTTCTTTTCAGCTGCTTAGTTTTCCTCTTTTTATGTCATTTTTCTCACATAAAACCCTAAAATCTTAAAATTTCTAACTTCCGTGTGTTTCTGGCCCTATTGCGCAGGTAAGCGACACCAGCCGCAACTGAGACGGCAACTTTTCTGAAAATCTGCCGCCGAGACAACCGGAACGGGGGGTCACACTTTTTGGCCCATAACCTACGACCTGGACCTCCAGGTCGCACTACCCATTTTTCGCGAATTCGCACTCCGAAAATAGGTCGAAATCATGACTCGCTGCTTTTTCTGATTTTTCCGCAATTAATCCGGGTTCCCCGCCGTGTTCTTCCGTCGTGGTCTTCCAAATTTCCTCGTCTCAGCCCGCCTTGACCAAGATCTGATCTGTTTTTACTCATCTAAGTGGGAACCCAGCCCCTTAGGGCTTTAGTACCCTCCACTTTTTGTGGAAGAGTTTTAGCCGTTTAAATTGGCTGCTTCTTCGAGCTCAAACTCTCTCTTTTCCTTCTATTCAGTACTTTCGCATCCATTGAAATCAGCCTCTTTTCCTTTCAAATCACCTCTTGTCGTTTTGTTTCGACCTCCTTTGAAGGCCTCCGCCTTGCCCCCTCCGGTTTTTGCTGATTTCTTTCCTTTTTCCAGCCACCTTGCCTCTGTCTCTTGGCTGTGATCTGCACCTCTTTCCTGCAGCTTTATCCTCCAGATCCCTGTCCCTTTCGACCCTAGATCTGTTGAGCTCTTTTATGTGTGTTTTGACTAGATTTTTGCCCTCTTTTAGAGTAGTTTTGAGAGACCCGCCTCTTTGGGTTAGATTGATGCATAGTTAGCTGTTAAATGTTCTGTCTTTTCAGCAATCTATATTGTTCTACGCAGATTTATTTTCAGTTACGCAGCACACTTTTTCCTGATCTCAAAACGAAAAGGGTTTAAAAATTAAAATTAACGCACGCCACACACTGACCCTAACTGAAGAAGCGCCTGGTTACCATCGCCTGGCAAAGACTCTAAAATCAATTGTCACCGCACCTTTTCTGCCCTTGGCCGTAATTGATTCTGTCCCTTTCTTCCCCTGTCGGTTTCCTTCTTCCTGTCATCATTGCACCCCCAAGGCGCCTTTCCCGGAGACTTCTTGGCCTTCACCCTCAGTTTCCGGTTGATCGACCTGCTCCGCACCGCCGTCGTCGAGCCAGTCCACCTTCGAGTCCGCACTCCGACTCCTCCCCTGATTCATCGGGTCCTCCTTCTCCTCCCGGTTCTCCTGCCCCCTTCACCATGTCTGGTCCAGGGCCTAACGCTAGCAGCTCTCCCGGTCCCAATGCCGGCCCTACTACTAGCGGAACCGCAGTAGGAACTTCCCCGGCCACCCCTGTGCTGCCGTACATTGCAGGCCTCAGCCTCCCCGATTTCCATCAGTTGATCAATGACCCCATCCACCACAATGCTAACTGGCCCGCTATGCCAACCAAGCTCCCCTCAGACATCCCTAAGTTTGAGGGCCTTAATGGAGAAGATCCAACCAACCATGTCCGATCTTTCCACATGTGGTGTTCCTCCAATTCCATTACCGATGACTCCATCCATCTTCGTTTGTTCCAACGCACGCTTACCGGCGAAGCTTCTAAATGGTATGTTGAACAAGCCACCTCTACCCATACCACCTTTGAGACTCTTGCCCAAGCCTTTTTGTCGTACTTCCAGCTCCCTCTCCGATACGATACTGGCACGGAGCTCTTGACTTCCTTTAAGAAAGCCTCTTCAACACGCCTTTCCGCCCATGTTCAGGAATGGCGACGAAGACGGAGCTTATGTCGAGCCCCTCCCTTCGAAGATCGGGTTTACATGGACTGGTTCCTGCGCACCCTTCCCGCTCCCATCGGCAAAGATGTCGCCTCCCATTTTCCTCAAACTGAAGAAGCCGCCCTCCAAATAGCTTTGAAATATGACCTGATCTACGCTCAGTCGGGTTATGTTTATACCGTCCTGCCTGACATCCCCAGGCCCGGTGGCGCTAACGCCCCGGGGGCATCTCATTCCGCCGACGGTATCGTTGGAGCCCTTTCCCATCCATACGCTCAACCTCCTATGGGCTATGGTCTCCCTCAGGGAGGGGCCAGCTCCTCCGGCACTCTTCCCCCTCCCGGTAGCATGTATCCAGGATACGGCATGCCTCCGCCTTTTTCCCAACCTCTTGCTTACCCCAATGTTGCCCTACCCACCCATTACCCTTATCCGCAGCCTGGTGCGCCAACTCCTCCAGCATATGCGCTTCCTCCTCCCTTGCCTCCTCAACCCCAGCACCAGCACCTACAGCCCCCTCCAGGGCAAGTATTTTCACAGCAGGGCGCGACTAATCCCCCTTCTTCTCAAAGAAGGCGGAGAGGCAACCAAAACCAATCTGCCCCTGGTACCCGAGGACCCAATTCTGGCGTGGACCCTAACACTGGCAACCAGCAACAGGGCATTCAGCCCAAGCCGGACAGGCCGCTCCGCACAAGCAAGCCTTGTTCGTGTTGCGGTGTTTATGGTCATTACACCCACGATTGTCCCCTCTTACCCCAGATGCGGCAGATGTGGGAGTCTCAAGCCACATTGCGCGGACAACACGCCTCCCCTCATGCTCCCCCTCATGTGGCCACTACCCAGCTAGCTGTGTTTACTGATCCTTTTCCCCAACAAGGATTCGTGGCTACCCAACCGCCCGAAAGCCAGGTAGCCGCCCCCCCTTCCATTTCTGGTTCCTCTGATTACCAGATCCTTATGATGCACTCCAATCCTACCCCATCCGTCGATCTTCACCTTCAAACTCGGTCTCGTCAGTACCCCAAGCCTTCTGCTCAGTCTGCCCCCGAGCCTCCCTCTTCAGGTTCTACAGAGCCTCTTTCGACATCCAGTGGTCCTTTACATATCCCTCAACCCAAATTTGAGGTCCATACCAAGATTCCTAAGGGACCATTACGTCGAAATGCTGCTTCTGGTCGAGCTGCTCATTCATATAGCATAGTAGATGATCTGGCGCAGTCTCCTGCTGCCATTTCCACACTGGAACTCCTCCAGTCGTGCCCTTCCCAAAAGAAGGCTCTATTATCTGCCGTGGGCGCTGTAGATCCTGCTGATGACCAAATGATTGTTTTCGACGCCACTCAATCCAGATTCATCCTCCCTCCTCCTCTTTCCGTCGCTTCCAAATCCTAATAAAAACTGAACCCCAACGTGTCCTGGTGTATACTTGATAGGGGGCATCCACATGCATGATGTCCGCTCGGTTTGGCCAAATCGATCTCCCGAGCCGCTCACATCACCCTTTCAGTTAGATATTCATGCCCCTGCACCCCATTGGCCTGTTTCAGACTGTCCTCATCACCCTGCTTCGAGAGATCATGCGATGCTGACGCTGTCATCGACGCCCCGCTAGATTACAACATTCTATTCGGGCGAAGCTACACCTATGCTATGTCTGCTGTCCCATCCGCGGTCTTTTGCAAGATGTCTTTCCCCCATAATGGAAAGATAGTCACCATTGACCAGTTGACATATCATGAGCCAAAATCTCAGACCTCCCCTGAGACGACTATCTCTTCTGTAGCCAACAAGCAAACCGTTGATTCCTTGACCAGTGTCTCCCACGGCGTTTACAAAGATTCCTCCCTGCTTGGAAATTTCCCTACCCTTCCTCCTCCTCCCATCACTGATCCCAGCTCCTCGAATGTTTGCATGATGAAATCGTCTCAGGCTGCCCGTAAGCGGCCTGCCTCGGCTAGTCAGCAACCTCCCCCTTGCCCTCCGCAACCCGCTCCTAGCCATTCATCTCAGCCAGCTGGACCTCCTCCTTCTGGCCCTCCCCCTACAGCTGGTATCCCTGAACCTCTTTATCCTCTCAGATCGGTTCCTCCTAGCCTCAACCACCTCGAAGCCGTCCCTCCTGGTCATTTCCCTTCTGGGCAGATCCCTTTCCTAGCTCCCCCTCCCGGAGTATATTCTGTCCCCGTCATGGCCACCCTCTCTCTCCCTAACCTGACCTTGGGCATACCGGTCTGGTACCTTCATCCCCCAGCCGCCACCCCTCCTGGTCACCCCAAGCCCTATATGGCTTTGACACCGGTTCAATCGGTCCCCCTAGCTTCCTCCATTGCCCCCATGCCCCCAGCACCTCCACAGGACCCTTCTCCTATCGTGCCAGCCCCCGGGAAGAAAGGAAAAGCCCGTAAGGGGGCACCCAAAGACAAGACTACCACGACTGACCCGGCACCTCCACCGCCCGCAAAGCCTTGCGCTTTATGTGATGTCACTGGTCATGCCACCCATGCTTGTCCTAAGTTGCCCTGTATTCAGCCCATGGTTAAAGTCGTGTTCCCCGAGTCTATGGTCCCTGAAGCCCCCATTCCTTCTCCGTCCGTAGCCAAGAACCCCAAGACTCTCCACACCAACAAGCCCTGTGCTTTGTGCGGCGTTCATGGCCATTACTCCCACCATTTTCCTCACCTGACGCACTACCGCACCTCTTTAGAGGTAATCCGAGAGTATGAGGTTGAACTAAATCAATCCGCCTCTCCTCTCCTCGCGCAGTACGCTTCAGGCCAACCTGAGGATCCCCCCGTTCCCATCGACATTCCCCCCCCTGATGTTCCGATGACGGAGTCTACTGTTACCATTCTTTACTTATCCTCCTCTGCGAGACACTCGGAGCCCAGCCCATCTGCATCCTCCCTTGTTGTGTCCCTTGACCACCCTCTTTCTACCCATACGCGCGATCACTCCACCCATGTCTTTGTTGACCTCCGCAGCCCGAGTCCTCACCATGCTTCAGATAGCCCTCATATACCACTCCGTATGAGTCATGATCATCCTGCCCCTTGCACTCCCTCCTGCAATTGCCACCCGATGACTTTTGTCCACTCACGCTGCCGTCCTTCCCTTTCCTCCCTTCATTTGTTGTCTTGTCACACCATTCTGCAGGACCCCCCGTCCACACCCTTTATCGGTTACACCGATGGTGCAAGTCGCTACTCCAGGAATCTAGCCTTGGCAGGTTGGGCCATTTTCACCCCCTTGCATGCCCTCGTTCTCTCTAACGGGGTATGCATTGGTTCTGCCACCAACAATCAGGCCGAATATGATGCAGTGCGTGGCCTTTTAGCTGATGCCCTCTTGCATCGCATCCTCCATCTGCACGTTCGTTTGGATTCCCTACTTCTTGTAATGCAACTAAATGGTGTTTATCGTGTGCATAACCCTGTGCTGTTTAGACGCTATTTACGAGTGAAAATCTTAATACGTGCGTTTGAAACCATAACTTTCAACCATGTACCTCGAGAACAGAATCACTATGTAGATAGTATTGCAAACCATGTTATATATTGGCATTTATCACACACATTTCATACAAGACAATAACATTAAATAACCATCAAAAAACGATGCATATCCATAATATGTGTCGCAAAACATGTGTTTAGAGTCCATCTACTCTGATACATACGACATGCCCATAGCATGTTACAAACAACAACCCAAAACTGGGGGCACCACCTGCCCCTACATACATCATAGGGGGCACCACATGCCCCTACCCCTAATCACTATCTGGAGGCTCCCGGGCCAATGGCTCTGCCCCTGCAGCATGTAGATCACGCATCGCCTGACCGGCCATCGCCATGCGCCGCATGACACCTCGCCACTCCGAGGGTACACCAACACATGGCTCTATGAACTGGTCGTCTAAGTCCTGCCACCTGCGCTCTGATACTCCGGTCAACAACTGTTCGCATCTACATCGGATATCCTCCAGCAGGGCAGCTGCATTCTCATTCTGCGCTGCTCTCGATCCTGTAGCTCCAGCTGCTGCCGGTCGTCCCATATATCCGGCCGGTTTCACCGGTGCTATATCTGCATACCAAAAGTACATGAATCAGTACCTTACATTACTATTCAAAATACTTTAACATGCCCATACAAGAATATCAATCTGTCACTTACCATCGGGCCCCCAGACTCGACCAGGCGGAAGTGGCAGGGCCGGATCTCCACAATAGCTAATCCCACTATAGGGATAGTCGTCTATGTACAAAGGCATCTGATCCCAATGGGCAAAAAACTCCGGTCAAAATACTCGCCCGACCGCCCCTCCTCCTCCTCTGCACAGTAGCCGTCCCTAACGGCACATCCTGGGCTCTCTCGGGCCCCCATCTGGAAGCTGTACACAAGGCCTCAAGGTCGAGATCTTCTCAAAGAAGAAGGCACACAATAAAGTCCCATATGAGTAATCATGGTTCACCTGCCGCCTGCATAGTGACAACTATCGCTTTAGCGACACCAACATCATTTGGGCGCACCCATAGTAGGTCCCACCCAGCACACTCTCCACTATCATCATCTGCCCCCCAGTGATGTGATGGAGCGCCTGGTTGCCCAGGATATGCAGCACAGCTGCGGCCACTACACGGGTTTCTAGCCTCTCTAGATCTCCGATCGGTATTCGAGTCCCCTTGACTTGGAGACCCGGTCGACAATGACGCTCCACAAACTCCATGATATGCCGCCCCCGCGGCAATACTGGCTGTGTGTTTCCCACCATCCCCAGTGGCGGGAGACCAGTCAGGAAATACACGTCTTGGACGAGTCGGTTCGATCTGTGCCTGCACCACAAAGATCTCCACGATGCGGGTCCCAATAGCGATGTCCCGGGCCGGTAATGGTTCCCCTGCTCTCATCAATGGGTTGCCAGCTTGAGAACCCCAGTACGACGATACACGGCGGACGCCACTGATCCGCACAGATCTCTGTCATGAGAAGTGTCCCAGGATCTCTCTCTCCGGTTGACAGTAACTCTCCATGCTGCACAAGCATATCATTTTTTGTCGGCGTACGGATACGGGGAAAACCATAACCAAACCCCAAACCAGAAGGCCAACAAAATAGCACCAGAACCCCCTCATCTCCGGAATAACGATTTCTGCACGCATACAGACCGAGTCGCACCTTTTGCCTTGATACTGCGTCTGAAGTCGCAATTTTTGCCCCAAAAAGTGCGACCGGCGTAGGAATAGGAGGAGGCTTGTTCACAGGATTACGGGCCCTAAGCGAAAAAGTAATCCATCAAAATGAAAGAGTACGGTTAGGCCTCTTACCTACTACTAACGGATCTTGATTCCAATGGTCGTTTTGTCCGCTACGCTTGCCGCAAGATTTAGGGCCTTCTCTCCTCTCTACATTCACCACAGCAACACTAGCAAATGAGTGAATTTGGAGGGAAAACTACCTTATTAAAAGAGAACCCTTGTTTCTTCTTTATTCTTCAACCATATTCAGCCGTTCGATGAACCGTCCACACCGCTGGAAAGCTCTCACCGAGCTCTCAAATGGGTTTCTGTTAGTTTTTGGTGATTTGATACTTCACCCGGACACATTTTATCCACGAAGGGTCACTTCACCGCTCCTTCAAATCGAATTTCCTCACTTACGACACTTGTACTTGGGGCACCATATTGCTCCCTTACTTGTCCATGTTCATGTCGATTTTCGTCATGATTTCCCATCTTGTACTCATGCTTCCATGGTCCCCCATTGGGGCCTTTACTGTGTGGCAGCACCATCGAGTCGCCCTTGTTTAGAGCATCCAAGTTGAGTCATCAGTGCATTCATGGAGTCTATACCACGTCCCTTTACACCCCATTATAGCCCTCCATCCTTCATTTCTTGGTCTCTCTCTTGTGTCACACATTATGACCTTCAGTCTCACTATCCCCTATCCCTTATGATCTTGCGTCAGTCGCTGCCATGTCATCCATGCTTTTTATGCTCTAACAAGGGAAGTCATCCATTCGCTACTCAGTCCTTCCCATTTCCACTATCGTCATTAGTGTCAGTCTGTTCGTCGCTCTACTATTTTCTCTCGTGCCTTAGATGAGGATCTCTCATTGCCTCACCTATGGCGGACCTCCTTCCGTCGACATCAACACATTCATTCCAGAAGCCAGGTCTAGAGGGTGGTGTACCTTGGTTCCAGCTTCCACTCTTGTTCGGTGCCTCGGATCAGGCAAGGGGATATCTCATTTCCCATTGACTTGATTGTTTCTCCAGCTCCTTTCAGCATGATCGTGATTCGTATACTTGACGGTCCAGTGATCCAGTAGCAGCTCTTGATGATTCCCGGGTGTGTGTGAGATGTCTCAACCCTCATGAGGGGGTGGCCCTGCAGGTAGCCCCCCACATGCCCGGATGACCTCTTCTTTGCAACCTTCGATGCCGCTCCATATTTTGATGATGTTGGCCTTCACCACTTGCCACACCTCTTCGATTTTCATGTATCAGTCAGATTTTGTGAGCCCTTCCCCATTTACAGGGGGCATTTGGGTTGTATTTATCTCATGTACTCAGATATTATTGTACTAGTCCTGGCTGTTATCCCAGGCACAACATGTATGTGAGATTCCTCATTATATCTTTATCTGGCTCCTGATTATGCCAGTTGTACTCTATGGTTCGGTCCCTTGTTTACTGGACACACTATTCTTTTGTACTTTGTCTCAGCGGGGATAGGTATGCTTCCCCCGCCACCTGCAGCACAGGTACCCTCTCATAAAAAGAGACTTGTTGCACCTGCGAGTCTCGTCTCCTCAGGGTCTAGTCCTTCAGCACACTATCTACCTCACCTTTCTCTCTCTGACTTCCCTTTTGTTGTCTAGTGATCGAGTTCTTACAACGTACTTCGGTTATACGATTTGCTCCTGACACTCGCACGTTGGGGGGCAATCTGTTACACCATTTTTTGGTCATCTAACCTATCATCATTAGATGGACCCAAGTACACCATGTAAGACCAATTTTACCCTCAGTAAAATTGCCTTCACTATGTTAAATAACTTAATAAACCACATTTATTAGGTTGTTTACGGTCCAAATAGGAAACCCCAAAAGGAAATATTAAACAAACCTATATTTGTTTGATTTTCCTCATGGAATAATTAATTAAACCATAATTTAATTATTATTCCCAGTCATGTTTAACCCAAAAACAAAGAAATTAATGAGATAAACCCTTTTTTACCTTATTATTTTCTAGGAATAATTATTTAAATCTTGTTTAGATAATATTCCTTGTTAAATATGACCAAATCACCCACCAATAATCAAATAAATCATTATTTATTTGATTATCTTCCAACCACTTCCTTAAAAAGATAAATAAATCATTTATTTATTTATTTTTCACTAATCAAGGGATTTGACCCAAGTCAAACACCCTTTCCCTCCAACAAATATAATAAAATATTCCATAAAGGTGGATCTATATTTGGTTAACATTATTTTAATCATGCACCAAGATCTAGAATGACCCAATATTTTGTTATAAATAGGAGGGTTCTTCCCCATCATTCCTCACCTTTTTTTGCCTACTAGATCACTCTGGATCTATACACTTGGTCTCATTTTTCATCATTTTCTCCCATTGAGCTTCATTTTTGCATTGGGTTTTCTACACCTACGAGAGAGAGAAAGCTTAGATCTGAAGTGCTGAGGACTACAAAGAACCCATCCCATTGAGGAGAGCTGGATACACCTTCTTGTTTTCCTCCCAGGTGCCCTGTAATATAAAAATTCTTTCAAAAAATTGTGTTCTTGTCTTGTCTGTTGGATGCATGGAGCAAACACTTTATTTTACTGCTTAATGTCTTTCCATACATAGATCTGGTGTTTTGCAGCTATTTTCTTGTCTAACTAATCGCAGATCTGAAGATATTGGCAGCCACTTTTGTTGTTAGGGCTATTAGTTATGCGTAGCTAAAGTGGTCCTTTTTCGTACACTTCGATAAAGGATTCATACTAACAGCTGACATAATAAACATGTCATAAATAGCTCTACCGTGATCTACGCTTGAGCACTAGGCCAACAAAAGCATGGATATCACTGGATTCTCTCCGCTTATACTGTGAAGAATTTTCCTCTCTCCTAGTCTCTCTGGATTTACTACGGCCCATAGTCTGAATCAATGGTCACTAGGCCCTAAATCGAGACATAACCTCCAGGATTTACCGTACATTCCAAACCTGAGACTACTAGACCCAACAAAGAGGACCCACCTCTCCGAATTTACTATAATGCAAGATAGATCACTAGGGCCTAAACCAACGCAAACCACCTCTAGGCTTTACCGTATATCTTTCCATTCACAATCAAGTATTTCTAGGCCCACCGAGGAAAAACACTATCTATATTTACCTCTACCCACAGCCTGGTTCAGGGGTTACTACGCCATGTGTTATATCAATTCAGAGATCCACCCCACTCAGCTTTGAATCCATCTAGTAATCAAGCTAAACCAAAACATGAGAACTCCACAAGACCATGGCTATCTAGAAATGGAAAGGCTAGGCTAAAAGAACTATCACATATGGAAACAACCCATGTCAAGGCAGAAAACAACCACATGCAGTACCATGCATGCTAGATCTAGAAAGGAAATCATACATGCAAATCAATACCAGCAAAGAATCCTATTGTAGCTACTTGTTCCTACTCTTCCTTACTTTCTTTTCCTTTTTACTCGAATGCCAAAGTGATCCAAGAAAACTCTAAGTGTCTAAGAGTATGAGAGAGAGAGAGAGAGAGAATAACAAGATATCTCCAAAAATGTGAGCAAAATCTTGCCAACTAATCCTCATAAGCCTTTTTACCAATGTGGCCTTTGTTTTCTTCATTTTCCATTATTTTCCTTCATTTTCCTCCTCACATGAAACCTGTGACCTTTTGATCTGAAATTACTGTATTAGTTTGTTATGCTAAGTGTCTTTTCAATGATAAAACATGTGCATACTTGTCTCCATAGTTTTCTTAAGTATTGAGGATTTTAACCATGAAATTTAGATGAATTTGTGAATTAGAAGCATGAAAAGAAGAGAAAATAACACTGAACAATAGTGTATACCAGATAAATAAAACCACACATAACATTTACACAATAGGCATGATGAAGAAGTTCACCCCTCTTGGGCTACATCTGCTGGTCTAGTTCCCAATGGCATATCTATCTTTCATTATGCTCAATATTTTGCAAATACATGTGTTTACAGGCCTCTAATGGCTATTTTCTCTGCTTCAATGGCTCCAGAATTCTCAAATTAGGCTAGGTAGACTCTTGTTTCACCCAAATTGGTCGAAAATTGGCCCTCCTAGTCTTTTTCCCAATAACTCCTAGAATACCTCCACTAAATTTGGATAACTACACTTAACTGCAGTTACAGTTGGAAATTTTCAGAAATATTGGAGGCGCGCTAATACTTCGCTAGTTACAAACTGTAACTTTAAAGTTTTAACCGTTAAGGGGAGGGAGTGGCCACATGCCAACCCCCAAAACCCCAGTTACACTAAATTTTGGAGCGGAGTTTTCCATAACCTTTGGCACTAACCATCGCACCTGACCGCAAAGAGTGGAATGTGACAAGGCATGTGATTGTGATTAATGTTTATGGGGGAGGGGGGGGGGTGCGGGTATCAACTCTCGGTGCTAAATTTTTTTGTCGCGGTTGATATGTGAATACTCTATGGGGCCGTTGATGGGTTGGGACCGCTGGCAGTCCCAACCTCCAAAAGATAAAGTTTGAAACTTTCAATAGCACTTATGACCCTTAGTATTTAAGAAACAATTGCAGCCTAGTTGTTGGATGTCTTTGCATGCATGCTGGAGTTCGTGGGGTCAAACCCCCCTAGACCTCACAAAATTTTACACCACCGTCCAGGGGACATGTGGCGGCCTCAGGGATGGCCACGTGTCACCCTCCAATTGGCTTAAAAAAATAATTTACAACCATCCATGAATCCAAACGTGCCACTTGTCAGCTTCTGACTGGCTTGAAAAAATGGAATATTCTTAGGAATATTGCTATTTTTCTGACTGTGCACCTCCTACTGACAGGGCATCCCGGTCAAACCTGTCGCATAATTTAGTTGTTTGGTAATTCGATCAGAACGCAGTATATCCCTCACACGAAATCATTTTTTTGAATCGTTCATAGCACTAGAATTAGGAAGACGAGATCTACTTGGTCACTTAGGTTCGACACAGTTTCGAGCACCTTGAATTTTGAGAAAAGTTTATGAACTCCTGATCACACTTCCCCATTGGGAAGCTTTTTGACCCAAAAATACTTGATTACTTGTTCAGTAGATGAGGGTACAACTCCCTCACCTTTACATCTTCCATCCACTTTGCCTTGCTTGGCTTACTGCCTTTGAGCCCAACTTGAAGGTAGTCAACACTTCCCCTCTTAGATGCTCTTGTCCTCCTGTCAAGAATTGTATCTTCCTTGAGCTCATCCAGAAATTTTCGCAAGAAATCTTCAGTAGAAGGCAGTTGAATATCACTTCCTTGAACATCTATCAAAGGTGGCTCATACAAACTTAAGTTTTCAACATTAAAAACTGAATACATTTTCATATATAAAGGCAAGTCAAGTTGAAATGCATTGTTACCAACTTGATTTATGATCTTGAATGGACCATAGCGAATGGGTTTGAGCTTTTTACCTTCCCCTTGCATCCTTTCTTTGCTTATGTGCAACCATACCCGATCTCCTTCTTGAAACTTGTGATAAACTCTATATTTTTCATGCCTCTCCTTATATTTTCTTTGACTCTTCTCAAGTTGTTCTTGAACTTGTTGATGTATAATCTGAATTTTCTCAATGAACTTTTGAGCCTTGTCAATATCACTATGCCCATCAATTGTAACATCCTTCTTAAAGATGAAGTCTAATGGTGAGTTTGGAAAATACCCAAAGCATACTTCAAAAGATGATGTGTTTTTAGAAGAGTGATTTTCCTAGTTGTAAGTGCACTAAATGTAATGTAGTTTTTCATCTGATAACTTTGGATGTTTGCTGCAATATCCTCTCAATATATGCACAACGGTTTTGTTCACCACCTCGGTTTGGCCAACATTTTGCAGATGAAAAGCAATACTCTTTTTCAACTTTGTGTCCATCATACTCCAAATATTGGACCAAAAATTCCTAATGAACCTGGAATCGATGTCACTAACAATATAAGTTGGAAATCCATAATGAACCCATACATGTTGAAAATAAAGTTCAGTATTTTTTTCAGCAGTAATGGTTTTCTTACATGGCATAAGTATACACATTTTACTGAATCTATCCACAACTACATAAAGATAATCATGTTGTTTTCTTGACATAGGTAGACCTCTAAAAAAGTCCATGGAGAAACTCTCCCATGGCCTTGATGGTACCGGTAGTGGTGTGTACAACCCAAGCTTCCTATTGCTAGGCTTTATTGTTGTACACATAGAACAACCTCTTATAAAACATGACACACTATCTATCATTCAAGGCCAATAGCAATACCTCTGTATATGCGCCACTATTTTGCTTACCCCAAAGTGTCCAAAAATAAGGGATGAATGAGCCTTTCCCATGAAACTTAGCCTCTCTCCTTGTGGTATACACAACTTGCCCAAATGAAACAACAAATTATTATGCATGTGATAATCATTTTCCTCAACTTGATTCCCTTCACTCAAACTAGCATACAAATCTTGAAAATCAACATCATGTGCATATTTTTCTATGTAACTCTCATGCACAATAGAATCATTTTTAGTAAAGTAGAAGCACTTATAATAGGTCCTGAAAGCATATCAACAAATTTATTGAAAATACCTTTATTGTACCTTATAACCAAGTGAAACTATTGAAGAAATCCCATCCACCTGAAATGTCGTGATTGCTGCAATTTTATTTGCGAGTGCAAGTACTGTAATGGTTAGAGATCGGTATGTATAATATTCTCTTTACCCATCAAGTAGTGTTTCCACTTCTTGACTCTTTGTACCAACGCATACAGATCTTTGTCATATGTACGATAATTAGTTACATCACATTAAATGTTTCAGAATGAAAAGTGATAGGATTACCATGCTGCAAAAGAATTGTGCCCATGGCATAATCACTAGCATCAGTTTTTATCTCAAATGGTTGTCTCAAATTTGGTAATGCAAGGAATGGATCTGAACTGATCTTGTCTTTTAAAGCTTCAAAAGATTGTTGTTTTTTGCCGCCCCATTGGAAGCCTTTCTTCGCACTTGTCACTGCATGCATAGGAGTTGTGATGGAAGAAAAATTATCAATAAAATTTCTCCAATACTAAGTTGCACCTAAGAAACTTCTTACCTTGGTTATTTTTTTTGGAGTGGGCCAATTCACAATGGCTTCCACTTTAAAAGGATCAATTCTCAACTCGCCTCCTCCTACAATTTGTCCCAAATAAACCAAAGAAGTATTTCCAAACTCACACTTTGACATCTTAAGAAATAATTTCTCTTTCTTCAAAACATCAAGCACCCTATTCTCATGGAAGACATGTTCTTCTCTTGTTTTTCTGAAAATAAATATGTCATCTAAACAAACAATCACAAATTCATCAAGAAATGGACGCAAAACACTATCCATGATACGCATGAAAGTTGTCGGTGCATTACACAAACCAAATGGCATAACCAACCACTCAAAGAGTCCTTGTTTGGTTTTGAATGCAGTTTTCCATACATCACTTTCTGAAATTCTTACTTGATGATATGCACTTCGTAAATCTAACTTAGTGAAAAAAAATTCTTCTTTCAGTTGATCAAGAAAATCATCTATCCATGGGAGTGGGTATCGATTCTTTATCGTTATCTTGTTCAAACCTTTGAAGTCTAGACACATGCGCCAATTCCCATCTTTCTTCGGAATCAAAACTATGGGTGAACTGCATGGCGAAGTGCTTGGCCTTATAATCCTTTGTCCAAAATCTCCTTGGGTTGCCTCTTATTTTAGCATTCTCCATTATCGACATGTGATACATGCCGATGTTTGGAAGAGGAAACCTTCCTGCAACTGAATCTCATGTTGAATATCCCTTTTTGGAGGAAATATTGTTGGCTCCTGAAACATCTCATGATGTATCAACTACATATTATAAATCTGATTTCAACTTAGGATCAAAATCCTCAAATGATTCATGATTAAAATCAGCGTTAGGCTTAATCATTAGAAGAACAAAATTCTTACTTGAATTTATCAGCATCTTTACTTGTCCAACATTTATCTTACCAATATTTGTCTTCTTGTGATGGGCTCTAATAATGTACTCCTTACCATCTTTGAATAAATGGTATTTTTTCTCATGGAGATGGGAGATCGCTTTCCTGTCATACAAGTAAGGACTTCCCAACACAATAACTTTTATTTCAAGAGGAACCATATCTAATTCAATTGTGTCAACAAAATGTGCAGTTATTGCAAATCACAATATACACTTCTTTGAAACCTGTCAATTTGCATCCTTACAAATCCAACCAAGTGGATATGGTTTTGGATGTCATATGGTTTCAAGGTTAATTTTCTTGACCAAGTCTTCATATATTAAGTTTTCTTGTGACCCACTGTCAAACAATGTGTCAATCTTAGTATGTTTGGATATGACCCTCACATGAAACAGTTCAATTCTCTCTTCTTCATTTCGAGCATGTATGCGACAGTTTGATATACTAGTATTGGGTTTAGTTTCAATTTCTTTCCCCTTCATGTTCTTCAATCCCATGGCTATAATTTTGTATTCATCACTTTAATCCTCTCCTAAATCATGTTGAGTTGTAGCTGCAGTTTTCTGTTTCTCTTTGTTGTCGAGAATCTTAGGTCTCTTTTCAGGATGTAATTTCCAACATTGATTTTCATTATGGCCTTCTTTTGAACAATGTTTACAAAATAATTTTTCTCCCTATTTCTTAACAGATGCATTCTTTTTGCTTTTACCTTTTGAGTTCTTCTCTTTGTTTTTCCCCTTAAAAGGTTTGTTTCTACCCTCATCATAAATGTTTTTCCCTCTATTTTCTAGATGTGTGGTCTGAACACATACCTCATCTAGACTTGCGGGGTTAAACATGAGGATAATATGTCTTAGGTAGCTATGTAAGCCTCCTATTTACTTAAGCAAAGTATCTTGGCTCTACAAATCTACCCCTAACAAGAGATCTCTTCTCCTAAATTCTTGGGTGTAAACTTGCACATTCTGTCTTTTCAATTGTCTAAAGTTTTGCCAGTCCATTATAGCTTTTTGCATATGAATTAATGGATAAAACTATTGTTTTATTACAGAAATGAAATCAGTCCATGATAGAATAATCTTACCATGCTTCTTGATCTCCTCCTTTATCTTTGCTTCCCATCAAACAAGTGTTGCACCTTCCATTCTCAATGAAGTTAATTGGATTTTGGTATCATCACCTTGAAGGTTCTGGATTCTCAAATAGACCTCCAATTTCCTACTCCAATTATCAAGATTTTCTGCATTGACTTCACAATTAAACATTAGCAATTCAAGCTTAACATCAAGTTTTAGAAAAGGAATTTTACCAGTGTTCTTTGACTTGTGTGGCTAATGTACTGAAAATGAAGTAGAGGATGATGATGATGAGGGTGAGGATGGTGACTTTCCACTACCTCCATTTCCTCCATTTCCCTTCTTTGACTTATCTTCATCATTGTGACCTCCTAATGATCCCTGTCCTTCCTTGTGAATTTTGGATCCTTCTCCTTCTAGTTTCTCATTCCTTTCTTGATAAAGGATTCTAACCATCTCAGTCATGTAAAGGAATGGTTTCCTGAAAACTCTTTCTTCCTCTTTGGGATCCACTTATTCATGTATTTCTTCTTCCTCCAGAGGCATGCTTAATGCTTCATTTTCTTCCTTAGGATGGAACTAGGTGGTGGATAATATGGCAATCTTGCCCTCCTTTATTGTGGCTCACTTTGAGACCCTCTTGCTTCCACTAATTTTCCTTCTCCTCTCTTGAGCTTGAGCCTAGTAAGCATGTGAAACTTTGAAATCAGTTAAAAAAATATTTGCACACAACAACACTAGAGAATAAACTCTACCTCTGATAACAACCTGGTCTAAAAGGATTGTATTAGTTTGTTGTGCTAAGTGTATTTTCAGTGATAAAACATGTGCATACTTATCTCCATATTTTTCTTAAGTATTGAGGATTTTAACCATGAAATTTAGATGAAATTTTGAATTAGAAGCATGAAAATAAGAGCAAATAACAGTGAAAAACAATGTATAATTGAGAAATAAAACCACATATAATATTTACAGAGCAGACATGATGAAGCAGTTCACCCCTCCTGGGCTATATCTGTTGGTCCAACTCCCAATGGCATGTCCATCTTTCATTATGCTCAAAATTTTGCAAATTCTTGTGTTTACAGGCCTCTAATGGCTATTTTCTCTACTCCAATGGCTCCAAAATTCTCAAATTAGTCTAGGTAGACCCTTCTTTCACCCAAATTGGTCGAAAATTGACCCTCCTAGCCTTTTCCCCAATAACTCCTAGAATACCTCCACTAAATTTGGAGAACTGCACTTAGCAGCAGTTAAGTTAGAAAATTTCTGAAATTTTGGGGGCGCGCTAATACTCTGCCAGTTACAAACCATAACATTAAAGTTTTAACCATTCAGGGGAAGGGGGTGGCCACATGCCAATCCCCGAAACCCTGGTTACATTAAATTTTGGAGCGGAGTTTCCCATAACCATCGGCACTAACTGTCACACTTGACCAAAAAGAGTGGCATGTGACAAGGCATGTGGCTATGATTAATTTTTATGGTATCGACGGGGTATTAACCATTGGTGCTAACATTTTTTGTCATGGTTGATATGTGAACACTCTACGGGGCCACCGACGGGTTGGGACCGTCGATGGTCCCAACCTCCAAATGATAAAGTTTGAAACTTTAAATAGCACTTCTAACCCTTAGTTGTTAAGAAACAATTTCAGCGAGGTTGGTGGAAGTCTTTGCACGCATGTCAAAGGTCGTGGGGTCAAACCCCCCGAACCTCATAAAATTTTACACCACTATCCAGGGGACACGTGGCAGCCTCGGGGCTGGCCACGTGTCACCCTCCAATTGGCTTAAAAAAATAATGTACAACCATCGATGAATCAAAACACGCCACTTGTCAGCTTTTGAATGGCTTGAGAAAATGGAATATTTTTAGGAATATTCCTATTTTGCTGACTGTGCACCTCCTGCTGACTACGCATCCGAGTCAAACCTGTCACATAATTTAGTTGTTAGGGAAATCGATCAGAATGTGATATCTCCCTCATACGACATCGATTTTTCGAACCGTTTGCAGTGCTAAAATCGGGAAGAATAGATATACCCGGACGCTCAGGTTCAATACAATTTGACACAACCAAAGGCTGCATTTACCCAATTCTACTCATATAAAATGCGTTTTCAGTTTTAAACCCCCAAATAGATCTCAGACAGGGTTAACCTCATAAATGAAAGCTATTTCATTAAACACAACTATGGTTATAAATCATATACCAAAACCCAATTTATGAAATTCTAATCAATATATTTAACCTTAGTTAAATACCCATTTTTCAACCATAATATGTTCACCTTGTGATAATTTGTATATTACGAATTTGACTTTCATCAAACAACAATTCCAATGTACCCATGTTGGGTCCCACAACAAAATTTCAATGCGTCCATTTCAACATTAATCCCACAAGCCTTTCATGGAATAAAATCAACTTAACATAAGTCATAATAGCATTATAACTTACCATTTAGATGCTAATTAATACTTTAAATCTCCACCCTTGATTCTTCTTCAATCCGACGGCTATCAATCCATCGCGTTCAACTAGATAGATATGTAATGATTTGAAGCCTATGCGAAATAGGAAGTATTGAGATGCTACGTGTCATCTCTTAAACATTATCGCACGCTTTTACATTTTACCTCTTACCATTTTAAAGCCACACGAAAACCATCACTTGTTTTCTAAAACCCTTCAATGTTCTCCTTTGCCGTTGACTCCTAATTCTGCATCCAATTTCTTTCATTATAGCTCCTCCGTATGCTTGTTCAAACAAACCATCGATTTCTATTCATTGCACCATGATATCTCCTTTACTCCATCGTTCTGGTTTATTTTACTTTGAGTTTCTGAATGGAACTATGGTTCCACCTTGAAGAATTTCACAACAACTATGCCATACATCTTCTGTTTTAATGATGTCAACCAGTCTCCAAACCCAGTCTGGCATTCAGTCCACCCATGGTTTAATATATATCATTCATTTTTTGCAGTTTAATCAATCATTTATAAATACAATAAAAAACCCAAATGTAACTTCAACCTCTGGATCTCACTTCACTATGTATACACAACATAATGTGTAATGCTTTATACGATGTCAGCCCCAATTGCGAAATGCATCCAGGAAGATTTTATACTTCAATTTAGATCACAATTCCATATGATTCATTTCATTATTTGAAATAATTTTGAGGTCTCCGCTCAACACTGAGATCACTAACTGTTTGCACATATCTTGAATCACGTTAAACAGAATCAAGTTTTGATCTAAATATGGAATTTTATTCCAAATTTTCCAATTTCAAAGTACGATTTTCTGTAACCAATGCTTCTAAATTTCCAAAAGAAATCATAGTTTTTCTTATCAACGACTATTAGCCTCTAAATACAAAATTTCTATCTTTGTTCTTACTGTGAATGCATAATTTTTAAAAGAAACCATATAGACAGAAATCAATTAACAAATATTCGACCTAAATTTCATCACTTTCAATATTTAACCATTTACGCATACATTACCCAGGTACAAAGGATTGATTTCGAATTTTCGTCATTCCCCTTGATTCCATACACATTTCAGCATTTCCAATTTCTCCAACTCCAATGAACACACAGAGAATCAATTTACCCAAGATCAACTGGATTCAATTTAAACTCAAATAGATTTCAAAAATGAACGTTCGGCATTTGGAATTATGCCTATATTTACACAGAATTTCCTTCCGGGCCTAATTTTCTAATTTGTGGCCTCTTTCTTCCTACTGTTGTAGGTTACAATCCAAATTCTACCTCTCTATATCCTATTTTTCTCTCCCTAATGCCTTGAGGCTTTATACAATTTATACAAATGTTTCTGAAACCAATTCTGGTTTCAGATCCTCTATTTTCTCTACTTAATCCCTAAGGATCCTCATAAATCCTTAGATTCATGAAACTGATTCTAATGTAGAAAAGACAATTAATTCTCAAATATTTCATATTCTCTTTCGAGAACATTTACAAAAATCCTTGCAATATTTAATTAATCCTAATAAAATTACTCAAATCATTCCAATTTGATAGAAATACAAGACCCCCTATATTTATTAAATTAAAATTAAATTGTTGAGCTGGATGCTCCCACATCAGACTCCCAAAGTAGAAATTTATCATGATCTCCTGATCATGTGCTTCCAACCTTTAGCCTTCTGGATATCATACTTTGTTTTGTTGCTATCCGTAAGCTGCATTATTCTTCAGCTGCACTTTTCTAGGCTTCCATATTTTATTCTGCATCTTCCCGCTGGCTATGCTTTCACAGTTCGTTCTGGTATTTTCCTTGCTATTGTTGCTTTGTTTCTTTGCTGTTGTCTTCTTTTGAGGCACCTTCATCATCATCCTTCTTATGCTTTCAATCTCTTTTTCCAGGTTCTCTTCTATATGAAAATCACTCTGCCTTTTGTTGTTGCTTCCAATTTCTGCTGCAAATATTATTGTAGATATTGCTCCAAACACTATTTCTTTGGACATTGCTGTAGATGTTGCTACCTCCCAGAATTCTTGAATATCTCTTAATATATCTCCCTCTACAACATCCCTCTTCTGCTTACCACCTGCAAATTTATTTTTAAAAAATAAATTACCTTCTGATTCTTTAACTACAACAACATAATCATTCACTATTCCTTGTATACTAGTAAGCATAACCAATTTTGGAAAATTATTATTTTCTTCTGTCTCTTCCATAACTGTAGGAATTTTCACTTTAGTGTCTGCAATTCCTTTCTCTTGTTCAAATGTTTCCAACAAGCATTTCAGCCATTCTCTTTATACTTGTTTTATCTCAAACACATCACCAATATGCTGTAATTTAGTTTCAACATACCCTTATTCTTCTTTCTTGACAACCTTCAGTGATTGTCCTTCACCTCCTTGACTGATTCTGACAGTCAATTCACCTTATTCAAACTCTGTATCTTCATCCTTTATCAGAATAAAATTCTAATTTTTCACCACTATGGCAGTTCTAAGAGTTTGTCCCACAATCTTCTCCTGGCTAGTTAGACAATCCAACTCCTCCTTGTCATTAACAGTAACAAGTTTCTTCATATGAGACATGACTGTCTCACCTTCCTTGGAATCTATGAGTTCCTTCTGTTGCAAAAATTCATCTGCATTCAAGACAACTCCAAGAGATGGATTGCCTTCTGCAACACTTGTAAACACAATCAAATTATTAATTTCAAAATCACAATATCCAATGGTCTCATTTGATGACCCAGTCACCAAATCTTCTTCTTGCAGTTCTAAGTCTTTTTCAGGACTCAGAAAATCTCCACTGTCTTTATTCCCAGCTTCCAGGGTTATCTCCATTGAGTCAATCACCATAATAGAATGATGATCCTTCACTATGTTTTCAACTAACATAGTTTCCCTTCCATTGGATTCTCTAACATTTTCCATTTGTTGTCCTTCTTTACTTGCATGATTAACACATGAATTATCAATATTAAAAATACAAGACTTCAATGCCTCTTCCTTCTCTAGCAACATCTCAGTATGCTGCTTTGAGTTTTCATTTAACTCCTTTGTCAACACATCAGTATGCTGATTTAAATTCTCCATGAGACTGTTAGCTAGTCTCTCTTTCATATCATCTATTTCAAGAATGTCTCTCTGTTATTGCTTAATCATTCTTACATCCTTATCCTCTATTTCCTCACTGTCATTCACGACAAATTATCTGTCTTTCTCTTTCAGCGATTCATCTTGAGTATAGATCCTATGCTTTTCCAACTCTCTTCTTTGAATATCTAACTTTCTATATAACTCAACAATTTCGATTGGAGTAGAATTTGGAAACTTCACACGAATTTCCATACCTTCACCTGTTGTTGACCAATCATCAGATGGTCCTTCTTCCTCTGTTTCAATATTCTACTGCATATTTCAATGAGACCCCTCTATCTCTTATTTTTGAGATCTTGCTATCTCAACATTAATCTGAACAGATTTCAGATTCAACTTCTTCTCCTTCAGAAACCTCAAATTTTTTTCATTATCATGTGATGTACCTAAAATCACACACAAATCATTAATTTAAAACTACAAGACTTTTCAGTCTCATTTGCTTCCTCAAGCATCAATCTTCCACAATGTACTTTCTGGTTTCTGGCAGATCCTATTTGCTGTGACTGAATTCCTTTGAGTCTTTATTTTTCCAACAAATAAATATGTTTCCGTTCAAGTTCTCTGAACTCGTTCATCAGCTTAGCATTCCATTTATTTTTCAATAGGTTCCATCTAACCCATTTCCTCATTCTCCATCCATGTCTTCGGCATTCATTCCCTGTCTCTTGTAGCCATCCTTGTAGTACCTCCAGTTTTACTTTCATCACTACAATATCTCTTTCTTGATCCTCCATGATCATCTTCCTCATGAGCTCATCAATGCTCAATTGGTGATCCGCAACACAACCTTCAAACTAGATTAAAATTATCTTACTTTCAAGATCTCTCCAAGACCTTGTTATTCCATTGCTAGTACTTTGAATGTATTGTTCTCATGTATTTCTATAATTGCCTGTTACACACCAACTCTGTATATCTGATGATTATTAGATTTAGAATATGATTTCTTATTTTTTCCATCTCACATGCATTTAAAAAAAATTACTTTAACCTTCAAAAGATCTTTTCCAACTCTGATACCAAATGATGCAACCAAAGGCTACATTTACCCAATTCTACTCATATAAAATGTTGTTAGGTCCCTATATTACTAGTTTAGCCCCTTATTGTTATTAGTGTAGCCCCCTTATTGTTATTATTGTAGCCCCCTCTAACCCCAATATTGTTATTATTGTGCCCTTACATTGGTATTGTTAGGTCGGCTAGGATTACATTGTGGCCCAATGGACTCCTATATATAGAAAGGAGGTTTTGTCATTTGAATCATCCAAGAATTGTTCATTCATGTAATGTATTGGAGTTTTCCTCCTCGAAGTGGATTATTTTTGAGGTGTTTATATATCTTTTCTTCTATTTTTGGAGCTGCTTTCACAACATTTGGTATCAGAGCTTTGGATTCTAGGGTTTCACTGCTCCAAAAAAGTCATCGTGGAATTTTCCCTATAAATTTTTTTATACGAAGGTTAAGAAGATTAAATTTTTAGAGTACGAAGCCGAAATCCCGAGGAACATTGTCATAAAATTTCAGAGCTTGTTTCACAATATTTTCAGAGATATGATCTGTGGAAGTTAAGTCTTTTTGCAGGCTCCTCAGTTTAACCTAAACAGGTCATCGTGACATGTTCGCTATAAAAAAATTTTCTACGAAGGCTCAGAATCTGAAATTTTTAGAGCGCAAAGTCGAATGCCTGAGGAACATCATCACAAAATTTTAGATCTTGGTTCGCAATAATTTTGGATATATGGTCCGTGAAAGTTAGGACTTTTTCAGGCTCCCGAATTTCATCTCAAAGAGGTGATCGTGGGAAAATATTCATAACTCTCTCTCTGAGCATCAGATTGGAATTCTGTAAAAAGTGGATGCAAGCACACAGAATGTAGTTACCTATCTATCAATTTTAGAGCTGAAGGTGGAAGAAATGACATGGAGAATGTCATACAAGTTTTCTCTACTGAACCAGTCCATAATTAGGTCATCATAGGAGATTGAGCACAAATTTTTCTTCAAGAATCCAAATCAAGTCATAATTGTGGCATTAAAAAGAGGATTCAGAGGGCTACAACAGTGCCAATTTTCAGATATTGAAGATTTGAAATCATAGAGATAATTCAGTTTCAATATCGCACTCCTCAAAATCAAGAAAAATGTGTGTATTTTTTTTCAAATTACGTAAGTCTCGTTTGAAAAAAATTAGTTGGAATTTATTCCAAGGGCATATTGAAGAATAGATATCAGAATTAGGTTCTAAAATATCGCCTGAAAATAATTCAACACCCATTAAGTCTTCAGAAGGCTCTAGTATGACTCATGAAGACGAAGAAACACAACATGAGATATCAAAATTACAAGAGAAACCAAATTTCACTATCGCAAAGAGCAACAAAAAATGAAATTGAAGTTTTGAAGAAAGGCATGGAAACTAAGATGGATGGTTTGAAGGAAGGTGTGGAAGCTAATATGAATGGTTTGGAAGTTAAGATGGAAGGCATGGAAGTAGGCATGGAAGCTAAGATGGATCGCATGGAAGCTAAGATTGATGACAAAATGGAAAACATAAAAGTAGACATTGAAGGTTTGGCAAAGTTGATACAAGAAATGTTTCCGAATGGAAAAAAGATAGTAGAGGAAACTCATAATGAGAACAAAATAAATGTTAATCATGATCTCATAAACTCTAATGTTGGACGGAAGAGCCACCATATTCGAAAGATGGATATGAGGAAGTTTGATGGCAAGGATCCCGTAACATGGATACTACAGATGGAGAAATATTTTGATCTCAATAATGTGAAAAACACACAAAAGGTACACATTGCAACTTTACATTTAGAACAAAATACATTTGTATGGTATCGATGGCTTTTCTCCCGTAAAAAAATTGTCACTTGGTCAATTTTTACAGAGGAAATGATAGCACATTCTGAGGATACAAAGAGCAACAACTTCTTTAGCCAATTGATAAATCTTAAACAAAAGGGTTTAGTGGGGGAGCACATTCAGAACTTACAAAAATTGAATATAAGGGTAACTAATATTCCAGAGGAACACCGGATTGATCTCTTCATAGGTACTTTAAAGGATAACATCCAAAACACTGTTACCGATGAAATAGGTAACCTGACCTAAAAATGGGAACTCTAACCCAAAAAGACTCAAAAAACATGAAAAAACACCCCAAAAACAAAAAAAGTGTATTCCAGAACGCACTTCGTTTTTTTTTTAAGGTCAAATTTCAACATTTTATAAAATTATGCTAAAAAAAAATTGTTTCTTGAAAAAGGGATTGAAAAAACACCCTCAAAACAAAACCAGTTGATGCTGGAATAACAAAAAAAAAAAAATTGTCATATTTTTTACATTTTTAAAAATAAAAATAACATTTTTCAATTTTTAAAATTCAAACATTAAAAAAAACCTAAAATTTAAGAAAAAAATTAAATTAAAAAAATAAAAACATTTTAAAGCTTAAAATTTAAAAATATATAGGAATAGAAAAATAAAAATAAAAATTTTAATTCAAACATTAAAAAAATCCTAAAATTTAAGAAAAAAAAAATAAAAAATTAAAGATTAAAATTTCAAAATATATAAAAATAAAAAAATAAAAATAAAAACAAAATAAAAAAATTAAATAAAAAAATAAATGAAATTATAAAAAATAAAATATAGAAATTAAATTTAAAAAAGAAAAAGAAAATGTTTATTAAATTAGAAAAAAATAAAAAATTAAAGAAATATATTAAATTTTAATAAATTTAAAACTTAAAAAAAAAAAAGCATTATTGAAATTAAAAGTAAAAAAATGAAAAATTGATTAAAAATAAAAAATGAAATAAAATACAATAAAAATATTAAATTTAAAAAAATATATATTAAAAAAACAAATAGATTTTAAAAAATAAATTAAATTTAAATTATAAAAAATAAAATATATATATAATACAAAATTTACTAAATTTTAAAAAATTAAATGAAAAAACTAAACATAAAATTTAATTAAAATAAATAAATAAATAAAATCAATTAAATAAAAAAATACAAAATTTAATAAAAAATTTTAACAAAATTTAGAAAAAAAAAATTAAAAACAAAAAAAAAATTAATAGAATTAAAAAAAAAAATAAAACAAAAAAAAATTAAAACAAATTAAATTTCAAATATAAAAATTAATTAAAAAAAAAAAGAATTTAAATTTTTTGAATTTAAAAAAAAATAAAAAAAAAAATGAAATTAAAAAAAATATATTAAAAATTAAAAAAAATAAAAAAAATAAAAAATTTTTGATCGTGGTGGTGCCGCCAATCGGCCTCCCGCCCAGGCGGCGGTTGAGGCCGGCCGCTTGGCGGGAGGTCGATTCCAAGAATCGCCCTCCCGCAGCGGGAGGCCGATTCCGGGAATCACCCTCCCGCGGCGGGAGGCCGATTCTGGGAATCGCCCTCCCGCGGCGGGAGGCTGATTTCGGGAATCGTCCTCCCGCGGCGGGAGGGCGATTCTCGGAATCGGCCTCCCGCGGCAGGATGGCTATTCCCGGAATCGGCCTCCTGCGGCGGGAGGGCGATTCCCGGAATCGGCCTCAAGGCGATTCTCGAAATCGGCCTCCCGCCGCGAGAGGGCGATTCTCGGAATCGGCCCCCCGCGCCGCGGGAGGGCGATTCCCGAAATCGGCCTCCCGCCGCGGGAGGGCGATTACCGGAATCGGCCTCCCGCCCAGCGGCCGGCCTCCGCCGCCACCTAGGCGGGAGGCCGATTGGCGGCACCACCACGATCAAAAAATTCTTCTTTTTTTTTAATTTTTAATATTTTTTTTAATTTGATTTTTTTTTCAAATTCAAAAAATTTAAAATTATTTGTTTTTTAATTCAAATTTTTTATTTTAGATTTAATTTTTTTTAATTTTTTTTGTTTTTTGTTTTTTTATTTTTATTTTGTTTTTAAATTTAATATTTTAGATTAATTATTTTTTAAAATTTAAAATTTATTTATTAAATTTATTAAATTTTAATTTAATTTATTATTATTTTTTTAATCTTTTAGTTTATTTAGTTTTTCATTTTTAAAATTTATAAATTGTTTCATTTAAAAAAAAAACAGTAAATTTATGGATATTTGTTTTTTAATTATTTGCACGTGGTTCTTTTTCATTTTTTTTTGTTTTTTAATGATAGTTTTTTTTTTTTAATTCTTTTATTTTAATTTTCTTTTTCAATTTTAATTTTTTTTTTGTTTTTTTTTTTAAATTTGTTTTTATTGTTAATTTTAAAATTTGTATTTTTTTTCTTCTTATTATTATCATTTTAATTTAAATTTTTAAATTTAATTTTTTCTTTTTTGTATTTTATTTTTTTTATCTAAATTTTAATTTTGTAATTTAAATTATTTTTAAATTTTCTATTTTAAATTTTTTTTTTTAATTATATGGTTTTTTTTAATAACTTAGAAAAAGATGTTTTTGATGTTTTTTTTTTTTGGGTTAATTTTTGTTTTTTTCTTTAAATTATGTGTTTTTTTTTCAAATTTTGTCATTTCTTTTGATATAATTTTCAAATATTTTGTTGTTTTTTTTTATTTATTTATTTATTTTTGTTTAAATTTTTTATTTTTACGAGTTAATTTGTTTTTTTTACATTTTTATTGGTTTTTTTTATTGTTTTTATATATATATTTTTTATCTAAGTTTTGTGTTTTATTACCAACATGAAAATCACCACTCTAAAAAAAAAAGGTTGATGCTGCATCAATACGTTTCAAAATTAGCATGAAAATCACCGCTCTAAAAAAAAAAGTTGATGCTGCATCAATACGTTTCAAAATTATCATGAAAATCACTAACATTTTAAAACAAATATTCATACTTCATAAATAAAAATATTAGAGTGTCGAAAATGTGCTAAAAAAAAAAAAAAGGTGATTCTGCATCACCACTTTTCAAAATCGGGTGTTTTTTATGCTACAAAAAAAAAGTAGGTAACAGTGCGGTTACCTATTTCATCAGTAACACTGTTCCAACAAGAAGTTTGCATTTTGGAACCTGATTCATTGGAGAAGGCATTCAAGTTGGCAAGAAAAATAGAATGTAAAATTATGGCGATAAGGAAGCCTACCACTCACTTCTATAAAGAGGGAAGTGTTGCTACTCATATATTTCCACAACCTACAAGGTTGACACCACAACAATTGGAAGAAAAAAGAGCAAAAGGGCTTTGCTACAGTTGTGATAGAAAATACACTAAATGTCATAAGTGTGCTAAGAAGAAATTATTTTACATAGATTGTGGAGAGGAAGAATAAAATGAACAAGAAGAGGATATACACCAGGAACCAACCCTAGAAGAGGAAGAAATGAATCTGACAATATCGTGTAATGCATTGGCAAGAATTACCACTCCTCAAACTCTTAAGATAGAAGGACATATCAAGAATTAAAAGGTAATAGTGTTGATTGATTCAGGTAGTACCCATAATTTTATTCATTGTAAGGTAGCCAAGGAATTGAATTGTTTCATATACGCAACACCAGAATGTCAAGTGATGGTTGCAAATGGAGGAACTATAAATTGCTCTGGAAAATTCCATAATTTAATGCTAACCATGGGGGAATATGTATTAAATAGTCCAATGATTTCCATTCCTATGGGAGGTGCTAATGTTGTATTAGGAGTACAATGGTTACAGTCTCTAGGAACGGTAGCTTTTAATTTTCAAGAACTTTTCTTGAATTTTTTTCAGAAGGAAAGGAAGTCGAATTATGGGGTATCGTAGGGAAGTCGAGAAAGCTAATAAGCTGTAATGTCATGACAAAGCTTCTAAAGAAATAACAATGAGGCTTAATTGCACAATTATGCTCACTAGAAGTTCCAACATCAAAATCATCTATTTCTACAGATCTCCAAAATTTCTTGGACAATCATTCCAAGGTGTTTGAAACTCCCAAAAGACTCCCACCTATTCGTGATCATGATCATGCTATTCATTTTATTCCAGGAAGTGTTCCTCCAAACATCAGGCCTTATAGATATCCTTATGTCCAAAAGAGAGAAATTGAACGTATGATTGCAAAAATGTTAGAGGCTAGTATAATTCAACCTAGTCAAAGTTCATTCTCTGCTCCAGTAGTATTGGTGCACAAAAATGATGGATCATGGCCCATGTGTCCAGATTATAGGGAGCTCAATAAGCTCACCATTAAAGATAAATTTCCCATTCCTATGATTGATGAATTATTGGATGAATTACATGGAGCAATTTATTTTACCAAGTTGGATCTTCGTTCAGGATATCATCAAATTAGAATGAATATTGAAGATATTCCAAAAACAACATTTCGAACTCATGAGGGTCATTATGAAATTTTGGTCATGCCTTTTGGCCTTACCAATGCACCTTCTACATTTCAAGGGTTGATGAATTCCATTTTAAAACCCTTCCTTAGAAAACTTGTGCTAGTATTTTTTGATGATATACTAATCTACAACAGGTCTTGGAAGGATCATGTTCAACATGTTGACAGGGTGCTCAAACTATTGCAGGAGAAACAATTATATGAAAAATCATCCAAATGTTTTTTTGGAGTATAAGAGGTGGAATATATGGGTCATATTATCTCACGAGGGTGTTAAGGTAGACCCTAACAAAATTAATTCCATTAAGGAATGGAAAGTCCCGACAACTATAAAGCAGTTGCGAGGATTTCTCGGTTTAACAGGGTATTATCGCAAGTTTTTTAAGAATTATGGGAGAATAGCAGCACCTCTAACAAAATTATTGAAGAAAGATGCATTTTCATGGACTCCTGAAGCAACTAAGGCCTTTGAACATCTTAAAGAGGCATTGTGCCTAGCACCGGTCTTAGCTATGCCAGACTTCACAAAAACCTTTATTGTGAAATGTGATGCCTCAGGAAATGGATTTGGTGTTTTTTTAATGCAAGAAGGAATACCCATTACTTTTGAAAGTCGTCCAATCAAAGGAAAGTATTTACAGAAAGATATTTATGAGAAGGAAATGTTAGAAATACTACATGCACTAAAGAAATGGCGACCTTACCTAATGGTAAGACACTTCAAGGTAAAAACTAATCATGATAGAGTTAAACACTTTTTGGAACAAATACTATCTTCAGAAGAGCAACAAAAATGGGTCACAATGATGTTGGGTTATGACTTTGAAATAATATACAAAAAAGGGAAGCTAGATGTTGTTGAAGATGCACTCTCAAGAAAGAATGAAGAGGTGGAAGCATTGCTTTGTGCCATTTCTATTATCCAACCAGATTGGATAACCGATGCAAGGGATGAATGGAAGAGGGACGAAGAAGTGTGGACACTCATTCAAAAGTTGCAGAAAGAACCTAGTACATCTGATATATTTATTTGGAAAAATGATTTCTTATGGTACAAAGATCGCTTATATCTTTGTATGAATTCCCAACTAAAACAAAATATTCTTTTGGAATTGCACACTTATCCTTTAAGAGGACACTCAGGATTTTTAAAAACTTACCACAGGGTGAAGAAAGAATTTTTTTGGGATGGCCTTAAATCTGATATTCAAAAATTTTTGGCAGAATGTTTGGTTTGCCACCAAAATAAAGTTGAGACAATTAAGACCCCGAGTCTTCTACAACCTTTATCCATTCCAAGTCAGTCAACGTTGGGAGGAGATTTCAATGGGTTTTATCACAGGTTTACCTAAGTCCGAAGGAAAGAGTGTCATCATGGTGGTAGTTGATAGACTTACCAAGCATGCACAGTTTTGTGCATTATCTCATCCATTTAAAGAAAGTACAGTTGCTACTACATTTATGGAAACAATTCAAAAGCTACATGGAAACCCAAAGGTTATTATGAGAGACAAAGATCCCATTTTTATTGGAAATTTTTGGACAGAGTTATTTTCTTGTTTGGGTACTCAATTAGCTCATAGCTCATCTTATCATCCTCAATCTGATGGTCAAACTGAGATAGTGAATAAATGTTTGGAAGGATACCTTTTTGTTTTGTATCTGATAATCAAACACAACGGGTCAAGTGGTTACCTTTCGCTGAATGGTGTTATAACACTTCCTTCCATACTGCAGCAAAAATGACCCCATTTATGGCAGTTTATGGATATCATCCACCATCCATCAAATCATCTTTAAGAGAAAATTCTAAGGTTCAAGCAGTGGAATATCACACCGAGCATCAACAAGAATTTCTCCAACTCTTAAAGGATAACCTAAATTTGGCACAAAATCGAATGAAACAACAGGCAGATCAACATCGCAGCGAGAGAAGTTTTGATGTAGGAGACTGGGTATTTTTATCGATACAACCATACAAATAAATGTCCCTCAAGAAAGCTAAGAAGGATAATAGATTATCACCAAAGTACTATGGTTTGTACAAGGTGTTGCAAAAGATTGGTACTATGGCATACAAATTGGAGCTTCCTGCTGCTTCGCGAGTGCATCCAATTTTCCATGTTTCATGCTTAAAGAATGTTATAGATGAGAATCTTCCAGTTCAAACAATATTGCTAGAACTTGATGAGGAAGGAAAAATCATATTGGAACCTGAAGCGGTCATGGAAACAAGAACTCGACAGTTATGAAATCGATCAATTTCAGAGTATCTCATCAAGTGGAAGAACTTACCCACTGAAGATTCTACATGGGAGGATGATAATTTTATACAGAAGCACCCTGAGCTACTCAAGTGTTGAAGACAACACTTTTTTGAAGGAGAGGGCATGTTAGGTTCCTATATTACTACTTTAGCCCCTTATTGTTATTAGTGTAGCCCCTTTATTGTTATTATTGTAGCCCCCTCTAACCCCAATATTTTTATTATTGTGCCCTTACATTGTTATTGTTAGGCCGGCTAGGATTACGTTGTGGCCCCACTAGGATTAAATTGTGGCCCAATGGACTCCTATATAGAGAAATGAGGTTTTCTTATTTGAATCATCCAAGAATTGTTCATTCATGTAATGTATTGGAGGTTGCCCCCTCGAAGTGGCTTATTTATAAGGCATTGATATCTCTTTTCTTCTATTTTTGTGGCTGGTTTCACAACAAATGCATTTTCATATTTAAACCCCCAAATAGATCTCAGACAGGGTTAACCTCATAAGCGGAAGCTATTTCATTAAACACAACTATAGTTATAAACCATATACCAAAACCCACTTTATGAAATTGTAATCAATATATTTAACCTTATTTAAATACCCATTTTTCAACCATAATATGTTCACCTTATGATAATTCGTATATTACGAATTTGACTTTCATTAAACATCAATTTCAATGTACATATGTTGGTTCCCACAACAAAATTTCAATGCGTCTATTCCGACATTAATCCCACAAGCCTTTCATGGAATCAAATCAACTTAACATAAGTCATAATAGCATTATAACTTACCATTTCAATGCCAATTAATACTTTAAATCTCCACCCTTGACTCTTCTTCAATATGATGGCTATCAATCCATCATGTTCAAATAGCCAAAAATTTAATGATTTTAAGCCTATGCGAAATAGGCAGTATTGAGATGCTACGTGTCATCTCTTAAACATTATCGCATGCTTTTACATTTTACCACTTACCATTTTAAAGCCACGTGAAAACCATCACTTGTTTTCTGAAACCATTCACTGTTCTCCTTTGCCATTGACTCCAAATTCCGCATCCAATTTCTTTCATTACATCTCCTCCGTATGCTTGTTCAAAAAAACCATTGATTTCTATTCACTACACCACGATATCTCCTTTACTCCATCGTTTTGCTTTATTTGATTTCGAGTTTCTGAATGGAACTATGGTTCCACCTTGAATAATTTCACAACAACTATGTCATAAATCTTCTGTTTTAATGATGTCAGCCAGTCTTCAAACCCACTCAGGCATTCAATACACGCATGGTTTAATCTCTATTATTCAATTTTTTTGTTTTAATCAATCATTTATAAATACAATAAAAGCCCGAAATGTAGCTTCAACCTCTAGATCTCACTTCACTGTGTATACACAACAAAATGTGTAATATCTCCTTGAAATGATTTATACGATGTCAGCCCCAATTGCGAAATGAATCCAGGTAGATTTTATACTTAAATTTAGATCACAATTCCATCTGATTCATTTGATTATTTGAAATAATGCTAAGGTCTCTGCTCAACGCTGAGATCACTAACTGTTTGCACAGATCTTGAATCACGTTACCCAATTCATGGTTTCAGTAGAACCAAGTTTTATCCTAAATATGGAATTTTATTCCAAATTTGCCAATTTCAAAGTATGATTTTTTGTAACCAATGCCTCTAACTTTCCCAAAGAAATCACAGTTTTTCTTATCAACGATTATTAGCCTTTAAATAAAAAATTTCTATGTTTTCTCTTACTGTGAATGCGTAATTTTTAAAAGAAACCATATACACAGAAATCAATTAACAAATATTCGACCTGAATTTCATCACTTTCAAGATTTAACCATTTATGCATACATTACCCAAGTACAGAGGATTGATTTCAAATGGTTGTCATTCCCCTTGATTCCATAAACATTTTAGCATTTCAAATTTCTGCAACTCCAATGAACACACAGAGAATCAATTTACCCAAGCTCAATTGGATGCAATTTAAACTCAAATAGATTTCAAAAATGAACATTCGGCATTTGGAAATTATGCCTATATTTACACAGAATTTCCTTCCACGACGAATTTTCTAATTTGTGGCCTCTTTCTTCCTACTGCTATAGGCTACAATCCAAATTCTACCTCTCTATATCCTATTTTTCTCTCCCTAATGCCTTGAGGCTTTATATAATTTATACAAATGCTTCTGAAACCAATTCTGGTTTCAGATCCTCTATTTTTTCTACTTTATCCCTAAGGATCCTCATAAATCCTCAGATTCATGAAACTAATTCTAATTTAGAAAATAAAATTAATTCTCAAATCTCTCATATTCTCTTTCGAGAACATTTACAAAAATCCTCTCAATATTTAAATAATCCTAATAAAATCATGCAAATCATTCCAATTTGATAGAGATACAAGACCCCCTATATTTATTAAATTAAAATTAAATTGTTGAGTTGGATGCTCCTGCATCACAGTTTCAAGCACTTTGATTTTTGAGAAAAATTTATGAACTCTTGATCACCTTTTATCTCCCTTTTTTCCTAATTTCCATTATTTTTCATAAGTAAATGTGCCAAATATTCCATTTTTCCTTTCCAAAGCCTTTGCCTTTACCAGTTTCCTTAGCCATATTAACTGAAATGAACACCTATTACGATGTTTTGTCCAACATTCAACTTGGAATAAGTGTCCCATCAACCGTGGTTATATTTTTTAACTTTATTACATGGAATTTTCACCAGGGCCATTACAATTCATCATATCGCACCCATCTAATTGAAACATACTTATTCAAAAGTATTTGGGAGAAAAGAGAGAAATTAGACCTAAACACTTCAAGAGTATCAACTTGACATTGAGCCACCTAAAATTATTAGAGGTCAAGGTTTATGTAGTATAGTAACAAGTTTTGAAAGTTTAGAGATGAGTTATAAAGAATGTTGGTTGAATGAAATTGATGTAAAAAGTTTTCAAGCTTTATACACCCTGATATTTACAAATTCCTACTGCAATAATATCATGTACTATTTAATTCATGGAATTTTTCCGCAGTGTCATTGAATAAAAAATAAAGGAGCCTTAAGATTGAAATATTCTAAATAGAAACTTATTAATGGAGCGTTATTTAAGAAAAAATATTATGATGTGCATCTAAGATGTTTGGAAATATATGATGTGGAAAGGGTATTATGTGAATTACATAATGGAATTATTGGTGGACACTTTAGTGGTGAAACAACTATCAAAATATTTAGATTTAGCTACTACAAGAAAACCATTTTCAAATATGCTTATATATATGCTATAAGGTGTAAATTGTGCCAAACATCTATTAGAGATAAAAAGAAGCTTGTTTTACCATTACACCCAGTTGAATTTGAAGGGTCCTCTCAAAAGGATTAATGATGATCAAGTCATATTTTTTTGAAACCATTATATAATTTATAGATTTGGTGTCCGAATATCCTTATTTCTAGATAGTGTTTCTTATTTTTCATCTTTTAAGTTTGTTGACCTTATTTTAGAGAAGAGAATTACCCAATATTCTACCAAACATTACATTGGGGATATGGTTTGGTAGAATCTACAAATAAATATTTAATTAGGATTCTCAATAAAAATATTTCACAAGAACCAGAGAAATTTTCATAATGAGCTTCATAATTCTCTATTGGCTTCTTGTTGGAAATACTGATAGAGGGGGGGGAGAGGAGGCGGGGTGAATCATTATTCCTTTCAATTAGAGCATTATTTAATCTTCAATTATTATCAATGTTTGTGCAATGATAGCAGCAAAAAAGAGGAACACAAATGCACACATTTTTTAAGGTGGAAACCCACTCTGGGACAAAAACCACCTGAATGATTTTCTAATAATTCTTTAATATTCAACTCCAATTGAAAATAAAGCTTCAACTTCCTAGAATCTAGAAAAGCATTCTTCTCTAGCTCCCACTGGATGGATGCTCCAATGCCCGAGATTCTTCAGTAGTCAACTGAACGGATGCCCCAACACCCAATGAGCTACAACTCACCCTAGCACCACCCTACCACCCTATAGAAGAATAAAAGAAGAATGGATTCCCGTACCAGGGAAAATGGTCCACTTTACAATGATAAAGAAGAAGAAGATATACTAGACCATAACCCCAACTTTGACACAACCACCTAATGATGATCCTAGACCTCCCAACACTGCCTCTTCAACCCTTGGCAGATAGACACTAGTACAATTTGTACAATAATGTATTTACAATGACTAAGTACAATGATACCCTTACAATGATTGTATGCAGTGCTGCCCACTTGAAGACTTCATATGATGAACTTCTTGCTGCTATTATGCACCTTGGTTTCTGCTCTTGTCATGCTACCCTCTGTTGCACCTTGCTTTGCTTTTCTGCCGTAGAAAATCTGGTCCTTTGCAATCCTTGACAACACATGATATAGCTTTTTCTTGCCTTCTAGGAGCTCGATATTTAATCTGGTGTATCTTTGTTATTTCAGATCCTCAATATATTATTTTTGGTCATGTAGTATTCCTCTAAGTCTTATTTCCAATGGCACAGGTCTGACCCAATTTGGATTCTTCAAGAGAGAGTTATACCCAATTTCTCACAATGCACTTGTACAGCGTGCCATGTGTCACTATTTCTTCATTTGGCTCTGAAATTGATAGAGAAAAAACTACAGACTATGCAATATCTACCACTTTTTACAGAATTCCAATCCGATACTCAGAGAGAGAGTTATGACGATTTTACCAAGGTAACTTATTTGAGATGAATTTCAGGAGCCTGCAAAAACCCTGATTTCCACAGATCCTATCTCCAAAAATATTGTGCACCTTGATCTGAAATTTTTACTGCAACTTCCTCAGGATTTTGGCTTTGTCTCATAAAAATTTCAGCTTCTGAACCTTCGTAGAAAAAAATTTAGAGTGAAAATTCCACGATAACCTATTTCAGATGGCCGAATCCCTTACATAAGGAGGAAATGAAGATCACAATTTATATGAATGCTTAAGTTGAGAGGGACTTCAACAAGTGAACGTGGGAGGGATTTTAGGAGCATAAAAAATATTAATTATGACTTTTCAATGACCCATGCCCCAACCCCATGGGGTTTTAGCCCACTAACTGGGGTACAAACTTCAAACATGAATATCTCTCAAACCGTGAAGAATTACATGGCATGCCATATATCAATGGAAACATCTCGATAAGTAGAAACCATTAAAATAATTATTGGCCCAGAATATATTAATTTGGTATGTCAAAATTCCCATTCAATATTGGGTTAGCCCCTGGTGTTTCTTGGGTTGACATTAATGACAACCGCTGATCAACAATCTCCCCCTTTGGCATTGATGGCAACATAAGTACTCCCCCTGCGATCATGACACCTCTTCCTACAACATTCTCTCCCCCTTTGACATAAATGGCAAAGGGTAACTCCCACTAAAACACAACCATCCTATGGACTTGTACACACTTCCACTCCCCTCGACACACAACCATCCTGCAAACCTGTAATCTACTTCCACTCCCCCTTTATATTCTGAAAAAGGAAAATCTAATGAGAACTTGGGAGAATCCCAAGATTTTGGCGAAGATATTCCAATGCTGGTGAATATTTAATATTTGATTCTTTTGGTGCCGCTTGGAATATTTCTACTTGTCCAACGGCTTGCATAACATCTGGTTGGGAGGATGTTACATATACAAGACTACTAATCCTATATCTGTACAATCTTTGATCGACGTCCTTAGATGAGTCGTCTATGCTCAATTTGCAACCTGTTACCATTGGAGTAAGGATGGGTTTGCAATCGTCCATTTTAAATTTCTTGAGCATTTCCTTGATGTACTTGGCTTGACATATAAATATTCCTTTCTCTTGCTGGGATATTTGAAGCCCTAAGAAGTATGTCAACTCACCAATTAAAGACATCTCGAAATCACTTTGCACCTTTGTAGCAAACTTCTTACTTAGTCGATCATCATTGCTACCAATTATTGTATCATCATCTTTAGCTATTAGACATGAATTAGTTGCTTCATCCAGAATATATATGTCATTTGGAGCTCGACTTGCTATAGCCACAATTTCATCATACACGTCTTTCCTGATTTCACATTTCATGGAGTTGAATAGTATTCTGTGTCCTTGATCACACATTTGTCCAACACTGAGCAGATTGTGATTCATGTTTTCAACCAACAGAACATTATTGGCTAGAGAATCTTTTCTTCCGAGAGTGACAGTACCTGATCCTATAACATTTGAAGATCCATCATTTCCAAAGGACATGGTTCCATCCTTATTCTCTTTCAGAGATACAAATTTATTTCTATCTCCAGTCATATGCGTTGAACAACTGCTATCAACATACCATACATCCTTGTTGTTTTGAGCCTTGAGAGCGAGAGCACAATTATCATTCTTCTTCTTCTTCCATGTTCATTCATTCTGTGGCTTCGAAGATTCTTCTAGAGGATTTTCAAGTCTGCAGTCTTTGGCTATGTGTCCAAAGTTTCAACATTTGTAACATTCAATATTATTTATTAAATGTTCAAATCTATTGATGTTTCGTTGAGCCCTGAGAGGTTCATATTTGACAAATCTCCAAGAATTGTATTCGTTCCTAGGGTACGTGCGACATTCTACAGCTTTATGACCAAATTTTCCACATGAATAATAGTAGCCATAAAAAATATGTTGGTACTTGGATGGAAATTTTCATCGAGGAATTGTCTTCCAAGGCTGTTCTTGCGAATCTTGTCCAATGAAGTCTGCATGCATGTTAGATATCATATGTTCATTGTATTTTTTTGTAGAAGGTCCTGCTTCTTCTTCTTTGTAACTGATGCCATTTTTGTCGTTGTAAGATCATTGATTGTTGATGAGTTCTTCCAATGCCCTTGAGCTATTGGCATAGTTTTGGATAGTTTTTCCTTTCTTCACTTCCTCACGTAGAAAGACTACTTCGGCTTCTAATTCTTCCCTTTCTTGGTTGCTTTCTTCCAACTTCTTTTGAAGTGATTCTTCAATGCATTTGTGTTCTTCAACTTCAATTGTGAGACCTTGAACTTGTTCTTCAAGAGTTTTGGAACGGATCTTCTCCGCCTTGAGATCTTTTATAAGCTTGATTGCTTCCTCATAAAATTCATCTATGGTCCATCCTTCTTCTTCGTTGTTTGATACCTCTTGTGCATTGTGCTTGGGTTTATTGTGCTTGGCCATAAACAATACTCTCTCATTGGCTTCTTCTTCACTATCATTGTCTTCATCGGATGATGAGCTATGTTCTTTAGAGAGAAATTTCCTTTTGGATCCTTTCTTGTTGAATTTATTAAAGCCTTTCTTCTTTTCGAGTTGTCATTACTTTTGTTTGGACATTTTTCTAAAAAATTCCCAACCTCATTGCAGCTGAAACATATCAATGGAAGTTTACCTTTGAATTGTCCCTTACCAATTTGCAGTTTTCTCGTGAAGTAATCATATTCTTCATCTGAAAGACCTTCTTCATCATCTCCCTTTTCTTCACACTTGCAGGTGCATGTATTTTCAATTGAAGGTTGTTTATCCTTGTCATTTTCTATACGAATTTGGCTTAGATCGAAGTAATACTCAAGTCTCATTTCATATGCTATGAGAACTCCATGTAATTCCTCTTTGCTGAGTTTGTCCAGATTTGCACTGTATTTTAAGACCGTGTTGTACTGTACAACAACCCTCCCCATTTTTAAATTTTAGAATAAATCCCATTTCAAAATAGGTCCCCTTTTATATATCTTTATTCCTAAATAGAAATAAAAGATTCATTGATAAAAGGATGCATATCACATTTTTGTTCACAAAGTGTACAACCTTTAATAACTTTTCGATCCAATGAGTTATAAAGCCTTTTATACATATCAAACATATTATAAAGACTTTATACTTAATAATAATTAAAAATGAATAGTAATCGCAATCGGAAACTTGGAGAGTTCTTTAGAAGGTTTGTTTTTGCTTTGTAAAGTTCCGATGCGATCACGCTCAATCGAAATCACATTTCGGATAAGTTTAAAGTGTTTTGTTTCTTGTATATATGTCCGATGCGATGTGATTCATCGCAATCACATTTCGGAAGAAATTAAAAAATTGCATTCTTTCGTTTTAAAACTCCGATGTGACAGATCATTTCTCATCGCAATTGCATTTTTGGAGAAAATATTAAATGGTTCATTTCATTTTAAATCTCCGATGTGATCTTCACAATCGGGATTTGGTACAAGTCTTGTCTCATTTCATTTTAAACGAATTGCGATGCGATTATGAATTAAATATTATTTTATTATTATTCATCGTATTTCAAAGTTTTAAAAGGAAACATATCTATATTTATTTCGATATATGCCAAATCTCTGACTGTACGATAACATTAACTCGTGAGTCAAATGATAACAATGATTTGTTTTGTTATTGCATGCATGAAGGTGACTCCCTAGAGGGCATTTAATTTTTAAACCATGGAAGTAATAAATTCAGATCAATGAATAAACCCTTTGTATAGCTGTTTTTTCATTATTACGTTTTACCTCGGCTGGAAGTTTATGTTTGTTGCAGAGCAATAGAACATCCAATTTTTCTGTTCGCAGAGCAAGAGAAATACTCCCAGACACTGAAATGTCGAAGCGATTTAGAAAATCTGAAGCTACCGTTGCTGCAAAAGCCCCTATGATTACAATGCCGCCTAAAGAGAAACCAACAAAACTTAAGCTAGTTACAGACACCTCCTGCCAGGGACTTGGGAAAATGTCATGGGAAAATTTTTACAATCTATTGGAAAAGGAAAACCTTAGAGTTGTGGAAGCTAAGGCCACAGTTCCTGACGAAGCCGACTCAGACTCGGATTCTGAAAGTCCTCTTGTTTCATTGAAAAACTCATTTCTGCACAGAGTTGCTGCTCGGGAAAACATTTTCCCGTATTACAATGTTATTAGATGGGTGATTGACAATGTGTCTATCAAAGACAAAACTTTTGTTTTTGCATCTGGAACAATTTTCGGGTCGTTTAGGCCAGAAGATATCAAAGCAATGTATCACCTTCCTGACCCACAGAAGATTTATAACATGGATTTTATCAAAGAATTCGCTGCAAACAATGAAAATCAGTCAGAACCAATCAGAGAATGGATAAGGGCTCTTGAAAAACACAGGCATGAGGTATCAGGTATGTACTCCGTGGAGTCTCTCTCGCCTCCATATTTTTATGCCGCAGCTATGATGTGTAGATTGTTTGGTAATGATAATTCGGCCAGGTTTTCCATTCAAACGGTTATGTTGATTCATGCTGCTCTTAATTCTAAGATAATGGATTGGGCTGTTATCTTGTCTGATAAGATAGCCAATAGAATCCTTGAGTATAGGAAAGACAAAAACTCTGGAAATTCCACTCCTTTTTACTTTTGTGCTTATATCCTAGATGCCCTGTGTTTCAATTCAGAATTTCCCCTATTAGGATGGAAATGGACTCCTAAAGAGCCTGTCCCGATTCATGTATATCATAAGTTCTTATGGAAGGGGTATTTCAGAAGTCATGTTTATAGAGTTTTCCATGGTTCCCTTATTCCGATTTACCAAATCATTTTTGGCCGATTCCCTCCTAGACTTTTCGATAAAGCTAGAGTTGATTTGTCCTCTATTGGATATTGGTTCAGGGAGGAAAAGTTCACTTATGTCAGAATTTTTGGAAGTATTGTAGAGCCACATATCCTTCCTTTATACGTTCCAGAAAGATGTTAGCACAGGAAATTTCTTATCAGTTGACAGTAGAAGGTATGTCTAGGACTTTAAAGAACAATAAAAAACTGATGTGGCCTACCTTTCCTTTCAAATGTGTTGACTATACTCTCAGCAATTTTTTCCATGCTGAGAAAGAAGTTTTTAAGTTAACTGGTCTTAAAATTTCAACAAATCCTAGAAGGCAATATGATCCCAGGAAGGTGGTGTATGATTTTACTACCTCTGTTTCAATTATTCGGTTCAAACATGAACCAGATGTCTTTGATGATTTATTTGTTTCTGTAGATAATATGTCTCAAATTTTTGATTTGGCCAAGTCCAAACTTCAGCCTGATGAAATGAATAAATTTTTATTATTTAGAAGTCAGAGGCTACTCAAAGTTCCTTTGGATTAGTTGAGGATTTCTACACAGGGATGTGAAGCACAACAAAAGGATACAGGAGGTACATTCGGCAAGGAAGTAATAGGAGCTAATCCTGTTTTGGAGAAGAAAGATGATAGCAACAAAGCTGACACTGGAAAATCAGAAACTGCTGCTAAAATTGATGTACAACAGTCTTCGTCTCAAGCAAGAAAAGAGCACACAGGTACTGATGCCCATGTGCGTGTTGAAAAAGGAAGCACAAAGAGTAAAAACACTGAACATGCACCTAAAGATGATATAAACAATAATGCAGGTTCTCAACTTGGAGGACAAAAAGCTACTGAACTTATTGTTTCTCCTCATTTGCTCAGCCAATATGAACAATTTTCCCAGCAAATAGGACAACAAAATACTCCCCAAGTTGATTATCTGAAGGATTAGGATGTAGAAATCATCCCTGAAAACCCCACAGGTGAAATCATGCTAAAGATAGAAGAAATCCCTCATTTAGATATATTTTATAGTCCCAAACATAGGGCTGTGGTGAGAAAACAGAGGAAAAGGAGGAGAATCGATCAAGATGCACTTTTGGCATCATAGGGGGAATTTATGAATATTGTTTATAAGAATGCTGAGGTGAATCCATTTGAGGATCTCACCAAATTGTCTCAGTATGCAGGTGCCTATAGTGCAGCCACTATAGATAAAGCCTCCAAAGTTACACAGTTGATGAAACAAAAGGATGTACAAATTGCCATTTTTGAGGAACAAGTTGCAGAAAACCAAAAAAAAGATCATTCAGTTGGAAAAACGATTACAGGATGAAGAGCTCAAGACTAAAAAATTAGAAGAGCAGCTAGCTATTGAAAAAGAGAAGATTGATCAGTAGAACCTAGAAAAGCAACATCAGCTTAATCAGAAGATTGCAAAATTACAAACTCTTCTACAAAATGAGCAGACTCTGAAGATTGAACAAGAAAATATGTTTCAATCTAAATTGGCCAATTACAAGGAAAATCATTGGATTCAATGCGGACTTATCTCATCAAGCCACATAGTCAACAAACAGCAATTAAATTTCTCTCAAATGCCATTGATTGCATCATTCCCGAGTTCTCTGATGCCACATATACAGGGAGGTTACATTCAAAGCTTAGTCATCTTGAAGAAGCAAAGGAGATGCTCAAAATTTGCCACCTTTGCACATCCACCTCAACTGATGATCAATGAGTCAGTTTTCATCAAGCTCGCATTTCTGTTTCAGATATTTTTTAATTTGGATAGATTGTAGGAATAGTTTTAGTTATTTTTTGTTAGGTATCTATTTAAACCCCTTTCATGCATTTAGAAAGGGGTCCTGAATTTGTAATATTTTGACTTGGAGATTACATTTCTATACTGCATTGACTCCTATATTTTTATGAAGGATCACATCTGGTGATTCTCTGTGAAATTATCTTTAAGAATTGCATTTATGTATCTTGGAGTTGATTTTACATTGAAGTTGTTGGATTTGAATATTGGATTGCATTGGAAAGTATCGAGATGGATATGGTATTTATATCTATTCACTGTTAGTTTCTTTTGTTATGTGATATTCTCTTTTAAATTGCTATCGTTGATGTGTACTTGTTTCACAATATTTATTTATACATATCATTTCTAAGTGTGTTAGAAATATTTATATTTTATAGTATATGCAACGATATATTATGATGAATGCAATATGTTATTACAACTCAGTTTAATTTCTTAAAAAGAGTTATCTTTATTTTTTACTGCACATTTCAATTAAGTTGTAATACATTTTCATGGTTATTGGTTAATTGAAACAATTTAAAGTTGTATTCACATTTGATGCCCAGGTTAATTTTAGAGTTATTTCATCAGTATTTAAATTACATTAGATAGTTTTATTTTAGTCATTTAGTCCCATTTCCCCCCATCCAATCATTCCATTACTAACTCATTTATATTACTAGGAAACTGGTCCTATAAATCCAGTCGGAGCCACCATACCAAACGGAAAAGGAGTTGTCCTAAAGTCCCAACTGGGTGGTTATCCCTCGATGTTTGAAGCAACGATTTTTGAGGCTTCAACAGACTGATACCTTTGGGTTGAATCTCCCTGGTAACTTTCTAAGAATCTTTCATATAATAGTATTCTCGTCAACTGGCTCTCCCAATCCTTCTAGGGTATTGGTTATTTCATCAACGTATTGAAAGTATGTAGCAATGTTGCAATCTTCTTTCATTCTGAGTTGCTCAAATTTTTCTCTATAGATTTGAAGCTTTGCTTCTTTGACATTTGAGTCACCTGCATATGTATTTTAAAGCTTTTCCCACACATTTTTGGCAGTTTAACAACCCAATACCTTATGATAAGCAGATTCAATAAGTCCACTGCTAATAATATTCTTTGATTTTGCATCATTTACCAAATTCTTCTTACCTTGTTCATCTGCAGTTGATGTAGATCCATTTTGAACAGTGTCCCATACTTCATAACCTTGTGCGAGGAGATAGACCTCCATTATTCCTTTCCAAAGTGCATATTTATTTTCATTGAATAGAGGTACACCATTCTTGGTATGCTCCATGACCTCCTTCCAGCTGTTAAACTGATGTTGAAGGAACCAAGCTCTGATACCAATTGTTGGAAATAATGAGCGGGGGGGTGGGGGGTGGGGGGGTGAATCAGTATTCCTTTCAATTAGAGCATTAGTTAATCTTCAATTATTATCAGTGTTTGTACAATGATAGCAGCAAACAAGAGGAACACAAATGCACACAATTTTTAAGGTGGAAACCCACTCCGGGACAAAAACCACCTATTTCTTTTCTAATAATTCTTTAATATTCAACTCTAATTGAAAATAAAGCTCGAACTTCCTAGAATCTAGAAAAGCATTCTTCTCCAGGTACCACTGGATGGATGCTCCAACACTCGAGATTCTTTAGTAGTCAACTGAACGGATGCCCCAACACCCAATGAGCTACAACTCACCCTAGCACCACCCTACCACCCTATAGAAGAATAAAAGAAGAATGGAATGCCATACCAGGGAAAATGGTCCACTTTACAATGATATAGAATGATGCAGAAGAAGAAGATATACTAGACCATAACCCCAACTTTGACACAACCACCTAATGATGATCCTAGACCTCCCAACACTGCCTCTTCAACCCTTGGCATATAGACACTAGTACAATTTGTACAATAATGTATTTATAATGACTAAGTACAATGATACCTTTACAATGATTGTATGCAATGCTGCCCACTTGAAGAATTCATATGATGAACTTCTTATTGTTGTTATGCACCTTGGTTGTTGCTCTTGTCATGCTACCCTCTGCTGCACCTTGCTTTTCTTTTCTGCTGTAGAGAGTCTGGTCCTTTGCAATCCTTGACAACACATGATCTAGCTTTTTATTGCCTTCTAGGAGCTGGATACTGAATCTGGTGTATCTCTGTTATTTCAGATCCTCAATATTTGATTTTTGGTCCTGTAGTATTCCTCTGAGTTATCTTTCCAATTCCACAGGTTTGACCCAATTTGGATTCTTCAAGAGAGAGTTATACCCAATTTCTCACAATGCCCTAATTATGGACTGTTTCAGCAGAGCACACTTGTATGGCGTGCCACGTGTCATTGTTTCTTCATTTGGATCTAAAATGGATAGATCAAAAACTATAGACTATGCACTATCTGCCACTTTTTACAGAATTCCAATCCGATACTCAGAGAGAGAGTTATGACCAAGGTCACTTATTTGAGATGAATTTCAGGAGCCTGCAAAAACCATGACGTCCATAGATCATATCTCCAAAAATATTGAGCACCTTGATCTAAAACGTTTACTACAGCTTCCTCAGGATTTCTACTTCGTCTCATAAAAATTTCAACTTCTGAACCTTCGTGGAAAAAAAGTTAGAGCTAAAATGCCACAATAACCTATTTCATATGGCCGAATCCCTTACATAAGGAGGAAATGAAGATCGCAATTTATATGAATGCTTAAGTTGAGAGGGGCTTCAACAAGTGAACATAGGAGGGATTTTAGGAGCATAAAAAATATTAATTATGACTTTTCAATGACCCATGCCCCAACCCCATGGGGTTTTAGCCCACTAACTGGGGTACAAACATCAAACATGAATATCTCTCAAATCGTGAAGAATTACATGGCGTGCCATATATCAATGGAAACATCTCGACAAGTAGAAACCATAAAAGCATTATTGACCTAGAATATATTAATTTGGTAGGTAAAAATTCCCATTCAATATTAGGTTAGCCCCTGGTGCTGCTTGGGTTGACATCAATGACAACCGCTGATCAACACTTATAGGATTACCCCTAGGAAAGTATTAGGGAATTCCCATTAATATTTTGTTTATGTCAAGGAAAAAATTTCACCTCCTAAAGTATTTTTCCCATTAGTTCAATTACCTAAACCAGTTAGGAAAAAAGTTTCTTCTATCATTCAAGAAAAAATTAATGCTTTATCAAAGATTGAAGTATAAAGAGAAAAAGACTAAAACAAAATTTCAAGAATATCAATTAATAATCAAATGTTGGTTTAGTAAGCATTAAATTGACTGAAAATATTTTTCCATTGGAGATATCATTATGAAATGAGACAAATTCCATGAGGAAAAATGAAAACATTCAAAATTTCAACACCTCTAGCCCAACCTATTTCAAATTTCTATGAAACTAGGCCCTTCACAATATATTCTACAATCACTGTACGGGGAGATTGAAAGCCTCTCCATGAATAGAAAAGTTTTGAAAAATTGTTTTTCTTAAATGATGGTCAATTTACCCGTAAATATTTATTTTCAAACATCTTATTTTAGTTTTCTCTCATTTTTGTATTAACCAAGGTTAACAATTGTGTTATGATGGCTTCATATTGGAAACTATAATTCTCTGTTATAAATTAATAAAGATTTTGTATCACATGAGAGTGTTTTTTTCGAAATTTCTTATAGTAGTCATTATTTTTAATGGAGATAGTTTCCTTATGTTTGAAGTCTAATACATTTATATCTACAATTTTAGGAGGGTATATTTATTCGTTATTTTTCAATAGCTCCATCCATTCCACATTATATTAAATAAAGTTTAGCAATAGTTGTAAAGTGAAAATATAATCACTTAACTAAATTTTTCTACACTACAATTTTACTAGTTCAAACAACTCTAGCTTCACCCCACTTCCATTACACCTATTGCACATAGAAATACCTTTATTCATATATGTAAAGGGTGAAATAAATCTTGGAAGTTGACAAAACAATATTAAAATTGTGAGAAGCATAAGTAAACTGATTAAGGCTATTGGTGCTTGCTAGCAATGGGGATATGTTTATCTAATACTAAGGAACCTTCATTGAGGCTACAAATATGCTTGCTGGTAGTGGGGATATGCTTATCGAATACTAAAGAACCTTCATTAAAGCTACAAATAGGTGCATTTAGTCGAGCAATGCTATAGAGTATACATGTATGTAATCTCCTCGTAATAGAAAAATTCAAGCCTTGACTATTTTCATAAAATAGTGATTACTCTAAATCGGTAATTTACCTTTCACAAATGTCAAGACATACTTAAGCTAGAAGTAAATATTTTCATTTGGAATTTTCTTTTAATTGGATATAAAACTTTATATTCTATGATAATAGAGATAATTGATTCTTTTAATGTGTTTTCATTTATTGTGACTTGTATAATAACAATTTCCATTATTATATATATTTAATAAAATAACAAGAATCTATTTTTTTTATACACACAAGTTGTAAATATTTTTTTATTTCAAAATGTTTCCATATTTACTGGAGCATTACCTTAATTCACTTTGTAGTTATAAAACACGGTAAATAAAGAAAAAATCTCAAAAATTCTAAGTAATCATCTTTTTATTCATTCTATTATTATAAATAAAGTAAAATTAATACTTTTCTAAATAAATGTTGCTTTTCTGAAAAAAAAAAAAAAATATGATATTCTAGTTTCTTGACATTTCTTTGTTTATTATTTTCATCCACAAAAAAAAAATTCACTCTTTTTTTTTTTCCAAAAATCTCAAAAATTCTCGTTATGTCGGAACCTCAGCTCTCAACATTTTATTTATGTTCATTATTTATAAAACGTTGGTGCTTCAATATCTAGACATAACTTTACGTCATTTGATAGAGTTTTTTTTTTTTCCAAAAATCTCAAAAATTCTCGTTATGTCGGAACCTCAGCTCTCAACATTTTATTTATGTTCATTATTTATAAAACGTTGGTGCTTCAATATCTAGACATAACTTTACGTCATTTGATAGAGTTTTGTGTGGATATTAATGCAAACTAGTAATATCAAGACATCAACCTTTTCTTGTATAAGAAACCTTTTTTTTTTTAAATGTTGATGTTCCAATATCTCAGTATAACAAAACAATTCTATTAATTGACAGGTTTTTTTCATGGTGTAACGAAAATATTGGCATATTAGATCTTTTTAATTTAACCATGCATTTATGAATCTCTAGTATTTCAATATACTAATATGCCATGTCACTACATAACAACGAATCATCATTCACTATGTGGTAAACGTTGACATGTCATTTAACACGTGGCAAATGTTGATGTGTTATTTGACATGTGACACCTGCTTTTGTAGTTTTTGCGGTACAAAAATGAATTTTCTCTTAACATGTGTACATGTATTTCACCTATTTCACCTGGTTGTGCCACATCATCATACTACAGACTCTATTGAGACTACTTTTCAATTAAAAATTCACTCCCTAGGGACATTTTCCTATGTATTTGGAAAGCTAAAAATTCGTTTCTTTAAGGGGGATTTGTTGAATTATAGTGATAATACTACACTCAAAATACTTCTTCAAAGAAAAATATCCATGGAAATACACTTCAAAACCTTTTAAATATTTGCGATGTTCTTCCACAAAGTGTTTAGGATTACGCCTTTTAAAAGCTGTATGTGCTAAATTAATTGTGTCAAAATCTATTGCCTCACTTTTGGCATGTTTCCAATTTGGTAGTGTATATATTATTAATTTTATTGGGAATGAACTCCATACTCATTTTGTACCAATAATTAATTTTCTTATGATTCATGTGGTAACTATTTAATAAAAAAAATTTGGTAAGAATCGTGCCTATCAGAAGCATATCTTGGAAGAGCATGGGGAGGACCTTCATATCCATAAATTATTATATAAAAAATGTATCTGTTATAGACCAATCTCATATGGATGAGAATCCTTCAGTAACACCTTTTGTGAATCTAAGAGGTGTTTGGCCATATAGAATTCAATGCAACAAAATCATGAAATTGTTACATGTTAGGTCCTTATATTACTAGTATAGTCCCTTATTGTTGTTAGTGTAACCCTCTTATTGTTATTATTGTACCTTTGTAACCCGCATATTGTTATTATTTTGCCCTTAAATTATTATTGTTAGGTCGGCTAGGATTACATTGTGGCCCCATGGACTCCTATATATAGAAATGAAGTTTTTTAATTTGTATCATCCAAGAATTGTTCATTTATGTAATGTATTGGAGGTTTCCCCCTCGAAGTGGCTTATTTCTAAGGTGTTGATATCTCTTTTCTTCTATTTTTGGAGCTAGTTTCACAACATTTGGTATTAGAGGTTTCGATTCTAGCGTTTCGCTGCTCCAAACAGGTCATCATGGAATTTTTTCTATAACTGTTTTTCAACGAAGGTTCAGAAGCTGAAAGTTTCAGTGTGCGAAGCCAAAATCCTGAGGAACAACGTATCAAAATTTCAGAGCTTGGTTCGTAATATTTTCAGAGATATAATCTGTGGAATTTAGGTCATTTTGCAGGCTCCTGAATTTAACCTAAACAGGTCATCGTGAAATTTTCGCTATAACTTTGTTTTTACGAAGGTTCATAAGCTCGAATTTGTATAGAACGAAGCTGAAATCTTGAGGAACATGTCGCAAAATTTCAGATCTTGGTTCGCAATATTTTGAGAGATATGATATGTGGAAATTAGGTCTTTGTTAGGCTTCTGAATTTCATCTCAAAGAGGTGACTGTGGAAAAATATTCATAGCTCTCTCTTTGAGCATTGGATTGGAATGCTGTAAAAAGTGGCCATAAGTACAGGGACTATAGTTTGTTGTATATAAATTTCAAAGCCAAAGGAGGAAAATGTGACGCGTGGCAAGTTGTATAAGTTTGCTCTACTAAACCAGTCCATAATTGGGTCATTGTGGGAGATTAGACATAACTTTGTCTTGAAGAATCCAAATCAGATCAGACCTGTGGAATTTGAAAGAAGCTACAGAGTGCTACTACAGAGATGAATTTCAGATATTGGGGATCTACAATTATATAGATAATTCAATTTCAATATCAAGCTCTTCAAAAGCAAGTAAAAGGTGTGTATTTTTTTTTTCCAAATTTCATAAGTTTTGTTTGAAGAATCAAGTTGAATTGATTCCAAGGGCATATTGTAGAATATATATCAGTATTGGATTCTTAAATGGCCCCTAAAAGGAATTCAACACTAATTAAGCCTTTAGAAGGCTCTATTATGTCTCATGAAGGAGAAGAATGGAAACATGACATATCAAAATTAGAAGAGCAAGTGCAACAAATTTCACTCTCGCAAAGAGCAACAAAAAATGAAACAGAAGTTTTGAAGAAAGGCATGGAAACTAAGATGGATGGTTTGAAGAAAGGCATGGAAGCTAAGATGAATGGTTTGGAAGCTAAGATGGATGGCATAGAGGTGGGCATGGAAGCTAAGATGAATGACATGGAAGCTAAGACCGATGAAAAAATGAAAGAAAACATGGAAAACATGAAGAATGATCTAAAAGTACATAGAAGGTTTGGTAAAGTTGATACAAGAAATTTTTCCTAATGGTGAAAAGATAGTAGAGGAAACTCATGATGAGAACAAAATAAATGTTAATCGTGATTTCATAAACTCTAATGTTGGAGGGAAGAACCACCATATTCCAAAAATAGATATGAGGAAATTTGATGGAAATGATCCTGTAACATGGATACTACAGATGGAGCAATATTTTGATCTCATTAATGTGCAAAACACACAAAAGGTACGCATGGCAACTTTACATTTAGAACAAAATACATTTATATGGTATCGATGGCTTTGCTCCCGTAAAAAAATTGTAACTTCGTCAATTTTTACGGAGGAAATGATAGCACATTATGAGGATACAAAGAGCAACACCTTCTTTAGCCAATTGATAAATCTCAAACAAAAGAGCTCAGTGGGGGAGCACATTGAGGACTTCCAAAAAATTGAATATAATGGTAACTGATATTTCAAAGGAATACAGTATTGATCTCTTCATAAGTACTTTAAAGGATAACATCCAACATGAAGTTCATGTTTTGGAACCTGATTCATTGGAGAAGGCATTCAGGTTGTCTAGAAAAATTGAATGTAAAATTATGGCGACAAGGAAGCCTACCACTCAATTCTATAAAGAGGGAAGAGTTTCTACTCCTAGATTTTCACAACCTACAAGGTTGACACCACAAAAATTGGAAGTAAAAAGAGCAAAAGGGCTTTTCTACAATTGTGATAGCAAATACACTAAAGGTCATAAGTGTGCTGAGAAGAAATTATTTTACATAGATTGTGAAGAGGAAGAAGAAAATGAACAAGAATCTTCAAAAGAAGAGGGTATACACAACTAACCAACCCTAGAAGAGGAAGAAATGAGTCCAACCATATCGTGTAATGCATTGGCAGGAATTACCACTCCTCAAACTCTTAAGATAGAAGGACATATCAAGAAGAAAAAGGTAATACTGTTGATTGATTCAGTTAGTACCCATAATTTTATTCATTGTAAGGTAACCAAGGAATTGAATTGTTTCCTATACCCATCACCAGAATGTCAAGTGACGGTTGCAAATGGAGGAGCTATAAATTGCTCTGGAAAATGCCATAATATCAAGCTAACCATGGGGGAATATGTATTGAATAGTCCAATGCTTTCCATTCCTATGGGTGGTGTTGATGTTGTACTAGGATTACAATGGTTACAATCTTTGGGGACGATAGCTTTTAATTTTCAAGAACTTTTCTTGAAAAAATTTTCAGAAGGAAAGGAAGTCGAATTACGAGGTATTGCAGGGAAGCTGGGAAAGATAATAGGCTCTAATTTCATGAAAAAGTTTCTAAAGAAATAAAAATGAGGCGTAATTGCACAATTAGAAGTTCCAACATCAAAATCATCTATTTCTTCAAATCTCCAAAAAGTCTTGGAAAATCATTCCATGGTGTTTGAAAATCCCAAAGGAAGTGTTCCTCCAAACATCAGGTCTTATAGAGTGAAATTGAACGTATGATTGCAGAAATGTTAGAGGCTAGTATAATTCAACCTAGTCAAAGCTCTTTCTCTGCTCCTGTAGTATTGGTACACAAGAAGGATGGATCATGACGCATGTGTCCGGATTATAGGGATCTCAAAAGCTTACCATTAAAGATAAATTTCCCATTCCTGTGATTGACGAATTATTGGATGAATTACATGGAGCAATTTATTTTACCAAGTTGGATCTTCATTCAGGATATCATCAAATTAGAATGAAGATTGGAGATATTCCAAAAACAACATTTCGAACCATGATGGTCATTATGAATTTTTGGTCATGTCTTTTGGCCTTACCAATGCAGCTTCTATATTTCAAGGGTTGATGAATTCCATTTTCAAACACTTCCTTAGAAAATTTGTGCTAGTATTTTTTGATGATATACTAATCTACAACAAGTCTTGGAAGGGTAATCTTTAACATGTTTATAGGGTGCTCAAACTATTGCAGGAGAAACAATTATATGCAAAAACATCCAAATGTTTCTTTGGAGTGCAAGATGTGGAATATCTGAGTCATATTGTATCTCATGAGGGTGTTAAGGTAGACCCTAACAAAATTAAAACCATTAAGGAATGGAAAGTCCCCACAACTATAAAGCAGTTGCGAGGATTTCTCGGGTTAACAGGCTATTCTCACAAGTTTGTTAAGAATTATGGGAGAATAGCAACACCTCTAACAACATTATTGAAGAAAGATGCATTTTCATGGACTCCTGAAGCAACTAAGGCCTTTGAACATCTTAAAGAAGCAATGTGCATAACATTGTTCTTAGCTACGCCAGATTTCACAAAAACCTTTATTGTGGAATGTGATGCCTTAGGAAATCGAATTGGTGTTGTTTTAATGCAAGAAGGAAGACCCATTGCTTTTGAAAGTCGTCCAATCAAAGGAAAGTATTTACAGAAAGCTATTTAGGAGAAGGAAATGTTAGCAATACTACATGTACTAAATAAATGGTGAACTTACCTAATGGGAATACACTTCAAGGTAAAAACTGCTCATGATAGTCTTAAACACTTTTGGAACAAATACTATCTTTAGAAGAGCAGCAAAAATGGGTCACAAAGATGTTGGGTTATGACTTTGAAATAATCCACAAAAAGGGAAGCTAAATTTTGTTGCAGATGCACTCTCAAGAAAGAATGAAGAGGTGGAAGCATTGCTTTGTGCCATATCTATTATCCAACCAGATTGGATAACCAAAGCAAGGGATGAATGGAAGAAGGACGAAGAAGTGTGCACACTCATTCAATAGTTGCAGCAAGATCCTAGTACATCTGATACATTTAGTTGGAAAAATTATTCCTTATGGTACAAAGATCACTTATATATTTGTAAGAATTCCCAACTAAAACAAAATATTTTTTTGGAGTTTCACACTTCTCCTTTAGGAGGACACTCAGGATTTTTAAAAACTTACCATAGTGTGAAGAAAGATTTTTTTGGGATGGCCTTAAATCTGATATTGAAAATTTTGTGGCGGAATATTTGGTTTTCCAACAGAATAAAGTTGAGACAATTAAGACCCTGGGTCTTCTACAACCTTTATCCATTCCAATTCAACATTGGGAGGAGATTTCAATGGATTTTATCATAGGTTTACCTAAGTCTGAAGGAAAGAGTGTCATCATGGTGGTAGTTGATAGACTTACCAAGTATGCACACTTTTTTGCATTATCTCATCCATTTAAAGCATGTACATTTGCTACTACATTTATGGACAAAATTCAAAAGCTACATGGAAACCCAAGGGTTATTGTGAGCGACAGAGATCCCATTTTTACTAGAAATTTTTGGACAGAGTTATTTTCTTGTTTGGGCACTCAATTAGCTCATAGCTCATCTTATCATCCTCAATCTGATGGTCAAACTGAGATAGTAAATAAATGTTTGGAAGGATATCTTCGTTGTTTTGTATCTGATAAAAAAAACACAATGGTTCAAGTGGTTACCTCTCGTTGAATGGTGGTATAACACTTCCTTCCATACTCCAGCAAAAATGACCCCATTTATGGCACTTTATGGATATCATCCATCGTCCATCACATCATCTTTAAGAGAAAATTTGAAGGTTCAACAAGTGGAAGATCACATTGAGCATCAACAAGAAGTTCTCCAACTCTTAAAGGATAACTTGAATTTGGCACAAAATCGAATGAAACAATAGTCAGATCAACATCACAGCGAGAGAAGTTTTGATGTAGGAGACTGGGTATTTTTATGGCTACAACCATACAAACAAATGTCCCTCAAGGAAGCTAAGAAGGATAGTAAATTATTGTCAAATTACTATGGTCCTTACAAGGTGTTGCAAAATATTGGTACGATGGCATACAAATTGGAGATTCTTGCTTCTTCATGAGTGCATCCAGTTTTCCATGTTTCATGCTTAAAGAAGGTTATAGGTGAAAATATTCCAATTTAAACAATATTTCTAGAACTTGATGAGGAAGGAAAAATCATATTGGATCTTGAAGAAGTCACGGAAATAATAACTCGACAGCTACGAAATCGATCAATTTCAGAGTATCTCATCAAGTGGAAGAACTTACCCACTGAAGATTCTACATGGGAGGATGAGAATTTTATAGAAAAGCACCCAGAGCTACTCAAGCATGGAGGACAACACTTTTTTGAAGGAGAGGGGCATTTTAGGTCCCTATATTACTAGTATAGTCCCTTATTGTTGTTAGTATAACCCCCTTATTGTTATTTTTATACCCCTGTAACCTCCATATTGTTATTATTGTGCCCTTAAATTATTATTGTTAGGTCAGCTAGGATTACATTGTGGCCCCATGGACTCCTATATATAGAAAGGTCGTTTTTTAACTTGTATCATCCAAGAATTGTTCATTCATGTAATGTATTGGAGGTTGCCCCCTCGAAGTGGTTTATTTCTAAGGCGTTGATATCGCTTTTCTTATATTTTTGGAGTTGGTTCCACAACATTACAAGTTTCATAAAAGGACTCCTTTGAATATGAATCCCAAAGTTTGTTGCAATAAATATGAATATGATGTTAAGTAGATGAATAACTCTAGTTCATTAAAGGGAAGGGGTTTCTTGCAAAAATTGCATCCAATAAATAGGAAAACATGAAAAATTGAGGAATGAACTCTCAAGGAGGATGTATAAACTTCTCAACTTGTTTCTATAAATTTTTTTCTAGAATTACTACCCAATTAAAAAGTCTTCCTTTATCTAATACTTGTTGGAATAAAGGAACCCATTTTGATTTGAATTGTAATGAATTGGGTTCCTCATAATTTTTGCACAACATCATATAAATCATTGTTGGATAAACCTTATTTTGTTCAATAGGGTAAAACCCTTTTAATTTGGATTTAAATCTAGCATCATCAAACCGCCAGCCCTAATAATTATCTCCATGTCTATCTCCATTTTGGTGACCTCTTCTTCCATAAAATATTTGATAAACTAGTTATCAAGTTTAATCTCTAGTTTATGAAATTTATAAATGTTTTCTAAGTCTTTTGTACTAGAGAATCAAAGAATATATCTCTTATCATTAACAGTGGTACATGCTTTAACATTGATATGGAAAATAGTCCAACATACCATGTATGTGTATTGGGTAGGAGTAGGTCTAGGAAGAACCCTCTAAAAATCCAAATGATGAATTTCTTTAAAACCAACAATGACCTCTTGATATTCATTTGAAAAATCATCCTTCTCCATGAATTCTAAAATTTCAATCCAATTCTTACATTTTCTTCCAATCTCGTGGGAATTATATGAAAACATAGTTGAATTAGAATTATTGTAATCATAAGTTCATCAATTTTTATCTGTTTTGTTAATCAATTTAGTGACATTTTCTCAATCCTATAAAATTTATTCAGAATGAACATAAATTGTAATTGTTTCCAAGATATAATTAAATTTAATTCACTAAAATAATAATACTTAGTTGATTAGTGGAAATATTGGACACTAGATTGCAAAATGATTCGAAAGGAATTGAACTTAAATAATGTACTCACAGAATAACTCAAGAAGAATGAAAAATTATATTAAAATAACTCATAAATGGAACCCCATCATTTGCATGAATTTCGTAAATTAAAATTACATATCAAATGGTCAGACATATGGATCACATTGGTAGTTTATTCAAAATTTGAAGGACATGTGGATCACATTGGAATTTTATTCAAAATTTTAATATAACCTAAGAGGGATTAAAACTAAATTTAAGACTATTTCACAACAAAACCATGATTTTAACTAGAAACGAATTATCTTTTATATTATTCATTAATCACAATGAACTTAATTAATCCTTGGATTAACCCATTTTCGTGACATCCACATATCAGAATACTAGTACTTTAATGAGTGTATCAATTGCGAAATTCACTTGATGTTTTGATATTATGATATATGCATATCAAGGTTTTAGGGAAAACAATTACAAGAATAATAACCATAGGTAGAGTAGTTACTAGTAGAGAAGTCACAGACAAAGAAGATAGAAGTAAGAAAAATACAAGAAGAGAAATTATAGGAAGAGAGGATTGATGTTGAAAAGCTATAGAAGAGTAATTACAAGTTGATAAGTCACATTCTGAAAAAAAACACCACAAGAACAATAAAAACAAAAAGGGTGAAAGGAAACAATAACATGATATATATTTGTATATAGTAGAATAAAATGATATTCAGAAGGACCAATAAGAAGAGATTACAAGAGCTATTACAACTATTTTTATTAGCAAGACTTCTTTGTCAACATGCCCATGTATCTCTTTTTCTAATATTTTTTTGCAGATTCCATTGAATCAATGGAAGAGAAAGTTGTCAATTTAAGTGAATATTTCTTCAGTGGCGTTAGAAAATGTATTATTAAAGGGAATTTGAATAAAAGGAAAATGGATCAAAGGGAAGAGCCTCCCTCAAAGCAAGCCACTATATGGGATGCATCATAATTAAATCAATAGGAATTCATAGATAAAGTTTTAGATTCAATTGGTGCTTATGTCGATGATAATACATTGTCTTTAAGTAACCTTAAAGATAACATAAGGAAATAATAAGAGAAAAAATTCTCTTTAAGGTCGGTTGCAACAAAATAATCCTATTGTTGAAACAAAGCATCAACAATAGATTAATTTCCTCAAACAACAAAAGAAATATCGATTTCAATATCTTGAAAGATGATTGAAGTAAGAAAATACACAACTCCAAGAGACATTTGCAAAGACAATTGCAAATATCACACATGAAAAAGATAGCCAAATCAATCAATTGCTTAGTCATATTAAAGAATTACAAGACAAACACTTAGGGCTAAAGTTATAGAAAAAATAAGCTTCGAAATAAATTGAATAGCTAAAATATTATTAGGAAGAATCCTATCCAAAACTAAGCCAAAATAAAATATATCATAAAACCCTTAATAGATTGTCTAGTATAATTAAGTATAAATTGTTTTGACATAAAGTTGCATACGACTCATTTGAGAAATTAAAGAGTTCATGGGTGAAATTTATATCGGTTCTAGTTAGCATTACAACAATTTCAAAAGAGAAAAAATTCAAAAATTAGATTACTTTAAACATGGACTTTTGATAATACGTGATCTGAATGGAAGGTGGCCTACACCCATGGTTTTATCTTCCTATGGTATTGTAAGTGATATATATGCATGGTATTCATTCACCCATGGTATGTATCCACCCATGATATTCATCCACACATAGAATTTACCCATCGTATTGTAAATGGAATCCACGCATGGTATTCCTCACCCATGGTATTGTAAGTGACATCTGCCCATGGTATTTATTCACCCATAGTATTCATTCACCCATGGTATTTACTCACCCATGGAATTTACCTGTGGTATTGTAACTAAAAAATGTTATAAGTAACAAGTCACATCTTGTAAAAGGGAATATTTTCTACCACAATTGAGCTTATACAATTATTCCCTGTTTTAATTAAAAAATGTGGTTTTATTTACTGTGTGTTCTCTCATTTTGTTGGCATTTCAAATTTTCAGATCTTGGGGGCCTCCCCCCAAGATTTGGATCAGTGATATCATATTCAAGTTACGAATCCATGAGAATGATGGTTTGAAGCATATTTCATTTTTAACATTTTGCATCCATCTTTATCAAACTCCATGCAAGTTCCATGACCTCCACAGAGAACTTTCTTGGGTAAAGTGGGAATATTTTTTGTTAATTTTTTTCATTTTTTTGTAGGAATTTTTTGGGCGGCGAGTTTGTAGAGAAAATCTGAAAATATTGGTGCAAAATTTTCATAAAAAAAATATAGGACCTATATTCCTTGCGAAAAAATAGCCAATTAAAAAAAAATCAGTCAAATCAAAGTCCAGATGTGGGAGATATCGCTAATTTAATATCAGCAGTGTTGCAGAATTTTTTCTGACGACAATTCATGGACGACGACTCTCCTGTCAGTTTTTGCAGCTCTTAGTGAATTTTTTTTATAGAATTATAGATCTGAGTTCCTCTTGAAAAATCACTTGATTTCAAAAAAACAATTGGCCGTATCAAATTTCAGACGAGATATTTATCGATGATTTAAAATCAACTATTTTTTTCCAGAAATTTTGTGATGGCGAGACAGTTGCAATGTGAATCTGAGTTTCCAAAGTCTCTAGATATAAATTTCAAACACATGGGAAGATGCTGAATAATCATTCTATTTCCAAAAACAAGTTATAATAAATATTTTGTGCTATATGGACCAAGTTATGCCCATTATAAATTTGGAGTAGCATTTACAGCGCATTCCCTTTGGAGATGTACCCTCCCACCCTACTTTAGTAGGCACCTGCTTCACATTCATCAGTTACAACATAATAGTGTTCAGCTTGGGTTCTTTGGAGACGTGTCCTCCCACCCGAGGCTATGTAGGCACCTTCTACCTCATCAATAGTCAACATCACAGTTATGGGTCAACCGCACAAAATCCTTCACATCAAAGTCCATTTGCTAGGCCACACATCATTAGTATCACAATTGGTCACAAGCATTACAAGGTATATCTATCTTCGAATCTTCATTTTTCATGGTTCTGGCTTATCCACAAACCCACACTTCATCAAACTCCATTTACTAGGGTGCACACTATTAGCATCACAGTTGGTCACAAGCATTACATGGTATCTCTATCCTTGGATCTTCATTTGTCAAGGTTATGGGTCATCCAAAAACCCACACTTCATCGAAGTCCATTTTATAGGCCGCACACTATCAATATCACAATTGGTCACAAGAATTAAGGGGTATCTCTATCCTTGGATATTCGTTCATTAAAGTTATGGGCTAGCCACACAAAGGCTTCTCCTCAATGGCTCTTCATATTCAACAAAGGCTTCTCAGGAGGGAACCTCACACAATGGGGACCACTGATTCTTAAGGAGAGAGGAATTATATGAAGGGAAAGTGGCCTAAACTCATGGTATTTATCTACCTATGGTATTGTAACTGATATATATCCTGGTATTCATTCACCCATGGTATGTATCCACCTATGGTATTCATCCACACATGGAATTTACCCATGGTATTTTAAATTAAATCCACCCATAGTATTCATCACCCATGGTATTTATCCACCCATTGTATTTTAAGTGACATCTTCTCATGGTATTCATTCATCCATGGTATCTACCCACCCATGGAATTTACCTGTGGTATTGTAACTAAAAAATGTTATAAGTAACAACTGGCATCTTGTAAAAGGACAGATTGTCCACCACAATGTAGCTTCTACAATTAGTCTCTATTTTAATAAAAAAAAAATTGTGGTTTTATTTACTTTGTTCTCTCATTTTATTGGCATTTCAATTTTTCAGATCTTGGGGCCTCCCCCCAAGATTTGGATCAATGGCATCAGATTCAAGCTACGAATACATGCGAATGAGGATTTGAAGCATATTTCAGTTTCAAAAATTTTCAGTCATCTTTATCAAACTCCATGCAAGTTCCACGACCTCCATGAAGCACTTTCTTGGGCAGAGCGGGTAGACTTTTTGTTTTTTTTTTCATTTTTTTTGTAGGAATTTTTTTAGCGGTAAATTTTTAGAGCAGATTTGAAAATATTGGTGCAACGTTTTCAAAAAAAATTAGCAGATATAGATTCCTTGTGAAAAATAATCAATTAAAAAAAAAAACATTCAAAATTGGAGTTTGGATGAGGGAGATATCACTGATTTAACATCAACAGTGTTGCAGAATTTTTCTGACGAGAATTCATGGACGGTGGAATCCTGTCATTTTTTTGCAGCTCTTAGTGAATTTTTTTGGAGAAATGGTTATAGATATGAGTTCCTCTTGAAAAATCACCCGATTTCATAGATTAAATCGATTGAATTGGAGTTCGGATGAGGGAGCTATCGTTGATTTAAAATCAACTATTTTTTTTCTCAGGAATTTTGTGACGATGGAAAAATTGCACCATGAACATGAGCTTCTAAATTCTCTAGATAGTGATTTCAAATACATGAGAAAATGCAAAATGATCATTACATTTCCAAAAATAGGCTATAATAAATATTTTGAGCTATATTGAGCAAGTTATGCCCATTTTAAATTTGGAGCAGCATTTAGAGCGCATTCCCTTTGAAGACGTACCCTCCCACCTTGCTTTAGTAGGTACATGCTTCACATTCATCAGTTTCAACATAGCAGCGTCCAAATTGAGTTTGTTGGAGACATGCCCTCCCACCCCAAGCTATGTAGGCACCTGCTACTTCATCAATAGTAAGCATCACAGTTATGGATCAACCACACAAAATCCTTCACATCAAAGTTCATTTGGTAGGGTGAAAACTGTTAGTATCATAGTTGGTCACAAGTTTTAAAGAGTATCTCTTTCCTCGGATCTTCATTTTTCATTGTTTTGGGTTAGCCACAAACCCACACTTCATCAAATTCCATTTGCTAAAGTGCACACTGTCAGCATCAAAGTTGGTCACAAGCATTACAAGGTATCTCTATTCTCGGATCTTTGTTTTCCATGGTTATGGGTCATCCACAAACCCAAACTTCATCGATGTCCATTTGCTAGTCCGCACACTGTTAGTATCACAGTTGGTCACAAGAATTACAAGGTATCTCTATCCTTGGATCTCCGTTCATTATGGTTATGGGTTAGCCAAAGAAAACTCTTCTCTTCAATGGCTCTTCATATTCAACAAAGGCTTATCAAGAGGGAACTTCACGCAATGGGGACCATTGATTCTTAATGAGGTAGGAATTTTCTGAATGGAAAGTGGCCTACACTCATGGTATTTATCTGCCTATGGCGTTGTAAGTGACATATATCGATGGTATTCATCCACTCATGGTATGTATCCACACATGGTATTCATCCACACATGGAATTTACCCATGGTATTGTAAATGACGTCCACCCATGGTATTCATTACCCATGTTATTTTTCCAACCATTTTATTGTAAGTGACATCTTCCCATGGTATTCATTCACCCATTGTATTTACCCACCCAATTTAGCAGTGGTATTGTAACTAAAAATTGTTATAAGTAACAAGTGCCATATTGTAAAAGGAAAAAATTTTCACCGCAATGTAGCTTCTATAATTATTATTTGTTTTAATAAAAATAAATTGTGGTTTTAGTTTCTGTGCCTTCTCTCATATTGTTGGGATTTCAAATTTTCAAATCTTGGGGCCTCCCCCAACATCAGGATCAATGGTCTTAGATTCAAGTTATGAATCCATGTGAATGAGGATTTGAAACATATTTAAGTTTCAACATTTTGCAGCCATCTTTATCAAACACCATGCAAGTTCCATGACCTCCACAGAGCACTTTCTTGAGCAAAGTGGGTATATTTTTTGTTTTTTTTTTTTCCATTTTTTTGGAAGTATTTTTTTTGGCGGCAAGTTTGTAGAGAATATCTGAAAATATTGGTGTAAAATTTTCAGAAACAAATAGCATATCTAGATTCCTTGTGAAAAAATAGCCAATTTAAAAAAAGAATCATTCAAATCGAAGTTCGCATGAGGGAGATATCGCTAATTTAACATCATAAGTGTTGCAGAAATGTTTCTGACAAGAATTCAAGGACGACGAATCTCCTGTCATTTATTGCAGCTCTTAGTGAAAATTTTCATAGAAATTTTTATATATCTGAGTTCCTCTTGAAAAATCACCCGATTTCAGAAAACAAATCGGTCAAATTAGAGTTCGGACGAGGGAGTTATCGCTGATTTAAAATCAGCTATTTTTTTTCAGAAATTTTGTGATGGCGGGACAATTGCAACACAAATATGAGTTTCCAAAGTCTCCAGATAATGATTTAGAAAACATGGGAAGATGTAGAATGATCATTTCGTTCCGAAAAACATGTTAGAATAAAGATTTTGAGCTATATTGACAAAGTTATGCCCATTTTAAATTTGGAGCAACATTTGGAGACATGCCCTCCCACCCTGCTTTATTACGCACCTGTTTTACATTCATTATTTTCAACATAGTAGCGTTTAGCTTGAGTTATTTGAAGACGTGCCCTCCCACTCCAGGCTATGTAGGTACCTTCTACTTCATTATTTGTCAGCAAGACAATTATGGATCAACCGCACAAAATCCTTTACATCGAAGTCTATTTTCTAGGGCGCAAACTATTTGTTATAGGGTATCTCTATCCCCAGATATTTGTTTTTTATTGTTTTGGGTCAGCCACAAACCCACACTTCATAGAAGTCCATTTGTTAGGATGCACATTGTTAGCATCACAGTTGGTCAAAAGCATTACAAGGTATCTATATCCCCGGATCTTTGTTTTTCATGGTTATGGGTCATCCAAAAAACCACACTTTATCGATGTCCATTTTCTAGGCTGCACACTGTTAGTATCACAGTTGGTCACAAGAATTACACAGTGTTAGGTCCCTATATTACTAGTATAGTCCCTTATTGTTGCTAGTGTAACCCCCTTATTGTTATTGTTGTACCCATGTAACCCCCATATTGTTATTATTGTGCCCTTACACTATTATTGTTAGGTTGGCTAAGATTACATTATGGCCCCATTAACTCCTATATATAGAAAGGAGGTTTTGGTCATTTGAATCATCCAAGAATTGTTCATTTATGTAATGTATTAGAGGTTGCCCCCTCGAAGTGGTTGATTTCTAAGGCGCTAATCTCTCTTTTCTTCTATTTTTGGAGCTGGTTTCATAACATTTGGTATCAGAGCTTTGGATTCTAGGGTTTCGTTGCTCCAAATTGGTCATCGCGGAATTTTCGCAATAAATTTCTTCTACGAAGGTTCAGAAGCTGAAATTTTTACAAATCAAAGACGAAATCTTGAGGAACGTCGTGGAAACATTTCAGATCTTGGTTCGCAACATTTTTGGAGATATGATCTGTGCAAGTTAGGGATTATTGCAGGCTCCTGAATTTAACCTAAATAGGTCATTGTGGAATTTGTAGTATAATTTTTTTTCTACGAGGGTTCAGAAGTTGAAATTTTCACAGAATGAAGTTGCAATCCTGAGGCACTCCGTGGACATATTTCAGAGCTTGATTCACAATATTTTTGGATATATGGTCTGTAGAAGTTAGGGATTTTTTAGGCTCCCGAATTTCATCTCAAAGAGGTGACCGTGGGAAAATCATCATAACTCTCTCTCTGAGAATTTGATTGGAATTTTGTTACAAGTGGCCACACGTTCACGGACTGTAGTTTCTTCTATATCAATTTCAAAGCTGGAGGAGGAAACAGTGACACAAGGCAAGTCGTACAAGTTCTATCTACTGAACCAGTCCATAATTAGGTCATCGTAGGAGGTTGGGCATAACTTTGTCTTCAAGAATCCAAATCAGGTCAGACCTATGGCATTCGAAAGAAGATTCAGAGGGCTACTTAAGGGACGAATTTTAGATATTGAAGATATGAAATCACAGAGATAATTCAGTTTCAATTTCGAGCTCTTCAAAATCAAGAACAAGGGGTGTATTTTTTTTTTCAAATTACATAAGTCTTGTTTGAAAAATCAGTTTTAAGTGATTCCAAAGGACTATTGAGCATAGATATCAGTATTGGGCTCTAAAATGCCTCCTAAAAAGAATTCAACACCCATTAAGCCCTCAAATTACTCTACTATGACTCATGAAGGTGAAGAATTGCAACATGATCTTTCGAAATTACAAGAGAAAGTGCACCAAATTTTGCTCTCACAAAGAGCAACAAAAAATGAAATGGAAGTTTTGAAGAAAGTCATGGAAGCGAAGATGGATGGTTTGAAGGATAATATGGATGGTTTGAAGAAAGGTGTTGAAGCTAAGATGGATGGCATGGAAACTTATATGGAAGCTAAGATGGATGACAAGGAAGAAAAAATGAAAGACAACATGGAAAACATGAAGAATGATCTAAAAGTAGACATGGAAGGTTTGAAAAAGTTGATACAATAAATTTTTCCTAATGGCGACAAGATGGTAGAGGAAACTCATGATCAGAGAAAAATAAATGTTAATCATAATTTCATAAACTCTAATGTTGGATGGAAGAACCACCATATTCCAAATATGGATATGAGGAAGTTTGATGGCAAGGATCCCTTAACATGGATACTACAAATGGAGCAATATTTTGATCTCAATAATGTGCAAAATACACAAAAGGTACGCATTGAAACTTTACATTTAGAACGAAATACATTTGTATGGTATCGATGGCTTTGCTCTCGTAAAAAAATTGTCACTTGCTCAATTTTTACGGAGGAAATGATAGCACATTATGAGGATAAAAAGAGCAACACCTTCTTTAGCCAATTGATAAATCTCAAACAAAAGGGTTCAGTGGGGGAGCACATTGAAGACTTCCAAAAATTGAATATAAGGGTAATTGAGATTCCAAAGGAACACATGATTGATGTCTTGATAGGGGCTTTAAAGGATAACATCCAACATGAAGTTTGCATTTAGGAACTTGATTCATTGGAGAAGGCATTCAGGTTGGCAAGAATAATTGAATGTAAAATTATGGCGACAAGGAAGCCTAACACTCACATCTATAAAGATGGAAGTGTTGTTACTACTAGACTTCCACAACCTACAAGGTTGACACCACAAAAATTGGAAGAAAAAAGAGAAAAAGGGCTTTGCTACCATTCTGATAGAAAATACACTAAAGGTCATAAGTGTGTTGAGAAGAAATTATTTTACATAGATTGTGAAGAGGAAGAAGAAAATGAACAAGAAACTTCACAAGAAGAGGATATACGCCAGGAATCAAGCCTAGAAGAAGAAGAAATGAGTCCTACCATATCGTGTAATGCATTGGCATGAATTACCACTCTCAAACTCTCAAAATAGAAGGACATATAAAGAAGACAAAGGTAATAGTGTTGATTGATTCGGGTAGTACACATAATTTTATTCATTGTAACGTAGCCAAGGAATTGAATTATTTCCTATACCCAGCACCAGAATGTCAAGTGATGGCTGCAAATGGAGGAACTATAATTTTTTCTGGAAAATGCCATAATATCAAGCTAGGCATGGGGGAATATGTATTGAATAGTCCAATGCTTTCCATTCCAATGGGAGGTACTGATGTTGTACTAGGAGTACAATGGTTACAATCTTTGGGGACAATAGATTTTAATTTTCATGAAATGTTCTTGAAATTTTTTTTGGAAGGAAAGAAAATTGAATTAAAGGGTATTGCAGGGAAGCCAGGAAAGATAATAAGCTCTAATGTCATGAAAAAGCTTCTAAAGAAGGAACAACGAGGCGTAATTGTACAATTGTGCTCACTAGAAGTTCCAACATAAAAATCATCTATTTCTCCTGATCTCCAAAAAGTCTTGGATAGTCATTCCAAGGTTTTTGAAACTCCCAAAGGACTCCCACCTATTCGTGATCATGATAATGCTATTCATTTGATTCCAGGAAGTGTTCCTCCAAACATCAGGCCTTACATATATCCTTATGTCCAAAAGATAAAAATTGAATGTATGATTGCAGAAATGTTAGAGGCTGGTATAATTCAACCTAGTCAAAGTTCTTTCTCTGCTCTAGTAGTATTGGTGCACAAGAAGGATGGATGATGGTGCATGTGTCCAGATTATAGGGAGCTTAATAAGCTCACTATTAAAGATAAATTTCCCATTCTTGTGATTGATGAATTATTGGATGAATTACATGTGGCAATTTATTTTACTAAGTTGGATCTTCGTTCAGGATATCATCAAATTAGAATGAAGACAGAAGATATTCCGAAAACAACATTTTGAACTCATGAGGGTCATTATGAATTTTTGGTCATGCCTTTTGGCCTTACCAATGCACCTTTTACATTTCAAGGGTTGATGAATTCCATTTTCAAACCTTCCTTAGAAAATTTGTGCTAGTATTTTTTGATTATATACTAATCTACAACAGGTTTTGGAAGGATCGTGTTCAACATGTTGACAAGGTGCTCAAACTATTGGAGGAGAAACAATTATATGCAAAAACATTGAAATGTTTATTTGGAGTACAAGAGGTGGAATATCTGGGTCATATTGTATCTCACAAGGGTGTTAAAGTAGACCCTAACAAAATTAAATCCATTACGGAATGGAAAGTCCCCACAACCATAAAGCAGTTGCGCGGATTTCTCGGGTTAATAGGGTATTATCACAAGTTTGTTAAGAATTATGGGAGAATAGCAACACCTCTAAAAAAATTATTGAAGAAAGATGCATTTTCATGGAATCATGAAGCAACTAAGGCCTTTGAACATCTTAAAGAGGCACTGTGCCTAGCACCAGTATTAGCTATGCCAAACTTCACAAAAACCTTTATTATGGAATGTGATGCCTCAAGAAATGGAATTGGTGTTGTTTTAATGCAAGAAGGAAGACCCATTGCTTTTGAAAGTCGTCCAATCAAAGGACAATATTTACAAATGGCTATTTATGAGAATTAAATGTTGGCAATACTACATGCACTAAAGAAATGGCGACCTTACCTAATGCGAAGAAAATTCGAGGAAAAAACGGATCATGATAGTCTTAAACACTTTTTGGAACAAAGACTATCTTCAGAAGAACAACAAAAATGGGTCACAAAGATGTTGGGTTATGGCTTTGAAATCATCTACAAAAAAGGGAAGCTAAATGTTATTGCAGATGCACTCTCAAGAAAGGATGAAGAGGTAGAAGCATTGTTTTGTGCCATTTCTATTATCCAACCAGATTGTATAACCAAAGTAAGGGATGAATGGAAGAAGGACGAAGAAGTGTGGACACTCATTCAAAATTTGCAGCAGGATCCAAGTACATATGATGCATTTAGTTGGAAAAATGATTTCTTATGGTACAAATATCGCTTATATATTTGCAAGAATTCCCAGCTAAAAAAAAATATTCTTTTGGAGTTGCACACTTCTCCTTTAGTAGGACACTTAGGATTTTTAAAAACTTACCACAGGGTGAAGAAAGAATTTTTTTGGGATGACCTTAAATCAGATATTTAAAATTTTGTGGTGGAATGTTTGGTTTAGCAACAAAATAAAGTTGAGACAATTAAGACCCCAGGTCTTCTACAACCTTTAACCATTCCAAGTCAACGTTGGGAGGAGATTTCAATGGATTTCATCATAGTTATACCTAAGTCTGAAGGAAAGAGTGTCATCATGGTGGTAGTGGATAGAATTACCAAGTATGCACACTTTTGTGCATTATCTCATCCATTTAAAGCAAGTAAAATTGCTACTGCATTTATGGAAACAATTCAAAAGCTACATGGAAACCCGAAGATTATTGTAAGTGACAGAGATCCCATTTTTACAGGAAATTTTTGGACGAAATTATTTTCTTGTTTGGGTACTCAACTAGCTCATAGCTCATCTTATCATCCTTAATTCAATGGTCAAACTGAGATAGTGAATAAATGTTTGGAAGGATATCTTCACTGTTTTGTATCTGATAAGCAAGCACAATGGGTCAAGTGGTTACCTCTCACTGAATGGTGGTATAACACTTCCTTCCATACTGCAGCAAAAATGACCCCATTTGTGGCACTTTATGGATATCATCCACCATCCATCACATCTTCTTTAAGGGGTAATTCTAGGGTTCAAGCAATGGAAGATCACATCGATCATCAACAAGAAGTTCTCCAACTCTTAAAGGATAACCTAATTTAGCACAAAATCGAATGAAACAACAAGTATATCAACATCACAGTGAGAGAATTTTTGATGTAGGAGACTGGGTATTTTTACGGCTACAACCATACAAAAAAATTTCCCTCAAGCAAGCTAAGAAGGATAATAAATTATCGCCAAAGTAATATGGTCCTTACAAGGTGTTGCAAAATATTGGTACGATGGCATACAGATTGGAGCTTCCTGCTTCTTCGCGAGTGCATATAGTTTTCCATGTTTCGGGCTTAAATAAGGTTATAGGGGACAAACTTCCAATTCAAACAATATTTCCAGAACTTGATGAGGAAGTAAAAACCATATTGGAACTTGAAGCAGTCACGGAAGCGAGAACTTGACAGCTACAAAATCGATCAATTTCAGAGCATCTCATAAAATGGAAGAACTTACCCATTGAAGATTCTACATGGGAGGATGAGAATTTTATACAGAAGCACCCGGAGTTACTCAAACATTGAGGACAACACTTTTTTGAAGGAGGGGAGCATGTTAGGTATATGTATTACTAGTATAGTCCCTTATTGTTGCTAGTGTAACCCCCTTATTGTTATTGTTGTACCCCTGTAACCCCCATATTGTTATTATTGTTCCCTTACATTATTATTGTTAGGTTAGATAGGATTACATTGTGGCCCCATAGAATCCTATATATAGAAAGGAGGTTTTGGTCATTTGAATCATCCAAGAATTTTTCATTTATGTAATGTATTGGAAGTTGTCCCCTTGAAGTGGCTAATTTCTAAGGCGTTGATCTCTCTTTTCTTCTATTTTTGGAGTTGGTTTCATAACATAGGGTATCTCTATCCTTGGATCTCCATTTATTATGGTTATGGGTTAACCATAGAAAACCCTTCTCTTCAGTGGCTCTTCATATTCAACAAATGATTCTCAAGAGGGGACTTCACACAATGGGGACCATTGATTCTTAAGGAGGGAGGAATGATCTGAATGGAAAGTGGCCTACACTCATGGTATTTATCTGCCTATGTATTGTAAGTGACATATATCCATGGTATTCATTCACCTATGACATGTATCCTCCCATGGTATTCATCCACACATGGAATTTACCCATGGTATTGTAAATGACATCCACCCATGGTATTCTAGACATATTCCCATGGCATTCATTCACCCATAATATTCATTCAACCATGGTATTTACCCACCCAAGGAATTTACCTGTGGTATTGTAAATAAAAAATGTTATAAGTAAGAAGTGGTGTCTTGTAAAAGGATAGATTGTCCACCACAATGGGGCTTCTAAAATTATTCTATGTTTTAATAAAAACAAAAAATTGTGGTTTTAATTACTGTGTGTTCTATGGATAAATTGTAATTATAGATTCAAACAAATGTTGTTGAGATCTTTGGGATATTATACTTGACGTAATTATTGAATTTTACATGCTAAATGTTTAGTTTCTTGGTGAAAAGTTTTTGAGTGAATTATGTATTATTGATATACAATAGTAAAGAAGAGAAGAGAGTGATGGCTTTATACATGAATTATACCAATGGAATATTTATTAATTGGTTCATTGGTAATACATTGGTAGGTTAAAAAATAATCAACAAGTTCTTCTCGAAGTACACTGGAGAAATTAAAGTTATCATTGGATAAATTAAAGTTAACTAGATACCTTATTTTATTATTTTCCCTTGAAAACCAAAGACAAATAGCATGGGATGATACAATGGGAAAATACGACGGTAAATACCATGGATAGATTTCTTCCATTTTGACCAGACCAAGAAAGGGAATATTACAAATCCTCTTGCCAAAATATTTCTTTCCCTCAATCAATTCATTGTTATCCACAACAGAAGCATTGATACTAGGATCCCATGCAACCCTGTGTGTTATTCCATACCTCCATTCTAAAATATCTTCAATGGATCCTTCGATACCTGGATCTGAAACAATCCTTTTAAAAATCCTTCCTTCGATAGATTAATCTGGATCCAAAACAATCCTCTAGCCAATATTGGCCCGAATGGATTCTCTTGGATCCCAATGTCACCTTAGTCCTGGGACTTGTGGGTTATGGTACCATCTCAGCCCTCCATCACTTCGCTTTTCAAAAGGCTCAAGCTATAATCTACCCTTAGCTGTGAGTATCTTCCAAGGACTCAACCCATCAACTCATAATATCTCGCCAATCCAGGCCTTGGGAAGGATGAAAATCTACAAATATACTATGTTGATGTTGCTTAATGCTCCATTCGGTCACCCAACATGATGCATTTAGAGAACTCTGCCATGCTCTTCCTAATGTATAAAGGTGGTTGGTAGTGTTGTAAGCCTTATCTATTTACTCTTGTAGAGGGCTACTCGGGAACTCTCAATTGTACTCCTCTTGCTTCCTTGTGAGGGACTTGAGTCGTTCCTCAACACTAGACAACTTGGTCATTGATTCAGCACATAACCCTATGAGCTCCTCAATTTTCCTATTCTCATGTAAGACAACGTCTCAAACTGTCTAGAATCTCTACTCAACATCATAAGATTTTTCTTGAAATGCATGATATTTTCCTGAAAGTCCTCTTTTGGAAATTCTAGTGCCCTGCTGAATGTCTCTATATCTCTCTCCACCAGATGCCCATGACCACACCTTCAACGTGAACCATTGACAAACCTTCCAGAAATGTCTCATCTTGCATACTGTATTTTTCATGCTTCCCTACATGGTCATTCTCATCATATCGGTTTATTACTACTGCCTCCTCATTTGATTCTCCTTGAATTTATTCTTCCTGGACTTCTCCAGATGGTGGGATAAGTTATCCACCCTCTCTAGTTGCAAACATGGATGTACTGGTGATCTTTTATCTACACCTGATTTCCCATACTCTTTATGGATTCTCTATAGAATATCTATAGACTCAACTACCAAATCATCAGGAGGAATAACCTCCTTCCTTTCACCATGTACTTTGTCAAGCTAACTGATTATCATCAGCTTGTCCTACAAGTTTCTCTAGAAATCATGGTGTTGATGCTCACCCTATGTACTTGACTTCTTGGATCCTCCATAGGTTCTCTTCTGAAAAACAATAAACCCACCTAGGGATGAATCCCCATGATCATAAGACATATCTCATTGTTATGCCCTTGTTTCCTCCTTATCACCTGGACATGAATGGTTAAGGGCCCAAGGTCCCTTGCAGATAAAGCATAATCCTTTGCTCCTTAGATCATTCTTGCTACAGATTTTGTTCTTGCTTCCTCGATCAATCCTTCTCAACTCCTTCCTAGTCAAAACCCTTCTGAGAAATCATATGTTTCGCATGAACAACTTCTCGACTAGATCATTGGAAGATGGTGATACCTTTGGTTCCTTCCTCCAAATGGTCAACAATTTGGATCTTGGTATCTTGCAAATGTCAACATATCCTTCTAAGAACCGATAAACAATATTTTGCATGCTTATTTTGACACAATCTAGATGAGTTGATGTAATGTTGGTGCAAAATCTTTGTAGTAAGTGAAAGATTAAGTTGTTGCATTCCAAATTTAGAATAAAGGTGCCAAAGTTCAACTATGCCATGAGTTTTAAAATTTTTCACCACTTTTGAAAGGTAGGAAGCATGATGTTATTCAATCCCTAAAGGGCTCCTACTATCAGCTACAGTATATTTGTCATGAGATCATTATTGTAGGGCAGTAGCGGCGATGTTAGAGCTATGACCCTATTGAGACAAGAAGCAATTATGAGCCTAACCTCTTCATCAGGATGTTCCCAAAGTTTGGGTTGTATTAACACAAGCATGGATGGCTTGAGATCCCAACTGTGTTTCTTACATTATGGTTTCCCCACCTTAGACAGACATTCATCTAATTCCTCCAACTTATGAAGATATATGACTCGCTTCATTCATTGTAGCTCTGATCCAAGTGTGAAGATCTTAGCCCCTCTTCCATGTCCTTCCTTCACTTCCCATGGGCACTTCTACTGCAAAATGAAATGAAATATTTTCAAAAATGGTATGTTGCTTTGACCATCATTTTGGTCTAAGGAGGTATTGTTACACAAAGGATGATATATTCTTACTAGTTCATCAAGAAATTTCAGGGTGTTTTCCAAGGTCTCTTTAAAACGACCCATATTCTCCCATACCAAAGCAAGAATATATACAAGAATACACCAAAAATTTTGCAACTATTCCCAATCCTTCTACACCAATCACAAAAAAATAAATTAAAACTCCCTTTTTAAAACCTTATATCTCCTGAATACAAAATCGAACCCCTTATATCTCCCAAAACTATTCAAACCTAAACTCTCGACTGCAACCAATACATAAAGGATCTGTAGGTCAATGCTACTATAATCAAAATAACATTAAACCATGTTGATAGAATGTATGCATATGGTGTAGCACTAAAATCCATTGAAATTATTCCAATATATCCCAAATGGAATTAAACATAAAAGAGGTTTATTTATGCTTTGGCCAAAAGGTGTAAACAACAATCTGAATTCTCGACAGTGCCAATGCATCAGCTGAGTTAATAAGTCAAATTAATATAGATTTCTAAGTACAACCTCCAAGCTCAATGGATTTCGAATCAAAACCTCCAAGCTCAATACATCAGCGTATGTTGTGAGGCTGTGACTGACATGATGAACGTGCAGTGGGTAACTCCACTGTTCACTTGAAGAGTCGTGTTTCCTTCAACAGGGTTTGGTCTCAGCCCTGAATGAGTGGCACCCTTCCTTATTGCATAGAGAGTATTTCCAACTCAGTCCTTCTTTGCCAGCTTCCGGAAGGGAATATGATCTCTCACGGGAAATTTAATTATCTGCTAATCAATAAATCAATGCCCAACGATTCTTGAATTGCTCAATAGCCCAGGAGTTCACACTTCCCCGTCAACAATACTTCTCATTTGAAACCCATATATTCTTTCCTCTCTGCCACCGACCTCTATGACCTTCGAATTTCCCCCTTTCCCCAACAATTTTTCTCTCTTATAGCCCAACACTCTTCCTTTCTCTTACACTAGCAATCTTCCATTCTCCGTAACCAATCTTCCTCACATGTTGTTGCGCACATAGCTTGATACTCTTCTTCTGCTGAAGACAAGGAAACTGTGTTTTTTTTCTTACTACTCCAAGTAATCACCTCGGATCCAATGGTTAATGCATAGCTGGTTATGGATATTTGGTCATCTACATTTCCAACCCAGCCAGAATTTGTAAACCTTGTCAATCTAACATCAGAAGAATCAGCATAAATAATACCATAATATACAGTTCGTTGTATATACCTTGAAACACTTTTCGTTGCATTCCAATGAATCTTAAGTGGCTTGGACATGTATTGACTTAGCACACTAACTGCATAAGCCAAATCTAGTCTAGTAGTGGTTAGGTAGATTAGACTCCCAACCAACTGTCGATAGAGTGTCGCATCTGCCTCTTTAGAGCCATCCTCACTCTGAAGTTTAATGTTCTGCTGTAATGTTACTACTATAGCCTTGCACTGATCCATCCTGAATCTTTCCGGTAGACCTCTGACATACTTACCTTGGGACAGAAAAGTTTGTCCTGAATCTCTCCAGATCTCAAGACCCAAACAGTATCTTAGTTCACCAAGGTCTTTCATTCGAACATTTGTGACATTTGCTGCTTGATTTCTTTGATCAGATCAATAACATCACCTGTAATAATTAGATAATCTAAATACAAAGAAATCAACACTAACGCCCCTTTTCATCTTTCATAGTATACAGATTAAGGTAGTTTTTACTTATTTTGTAACCGTGTTGTAGAAAGAATGAATCTATCTTTTCATACCATGACTTGGGTGCTTGTTTCAATCCATTCAAAGCTTTCTTTAATCTACAGAATAAATGTTCTTTCCCTTTTTGGACAAACCCCTCAGGTTGCTCTAAGTAAACCTCCTCTTTCAACTCCCCATTTAAAAATGCAGATTTTACATCTACTTGGTGAATCATCCAATGTTTTCTAGTATCTAAAGCAATCATCATTCTGATTGTGTTTAGTTTAGCTATGGGGGTGAATGTTTCCTCATAGTCAATACCTTATTTTTGTGAATATCCCTTTGCTATTAATCTAGGTTTTAATTTATCTATGGTTCCATCTGTATTAGTCTTGTGTTTATACAACCATTTACAACCTATGGTTTGTTTCCCTTCAAGTAGTTCAACCAGCTCCGAAGTGTTGTTTTTAAGAATAGATTCATATTCATGTTCCATAGCTTCTTTCCATTCATTACATTGATTTGCTTCTCTATAACTAGAAGGTTCAACAACATTCATCATACTATTTATAAAGGAATTTTCTCTATATCTAGTAGGCAATTGAATCTTCCTACCTAATATTTTGAGCGTTGGTGTAGCTTCCAACTTGTTTTGAATTTCCTTTGAAGTACTAGGCTCGATTGTTGTATCTGAACTTTCTGCTTTTGCCTTTTGCTGCTTCTCATGGTTGTTACCTGTTTCTTCACTTCCTTCCACCAAAAAATCAATGTCCCATTCCTCATTGCTTTTATTAGATTTGTCATAAACCTGCTCATGGAACATGACATATCTACTAACAAAAATATTGTGAGTAGAGGGATTAACAATATATAAGATTTAAATTGAGAATAGTACCCTACAAAGGTACATCTGATGGCTTTTGAATCTAATTTTCTTTTGTCTTCCTTTGGAATATGGGAAAATTCTTTAGACCCAAATACTCTCAAATGTTTTACTACAGGCTTGAATCCATATAATGCTTCAAAAGGATTTTTAAAATCGAGAATTCTTTTAGGACTCATATTTTTCAAATAAACTGCAGTATTCAACTCTTTATCCCAAAAACCATTCGAAAGATCCTTACCTTTCAGCATGCTCTAGCACACTCCACCAATGTTCTATTTTTTCTTTCCGTTACTTTGTTCTGCTAAGGAGTATGGGGTACTGTGAATTACTGTAATATTCCATGGTATTTAGAATATTTGGTAAGTTCAGCCTTCTTGTATTCTCCCCCTTGATCGGAGCAGAGAACTTTTATGTGCTTCCCTGTTTGTTTTTCTATCATATATATGAATTTATTAAAGTATTCAAATGTGTGAATGTTCTTACTCATAAAATATACCCAAGAAAAATTTGTGCGGCCATCAACAAAAAGTAGAAAATATAGTGCACCTCCTAATGAATTTGTTTGCATAGGTGCACATAGGTTAGTGTGCACTAATTCAAGTATATCTCTCTTTTTCTTTTCTACCCGAACAAGGAATTATTTTCTATGTATCTTTCCTAACACACAAGCATCACAATCATTATGCACTTGTTTTAATGTAGGAAGTCCTCCTACCATTTTCTTTTTCTGAAGTAACAACAAATCGTTGAAGTTGATGTGATCAAGTCTCTGGTGTCATAGCTCTTATGTAGTCAAACTCGATGTTTTCAAAGCTTGATTTGGTGTTGTCCTCACATCCAATTTGTACAGAACTCCTGTTTGAATTCCTGAAGCAATAGTCTTCATATCATCCAACAAATCTTTAATATAACAATTAGATTTAAATAATTCTACCTTGAGATTCTGATCAGTAATCATGGATACATAGATCATATTCTTTGTAACTCTGGGTACATACATTACATTATGGATATGTCTGATATTACCATCAGGAAAAATAACATGAATGTTCTCGTACCCTTTGATATGGTAGCCTCTGTTTTCACCAAGGTAGATTTGTGCTTCATTGTTGGTTTCCTTAAAATCTTCGAACCACTGTATGTTTCGTGTCATATGTGTGGATGCTCCTGAATCCACATACCAAATGTCTGCTTCGACATTTTCATCAAAGTATGTCATGAACAATCTGAATTCCTAAACATGGTAATCATCTGCGAAATGACCTGCATGTCTTTTATGTTTCTGATGTTCTTCATGAAATTTATTTTTCCTGCATTCCTTAGCCATATGATCGAGTTTTCCACAATAATTTTGTTTTTATTACAGATTCTTTTTTATTTGGATACATACCTTGAGCTTGATTCGGTCTTTTCTGTGGATTTCCTCTGTTTTTCTATGATGGATTTCCTTTCTCTTTGAAGAATTTCTTCTTTGCCATTAATGCAAGATCTGCACTCTGGGGTTTTAAAGTCAATCTTCTTTCTTCTTCTTGCATTAGTATTCCTGTCGGTTCTTCAAAATTTTGGTTTTTCTCTCTCCCACTTATCCCAATGATAAAAATTTGATAATCATCAGTCATACCATTCATGGTAATCATGACAAAATCTGCATATGCTACAATCTCACTGATATCTACCAATTTTTTCTTCAGATCTTTGATCCGCGATATGAAAGAAGCAACTATTTCATTCTCCTCCATCTTTATGGATAAGATATTGCTCTTCAAGAACTGAAGATGATTTGTATTCCCGATCTCATACAAATCCTTCAATACTGTCCAAATATCACTCGTTGATTTGCATTCTCTGATATGCGGTATGATGCAGTCTTTCACTGACATCTTCAACAACGTCTTTACTTTGCCTTCTCTCTTCTCCCAATCTTGAGTCGTTGGGGCTCCCACTGTTGGCTTTGGCTCATCCCCATTTGTAATTGTCCAGGCACTCTGCACTTCTAGCACAGTCTGCATCTTGAACTTCCAATTAGAGTAATTGGAACCATCGAGCTTGTTGTTCTCGTTCAAGTATGCTTTGATTATTTGATTATTCATCTTGACGATTAAAAAAAAAATTCGAGTAATTGACAAGAGAAAAAAAAATGATGGATCTACCCTAGATCCTTACATAAAACAGTATTGTGATACAGATCTACCAGATCTGTGATCAATCCAGTAGGTTGTTTTTCACGCTGTGCGACAGGCTCTTGACTCCTTTGCACCAGCAACATCTGCTTCAGATATCTTCCTTCACTAGATCTCTTCCTCGGCGATCTTTCACTCGATTTATTCCTTCATCAGTGTTGCCCACTGGCTCAGATCTATTTTAGATCTCCTCGGTGCACTTACTGACCCAATTTGCTCGACTATCACGCTGGAAATAAAACACCATAAGTTTGTTAGCTGGGTGTCTCTATTGTGCTCAAATCCGCGTTGTGAGCGTGACTGTTACTATAGGAACCACGATGATCAATGCGACTGTTCCTCTCAAACCTGCGTTGATCCGCTCAATGCCTGAAAAAAAATTCACTCAGTCATCAGGGGCTTCTCCTCTGCCACCTGGATACTCGCAGGTATCACAACACTTCGGCTATGATTCGGCCCTGGAGCTTTGATACCATGATAAAATATGATGTTGAATTAATAAATCTGAACCATGAGAGTTAGGCTCTGCAGAACGCTCTACATTCTTAATATAACTCAATCAACATACAACATACATAGATGTAGGGAAGTTAGAACCATACCTTAAGAAATAGAAACTAATTCATATCCTAAGGTTTCGTGAACCAACTCTCACTAATTAAGAATTCTCCATTATCTTTCAACATTTAAGACTATGTGTTGAGTCATAAAATGTAATGCTTTTGTAGAAAAATAAAATAAAAATAAAAACAAACTTTTACAACGAAGTCATTAGTTATTCCAAAACATTTAATAATTGAGAAATAGGCCTAAACATCTAACTTTTATCCAAAACCCCATTCGAATATTTTTATCCAAAGGCTTCTTTAACTATAATTTTGACTAAGGCAGCAATGTGTTAGGTTACTATTACATATTTACTGGATTCCTGCAATTGACAACAATGCAAGGGTGGACTTTTACAGACCGAAACTTTGCTCTGCCATAACGAAATTGCTTAGCAAACATCACTTGAAATAGACATTCTATTTTATGAAATATTTTGCAAATCCTAAAATGTATTTGTTGATTATTTACTTCGTTTTCAGTAACTGGAAAAATTATTTTAAGGTTCGCTGCAGAATCTCCATTCATTGCATAAGTAGAAAACCATACATTCGTAATCCTTGTTTTGAGCCAGCAGAACTTGCAGTCCTCCTTATTACAGTGACATATATCTGTCAAAAGTTTCTTATTTTTTCAGATTTTGAGAAGCAGAATCTCGTGGTTCATTGTGTGTATAGACAGATGAGGAAAGCATCTCTATTCATCTAGAAATTGTATTTGCATCCTGGAAAAATGTTTCAATCGGTGTATTTACAGTTAAGGATCAGTGAAGGTAGGTTGCGAACGGTTTACTCTAAATGCACCAATTCTCATAAAAACGAAACAAGCTGTATGGCCGGAGTACAGTATTTCACCAACACAATTTACATATTTAGTAGTAGCTTTTACGAGAGGTCTCAGACGCATAATTATGGGAGACGTATTAACAGCAGGGCAACAGGTGGCCCAACGGTCTTCGCCCTAACCTAATGGAGCCTTGGAGGAGAATCTGTCGATCTGCCATTCGATGTCGAAAGTAGAGTTTGACGGCGTCTCATGAAAACCCTATTCCAAGAAAGCGTACCGAAACGGCATCGATGACAAAGATCAAAACGTTGACATGTGTAGAGGCGCGCTGAAAGCAACGCCCCGTGCAGAGGAGACGCTCGGTCGTGTCAAAAAAGAAAACCGCGAAACACAGGCTGCCCACCGCTGGCCAGGTTTGCAATTATATTCTACTCTGTAATAAACTTTCTACCCTTCATTTATCATTTTCTAAATTTTGTTGTAGTTTTGTTCAAGTTTGTGATGAAAATCAATTTCTAAATATTGGTATGAAATCACTTTCTTTGTTGTTGTCATAAATGAAATTAGCAAAATGATTATTTTAGATTGAACTATCATAATTTTTGTTATATCAATGTTTATAGTTATAATATAGAAAAAATTCTTTATGAATTTTAATTACTTGTCAAGATTATAAAAACTTTTTATAATTAGAATAATATCATCAATGTAAAGAAGGATGATGATTATACTTGCTAAAGTCACTTCTTACAAATAACTTTCCAAATTGTTAATACTTATGCAAAAAAAGGAAAGGGAACAAGGGATAAGGTTGCCTAACTTCTATATTACAATGGGGATGGGGATTGAACATGAAACTTTTCACTCACAATATTTATTACCATATCCACCTAATAAAATGTGGTCACCCGTGGGAGGAAATACTAATTAATATCACATGAATACCATGGATCGATACCATAAATTCTTAAAACCCTCAGTTAATACCATGGGTTATTTTTATTTATTTTATCATTTAATTTTTATAGAGTTTTTTTTTTTTGGTTATTTTAATTTATATTCAAGTAGTTAAAATGTTTACATATTGCACTAGTGTAGTTCCATCTTAACTCCAAATCTATGAAAAACCTCATTTTTTAGTGAAAAACTTGAGGAAATATTTGCACCTCCAGATATAGATCCAAAGTAATTATTAATAATTTTATTTTTTACTTTTGTTTTATTTTAATATAATTTGACTGAGTTCTCACAAAATTGTCATAAAATTAAATTATATATATATATATATATATATATATATATATATATATATATATATATATGAGAGATTGTTTTTGGGCATGTGGTATAGATGAGCCATGGTATTATAACAAAGTTAACAATATCCATGGTAAAGTTGGGGTAAATATCCATGGTTAAAAATGTTTTTATATTGTAAGTATTAAGTTTTTATCAACTTATTAATGAAATTGAAATGTGGTTATAAAATTATTATTTTAATTTATATGATAAAACGGATTGTAATTTATAGCTACTATTTATATATCATATATCTTATATCTTAATGTGAAAGATGGTTTAGATATATCTCAAAAGTAGATATAATCTTTTTGTTTTTAGATTCAATTAAAAAAAAATTATAAATAAAATTCAAATAAAATAATTTGATTGTGAAATGAGAGATGATTTTTGGGCATGTGGTATTGATGAGCCATAGTATTATCCCATCATATTGTAACAAAGCCTATTTACAACTAATAATCTCTATGGTAAAGTTGGTGTGAATATCAATGGTTAAAAGTATTGTTATATGAAAAGTTTATTATAAGTATTAAAATGTTTATGTGCTAATTAATTAAATTTAAATATAGTTATAGAATCATTATTTTAATTTATAAGGTAAAATGGGTCTTAACTTATAGCTACTACTGATATGTTATATGTTTTCATGTGATATATATCTTATTATTTTATTTTATCTAAAAAGTTATTAGTAAACAAAATTACAATATAAAAAATTGAATTTTAATATTTTTATTACTTTTCATTTTTTTTTTAGAGAGACTACAACATCCTCTTACTGGACTTTATATTACTTTTAACATATTAATAGAAATTCAACATATTAATTCCACATGTAAAATTTTTTATAAACTTTCTTACATTACACCTACACATATACCCTATACCCAAGAACACCTCTTGATCTAATTACATTATGTTATGCATTTCTAGCATACTCTAGACATTACATCTAGGCTAAGAGAAAGAATCACATGTATCTCTCATACTAATAAATTATATATATATATATATATATATATATATATATATATATATATATATATATATATATTCCCATGTAAAATAAAGATGAAAATTAAAGTATAATGTTTATGATCGATATTTATTTTTAAAATAATGTTATTATTATTTTTAAATAATATTATGCAACATCTTTTGCATATACATATATAAATAGATGATACATACACATAAATATATATATTATGCAAAATATATTTTATTTACTAAATTTTAGAGCACCAAATTTTTTCTTATTTACTATATATAAATAGATGATACATATACATAAATATATATATTATGCAAAATATATTTTATTTACTAAATTTTAGAGCACCAAATTTTTTCTTATTTACTAAGTTGTAGAGCACCTATAGACACCATGCATATAATATTTTGAATAATTAATTTAATTTTATTAATACAATTTCTAATGATGAATATAATGGTATTAAATTATTGGTTTAGTTTTATTGATACAATCTGTAATGGTTGAAGATATTTTTGAGTTCTGAGATCAATTTCTTACTTTCCCATTTTCATTTCTCATTTCAAAACATACGACACATATTTCGTAATATTTTAGAGGTTGAGTTTCTTGGAGAACGGAGTGAAATTTTACTTAAGCTAGCCTTATTAATTTGAAAGTAAAAAAAGTTTAATTTGGAAATTATATTTTTGTTTTGATATTATTATTTTAAATGGTTTTTTTATTTGATATTTAATATAGAAACTTTTGTGTTAATATATATATAACAAAAATATAAGATCAATATAAATAGTTAACAATTTTAAAAAAATTCCATGAGACTTAGTGCTTTTTCATGAGGTAGACATATACGTTTTCATTCAATCTCAATCTTAACTTGGGGTGACTTCTCTTCAATTATTATTAAAGGGGTTATTTGATTTTGGTATGGTCTAACTTTCCCATTTGTGAGGCAGGAAAAGACTTTTCCAATCCCAACTTAAGGGTGATTTTTCTTTTGTTATAAAATTTGTCGGATTTTCGTATGGTTCACTTTTCATATTTTGTTCTCATGTGTTTTTGGATGAGCTTGTATGTTTTTCTTGGTATTCTTAAAATATAATGACTCATCCTTATGCTTCCACCATCGTCCTCCTCTATAACTAATAATGGAAATTTAGATCCAGCGCATTCTCGTAAAAGTGGGGAAATTCAGAAAGAACTACCAAAGGACTCTGAAGACTTATGATATTTGGCTGAAAATCCCGAACATCTTAAGATGAAAAAGATGTGGGGAGCTCAAGAGGATAACTAGTGAGAATTTGAGAACATTGAGCTAATATTGAGAGAAGGACATGAATTAGCTATTCAGGTAATAACAGTGACTCTAACCTTATATGCTTTCAGAATTAGATTGGTTGGATGAATTTTTATGCCATTTATGTACCACTTTGTTTTAAATTCTTGTTGAGTTTGTTTTAAAATTTGATTAATTTGTGTCCTATATATTTTAGATTTCCCAAAGCTAATCTGACATGTGATTCCATTTTCTAAGGCAAAGCAGGAAAGCGGTATAAGATTCATAAATAAGTAAAACCTCATCAAATCAAAATCTCAAACCAAAATTAGACTTGAAAATGTTACCAACTAGAAGAGGAATGTGACACTTAGTTTTGATAAATTCAATGCACATATAAGTCATTAATAAATTAGAAAGTAGATGAACCAAAACCCCCATACAAAGACATAAACATGCCAAAGCATGTAATGAAAAGGAAGAGGAGAATGAATTGCAGACTTCAAAGATGTTTTATTTCCAAATTATTAAAGAAATAGATACTACTTCAAAATTGAACAAAATCCACCAGCTCTTAAGGACTTTGATACCTAATTTAGACTAGTCTTGCAATTATGTAATCCATCAAAACTTGGCCAACCAAAAATACATTGGCAGTTTTCACGAACACCACTCCCCACTCTATAGTCTTGCAGTGCACAATGGTGGAGGATTTATTTGCGATGATAGTTATTGTATGCAACCCTAGTTTTAGTTGTCAAAAACATATTTTTAAAGGGAATTATTTGTATGAAAAAACAAACATATTTGATGGATTGTAGATTTCTGTGGTGTAGATTTTCAGAATCAGAGCTCGAAACCTCCACAGTTCTCATTTTTCAGTCTGAAAGAATGAGAACTGTGGAGATTCCGAGCTCTGATTCTGAAAACATATTTGTTTTTTATCGATGAAGGTTTGAATTTGGAATACAAAAACCAGTGGGAAAAGAAGTGGATGATGATCAAACAACTCGTACATTGTTGGTTTACCAATCAATTATTATGTTAGTAGGAGGCCTACTTCCTCTGGGCCCTAAGGATCATGGCATATTGGGGTATGTTACTCACCCACATGTATGATTAACCATAGGAGATTTTTTTCTACGATGAAATTTGAGAGCCAACTGTCGTACATTATTTATTATATGTTTTTGTTTTCTTTCCATTTGTTTCCAAAAGTTATTTACAACCTTGTCTTTTTAGCATGTAACTTAGTTAACATGATTGTGCCTAAGATTTTCTTGATGTTTGAATACTAATTTAGTAAGTTTTTCTTTTCTATTTTGATGTTTTATTTGCTTTTTTTATAAAGGTCATTTGACCAAGTAATGGCCACTATTTCCCAACTGAAGAAAACTTGTTCTTGTTTCTTTCTTTTCTGGGGAAAAATGGCATTGACATTGTTGATGTTGAGGTATATGTCGTATAAATACTTTATAATATACTTTAGTGTATATTCTAGTATTCATCGTCTTTCATGTCTTATACTGTACATTGTATCTTCTTTCATTTTTAGAAGAGGAACTCAGTACTGATGTTCAAGTCTTCAGAGTTTGTTAATTCACATACTATGCCTAGGCAACACAATGATACTTTTTTGAAGTGAATTTTTTTAATTTAGTCGCAAAAACACACTAATTAATTTATGTTGATTAATAATGAAGACACAAAATCAATCTAAAACTATTAAATTAGTAGTTTATATTGATTAATGATGAACACAAATAAAATTATTATAAAAATAAATTAGTGATTTATAATTATTATTAATGAAAGAAAATGACATGAATATAAACTACTAAATCGAGTGTTTATATAATGAATATGAAACTACCAAAAAAATATATGTGACTATTGTAAATGATAAATTTGTGATTACAAATCACGACTAAATTTTATAGTATCTAATAACACGACCAAAGTTTATTCATATTTCTTTTGTCTTTAATTAGCTTCAAACAATGACGAAAATATGAATATATATGACTGTTAGTAGCTAATTTACAATATCTTATAACACGACAAACATTTTGTTCATATTTATTTGGTCCTTAATTAGTTTTATGGGATGATCATATACTAGTATATTTTGTTGTGTATTTGGACATTAATTGTGTGAATTAATGACTAAACAATGACTAAATTAGTGACCAAATTTATGACGAAATAAACTAATATACGATAAAATTGAGACAACCAATTAATTACTAAGCTAAACACGACTAAAATTTTGTCGTGTTATAAGATATTGTAAATTAGCTAGTATTGGTCACTGATTGCAAAATAGTCATTTATATGAAAATTTTGGTCATTTTTCAGTAACTAATTAGCCATTTTGTACTAGTGAATGGTAGGGCTAATGATAGGCATTTTAGAATATGATCAAGCAAAAATATCTCTAAATTTTTGGGAGAGGACTTTGTATGAGGTAACTTCTTCAAGTGAACATGATGCCCCTAGCAAGATCTCTTCAACGATGTCGAGATTGGTTGAGATATCTACCATAATGGTAGGCTAAGATGTTGGACATGTGTCCTTCTTCAAATCATGGAAATCAATGCAAAAAAATATGGTGCCCTATTTTTTCATGATCGGTACAAGGTTAAAAACCTAAGATGTGTAAGCAATAGGGTAAATGAAACCAAAATTATGCACCTTATCAATTTCGAGTTTGATCACTTCTACTTTGGATGGATGGAGTTGGAACTACTTTTTCCTAATAGGGTAGGCATCAATACATGTTTTGATGTGGTGCTCTACAATGGTAGGGATAATTCCAAGAATTTGAGAATAGGTCCAAGCACAAATGTCTCTAAATTATTGGAAGATGGTTTTGCGTGAGGTAAATTCTTTGGGTGAACATGTTTCCCCCAGTGAGATTTCTTAAACTATGTTGAGATTGGTTGAGATATCTACCTTAATGGTAGGTGAGATGTTGGGCATGTTTCCTTCTTCATAAGCATCAGTGATAGAATGGGATCCTTGAACCAATATACGTGGCCTACCGGTAGGAAATATTTGGTTTCTACTGTGCAAATGGTCTTAACAAGTGTGTAAGTAGTTGTGGATACTTTTTCTAGGAGGAAGAAAGAGTAATGATGCATGGCATTTGATGGACATTTTGGTTCCATCATGGACTCAAGGATGTCCTATTAATAATAAAAGAGGCTCGCAAAAGTTTATAAATGGGGTGATAGGTCATGAGGTATGGGTTAGAACATAGAAGTGCTAGCTGACAAGTAGGGGAGTGATTTGGTTCAAGGCCATAAAACCAAGAGATGTTGACAACACATATAAATTTTTTATCCATGTGATAATAGGTGTTGTAATATTCATAATGGGTGAAGTGATATCAACACTATGGAATGATGAGCAGCTGAATTTAATTATGGTTCCTACAGAAGAAGAAATGAAGTGAATATGATGTTGTGTTTAATCAACACTAATAGGTGAAAGTATCTCCCTGATGGTCAGAAAAGAAAGAATGGGAGAAGACTCCCAGGAAGGTATCGATGTCCTAGGATCCAAAGCAAAGGATTCATCTTCTCTTGGATGAGGCTTTTCCATGTTTAAATGTAGGGGGTGTTGGTTTATATTAAGACGCTCAAATATCTAAAAAAATATACAAGAATATTTAGCATGAGAAGTATTGGTGCAAATAACACATGGGTGTATGGCACGTGGTGCAGCTTCTAAGGCTATGTAGTAGATAGTCCGATACACATCATCATTAGGGGGTGGAAATATCTCTCTAATGGTTACCAGTGCTGATTTGGGGGAGATATCCACATGTGGTATGCCTTTAGGGGGGGATGCCACCTATTAATTATGGCCTTATCAGATGAGGGAAGAAGAACATGAGAATCGACATTAGTTTGTTTCAAATCAAACCATGCCTCTCTAAACCTAGGAGGCATGGGAAATGGCATGTGTGGCACACATGTTCTGTGAAAATATGACAGTTGTGGTGCTTGAATGATGATTTTTTCTTGTGCACAGTCCTCAGGGTTGGAAAATAAGCATGAAGAAAACTCAATATTTCTTTTATGGCTAGATAATGGTTGATCAAATGTTTGATATAATTTCATAGGGGACATGAAGGAGTTGGTTTGGAGGCATTTTTTTTCCTTATTTTTATTCATCCTAATATGGGGTGTGTAGAGTATGAGGTATGATGGCAGAGAGCACTTGGGGGTGTTTCTCTTAGGGTTTCTTTGGTGAAGACACAATAAATGGTTGGAGGTGCATCATCAATAGCGAAAGTGGTAGGAAGTTATCGTGGAACTATATTTTCCTGATAAATGGAAACCAATGCATCCTGACTTTGAGGGAGATGAGGGGAATGATGAGTATAATTTCCATGTTGTGCACAAATGTCACATCGGTGGTTGGTACATAATCCCTTATTACAAGATGTAGTGGGATTCTGTCCTTGGGAGGGAGAAGGTGTATATGACTTAGGGGCATGAAGAAGGGATTTCAACTCTTATAGCGATGGAAATTGGTTTGTAGTGTTCCCCGTTACATCACATAATCTGCACAGGGGAGGCACCCTTGTAGAAGAGGTAGATGGAGTGTCATTCTTCTTAACTTTCAATTTATCCTTTTTGGTAGTGCCATCTGGTGTCAATGTAGGTGCTTGCATAGGTGCTAATGTTTCCAAAGGAGGTTTCGACATGGCTTTGGGTTCCAAATAAAAAATGGGAATTGCGAGAGCCATATTTGGTAAGGTTAGGATTTCCATAACTTGGTGTGAGACAAAGCCAAGTGAAGGATATAGGAAAGGAGTTTGAGTAATAACATAAGGGGGAAAAGGGGGTTTTCTCTTCACAATGTTTGGCTTTTCTCATGATTGTTGTTGAGGATCTCGATTTTCATCACCATCTGATGTGGTAATGATGCATACAAGGGCTATGAAAATTGGTGTGGTTACTAGTGGGTCTCCTGGGTATCTCCCACGAAGAGATAAATTTTTGGACATTCCTAGGTCGACCTCTATCAAGGAAGGGACCAATTCATTTTAGGACCGTACAAAGAGTAAGACACTATCAGGGGAGAAATAATTCTTTATCTTTTAATGTGTTAATTGGTCAATGCTGATTGGTCATTATATGATAAATTTGTTTTAAAAATTAAATAAACCGTTAAGACATTAAAATAATATTCATACAAATATTATAAAATATTGAAAATATATATTAATATAAATATGAAAAATTATTAATATTAATAATATAAACTATTATATTCTAAAATTTTAAATTATGGAAAATTATGATAAACTTAAATAGTACTATATTTAATTTCATTATCAAAGTTCAATTAATGAATTAAGGTTTAATAAGATTTTATATTTCACTATTTTCAAAATAACATTACACTATTTAAGTTTATATTACACATGGTTCGTCAGTTTCACGACCCCACGTTGTGATCCCTTAAGATCAACGTTAGTGACATGCGACACCAACGAAATTTCATCATAGTTATACAACTACTCTAACCTGGACTATGCCTACGTCAACACTTCAATTTTCCAATTCCAATATTTATTATTCAATATGAAATAGAAAGAAAGCTTCAATTCACTTTACTTATTTAACATTCAACAATTATATAATTTTTCAATAACAATGTGCGATATTGTAGTATCAAACATGAACCAATATACACAAAAATGTACAATGGGAGGGGGAGCTCCCAACAATTCCCCAAAATTTTATTAAACCTCAAACTAATGTTACAAATAATTTACAAAGAATCATCCATACCCAAACTCATGCACTCCCCAAGTACAAAGAGTGGAAGTTGTTGGCCCAACCCAATGCACTTGCCCAAAAATACGAAGTTCACAACTAGGGCATGCCTAACCGAAGGTTGGAACCTTGCCCAACATAATCCCTAGAATAGGCACCTCAACAACTCAGAAAACTAACCCTTGGCCCCTACCCAAAAATCAACTCGCTTGGGTGAGCTCTCCTCCTTCTCTAACATTCCTTAGTTTCATTCTAAAATTTTCTAAGGTGTGCCCTGTGGATCTATGATTTCGAACCCCTTACATTTCTACAATATTGAGGACTTTGTCCTTTCTATGATATGTTCTACAATATTTTTGTCTTGTGCAAACTTGTTGCTACCCCTTAGTCAAACTTCTTCTCTTCAATATATATGTGTCCTTGCCTCTCCATTTCATGTGGGTTGACACCCCTTATTTTATTGAGACGACATCACTTCTTGTGCTGGTGCCCATTCATGAGTGAATACACCCGTTGACCGACCTTCCTATGGGTGCACAGGTGCCCCATCATGGGTGGGCATGCCCCTAGGTCAATCTTCCTATGTGCTGGTAGGCACCCCTTCACTAGGTGAGCACACCCTTGCTTGGGTGCTCCACCTGTCATGTGCTCCACCCTATATGTATGTCACAATTTTTTGCTTCTCACTCCTTATGGCACTGCCCCTCAACTCACCCTCACTCTCTCTCTCTCACTATGTCCTACTTGTCACATCGCCCTTTTCCACTACGACTTTCCCATCACATTCTTCCGAGTACTGAACATTAGGTTTAGGCGCACTTGTGCGCATGAGTTTCCAAGTCGGTATAATGCTATATCATGTTATTAGGCAGGCATGCTCGTTATGATGTGCCCACTATTTCTCACCTTGTACAGCGCTCAACTCCTTGCCTTGTGTGGTTGTGCCCAGGATGGGCACCCCTCCAACTCTCATGCACACTACCTATTTGTGGACTTGGGCACCTCTCCTCCATGTGGGCGCACTCGTCACACCTCTAAGTCAATGTTTCGCCACCAAGTGAGCATGGACCATCATGTGTTCCCATTGGCCTTTGTGCCAACTACCACAGCAAACTCTACCACCAAGACCAATTTTCGCAAAGTTCCACCAGCTCTAACATCAATCGTTCTTGTTGCATGAAATCCTTTCCTTCATGACATGAAAATTCATCAAGGCTCATGACTCTGTGTTGGTAAGACTCCAAAATATCATGTTCATCATCCATAACTCGTCGCAATCCTCCATAATACCTCAACTCATGTAAGGCTACTCCCTCCACTTGCCTACGATGCATCACTGCAACTCATATCATGTTAATCCACTGCATATCATCATCATGTGAACTATTATTGTCATACTCCAACTCAACTATGCCATGCATCTATGCACTTTGTCACCCCATGACTTGATCTAATTGGGTGATCAATTCAATCATTACGTCTAGACCATGAGAATGCACCCCCTCATTCCTTCATCGGTCGTTTCTCCATCACTTTTTCACATCTTCAACTCTACCAAGAATTATCCCCATATCCATGCATCAATCCTTCAACCAATGCTTACCGTGCCATACCCATGTCCATGAAGAAATCTCCATCTCATATGTGATATGCTACTCCTTAATGTTTTCAAATGGGAATGTCTTCACTTGCTTCATCATATACGTGTTTCCGATGGTCATATACCAACCACATCCATGTACATGAAAATGGTTAAGTCTCATCAGACTTAGCCCATGCATAATTTCTCCAACCAGGGCATCCTCATCAATGCAACCACCATCCAACTCCAAAGTATCTCGCCTCTATCGCATCCATTAAGTCACTCCCTACGAATACATTCCATATTGTTCCCAAGGTATTCATCACATACTACATCAAAGTCAAGTTAAAAATGACTTCAATTCCTCAACGAATGAGATACTCCAAGGTCACCATCACATGAAGTCTTCATCAGCTGCAACTCTCTTCAAGTTGTCATAGGCTCCTTTGAACCATCTTCATCCAACAATTCAAGCAAGCACACTTTCCTCCATCGCTTGTCCCATCACAAGTTTCCTTTACCTTCTTCACTGCATGAATGCTCTCATAAGCAACCCATATCTTCCTCCAAAATGACCATGGCCTTGATTTTCAAATGCACCAGCATCCCCATCAGTCTATCTAAAGAATATCATCATGTGGTATTGGAAATTCCATCCCACACAACATTCTCACTTGGCACTTCATCTTGATGCCCATATGAAACATCTCTATAAGAACCCTCGCTTGATGTCCCTGAAAAAAGTCTCGCATGCCCTTCTCTTCTACTTAATACACATAAATTTAGTTTCCCAACTTTTCCACTTCAGTAGAAACAAAGAAACCTTAACCATCACATCCTTTCCTTCCATTAGTGCCCTTAGTCACCCCACCCTCATATCGTTATCGCAGGTCCCTTACTTCATCATTGTCTCCCCCACTAAAGGTCCACCACGATTCCTTGTTGGCTCCAATGAAACTGCAATGAATAATTACATGCAAGTATGTATGTCAAGTATTCTTCACTTAGGTGTGCCCTCCCTTCTTCTTTCCATGAGTCATGCTAGGCACTTAGCCAAATATTTGTTCGGCTAAGCATGACACACTCATCGCATAAGTTCATCGCGTTCCATTCTTGTCTCAGACATTCACACCTTCTACTCTAAGGTTTCATATTTCCCAGACAAGTCCTGCAAAAATAATCCATCTCAAACATACCTCAACTTTCCAAGTGAAAGGCATCCATCGCACATTCCTCTCAATCAGCATAAGGGGAACCATCACATGACTTCCATCAATAAATTCATATTTCTTTCAAGGCTATGATATCAATGAATCTGATCCAACTTCAACAAGCTTCATCTGAAAAAGTTCATCCTCTTTCATTCGCAATCTTCCAAAACTCGTTTCTTCATATTCATCCCCATAGTCAACTGATTCCTTCAATGGGTGTGACATGCCCAAATCTGGTTCAGTTGTGGTAGGAATCATCCCACCATACTCTTCCTCTTTTGGTTGCATGTTCACAACACTTACATCGTAGTTGACCATCGAAACAACTCCCTCTTCATAGATGGAAACTTTTTCTTCTTCATGATTAGCAGCTTAAACCCGCCCAAATGACCAACCAAGTCGAAGAATGTCCCTTCTAACATTGTCTTCCAAAATTCAAGTTCTTCTCGCAACCACGATCTATATTCCTTCATACAATCAAACTTGTGCATGAGTTGCATAAGTCGATCGTGGCCCTCTTGCAAACCTGCCATTTTACTTCCCAACTTTCAACAAGCTCAAAACCTTGATCACAGTTCTTCCAAACTTCTCCAAGTACCCACCTTCGCAAACTTGGTCCTTATACCATCTGCTCACGGAGTGATAAGATGTGTCATCAAATTCCGTCAACTCCCACTTTCTTCAAAACGGGCTCTGATACCATCAGTTATGGCCCCACACTATGATGCCTTAATATCACTATGGGTGATGTGCGACATCAGTAATATTTCATCGAAATTATACAACTACTCTAACCTGGGCTATGCCTACTTCAAAAATTTGTGAATTTTCCAATTCAAATCTTTCTTATTCAATATGTAGCAGAAATAAAACTTCAATTCACTTTAATTATTTAACATTCAACAATTATACAATTCTGTGATAACAATGTTTGATATCGTAACATTAATCATGAACCAATGTACACAACAATATACAATGGGAGGGGGAACTCCCAACAATTCCCCCAAAATTTTATTAAATGTCAAAGTAATGGTATAAAATATTTACAAAGGGCCAACCATTCCCAAACTCATGTGCTGCCTAAGTACAAAGAGAGGCAGTCATTAGCCCAACCCAACACACTTACCCAAAAATACCAAGTTCACAACTAGGGTGTGCCCAACCCAAGGTTGGAACCTTGCCCAATATAAACCCCATAGTAGTTGCCCCAACAACTCATAAAACCAACCCTTGGCCTTTGCCCAGAAACCAGATCACTTGGGCGAGCTCTCCCGCTTTATCAACGTTCCTTAGTTGCATTCTCAAATTCTGCGATGTGTTCCCTACTAATTTATGATATCGCACCCCTTACATTTTTGTGATGTCGCAGACTTTTCCCTTTCTGTGATATGTTATGTCATCTCTTTGTCTCATGTGAACTTGCTTCCACCCCTTGGTCAAACTCCTCCTCTTCAATATATATGTGTCCTTGCCTCTCCATTTCATGTTGGTCGACACACCTTCTTATATTGATTTGACCTCACTTATTGTGCAGACACCCCTTGATGGGTGGGCATGCCCCTGGGCCGACATGCCTATGGGCGAGTGGGTGACCCATCATGGACAGGCGCGCCCTTGCTCCAACCTACCTATGGGTGGGTGGGAGCCAATTTTCTGGCCAGGAGTGCCCCTACCTGAGTTCTCTGCCTGTTGTACACTCCATGCTATATGCATGTTAGAATATCATGTCACTCACTCCTTATCGCATTTACCCTGAACTCAGCCTATCACCCTCGCCCGCTACGTCCTTCCCATCGCATCACCCTCGTCTGCTATGTTTTTCTCATCACATTTTTTCGGGTGCCCCACCTTAGGTGCGTCGACGAGTTGTCGAGTCGGGTTGTTGTTATGTCATGTCATTGGGAGGGCATGCCAATCGTGACATGCCTATTGTGTTTTGCCCGATGCCCCGCCTCATGTGGTGTGCGCCCCTCCAAATCTCGTGCAAACTACCTCTATGTGGACATGGGTGACTCCTCCATGTGAGCGCGCTCATCGCACCTCCAAGTCAGTGTTTTTTCACCAAGTGAGCATGGCCCGTCATGTGCGCCCATTGGCCTTGGCACCAACTCGGGGCTTGATAGTGGTTCACACCAATCCTTAATAAAGTTGGATTTGTATTTATGAAATTTCAAACCAGAGATTTTAACAAAATCAATTGTTGGAGGGAAACTTAGTCCCCACCACTGAAGTTGCATAAATTTTGGTGAGTATTAACCATTAATAGTAAGTATACACATTTACTTTTTACTCCTACTTAAAGTGTTGAAGAACACATTAATTATGGTGGGTAGTAACTTCTAGTAATTACATTTATTTTCATATTTTTCCCATCCATTTTTTATACAAACACATTCTTAAATGATGTTGGGAAGTAATTTATGGAAAATATGTTATTTAGGAGAGTATGAGCTATTTCCAAGAAATTTCCTATAAATCTTAGCAATGAAAAATCACTACAATATCTAAAAGTTATGACATAAATATTGCAATTGTATCTAGAAATTATGGCGAAAAAAGCTTATTGTGTAAAGGCTCCAATAAGACATTCAAGTTATGGTCCCATTAATTGTTTGAAAATTAATCTTTTAATAATATTGAAAAATAAATATTTGATTTTCAATGTTAAACATTATAACTTGCATTGCTTAATGTCAAACTAATATTGGTCTAAGAGAAAATCAAATGCTAGTCCTCCTTGGTCGGGACTAATTTAAATAGGTTGATAATCCACCTTATCACCATCTAATCTATGCTTAGTAGATATTATTATATTATTGATGAAAAATATTACCTCACTTTATTTTAAGAATGTAATTAGTAAAATCACAATAACTTTTATTTATTTTTATTATATTTAAATATAAAATAAACATTAGGGGTGGCAAAGGAGGAGGGGTGCTCTCTAGGTCAAATGAAGTTATGACAAACAACCAAGCTTAAACTTATGCCCTCTACAAGAGATTCAATTAGCCTAAGAAATATAGGTAACTTCTCTCACTATTTTGGAGACTTCCTTATTCCTATTCAACATTTGGTGAAGGACTCCTCTATGAGGGACAAAACATTAGAAAGTCTCATGTTCTCTATAATATCATTAAAAATGTGGACTTATGTGCTAATGAAAGTTTTAAATTAAGATTGAGAAATTTAAAAATCATCGTCTAAATCAGACCTTCCTATTTCTTAGAGCTAAATAGATACATTACACAATTATGAATGGCTACCATATCAATTTTGATTTTTGGTGGATCAATTTATAAGATATATATAAAAAAAACCCAATTTTGTTTTTAAATTTAGAATCCTAAAAAAAATCAATTTTGATTTTTGGTGGATCAATTTATAAGATATATATAAAAAAAAACCCAATTTTGTTTTTAAATTTAGAATCCTAAAAAAAATTGAAATTTTGCTAGATCCAAACATAGATTTACACATAAATACAAAATTCTCATATAAAATATTATAAATAATGTATTTTCTAATAATACTTTTTAGATATATAGTATCCATTCATCTTCTCTGTTAGATACAAATAAAATAAAAAACAAGTCAGAGTCCGGGCCAATTTAGACTATATTCATCAGCCCACCAAACTTCGTGACAAAATTAGTGCGTGTCCCTTTTATCATTTCCCGTGAACCGAAGACCTTTATTCAACTATTATGCACATTTGACTAGACACCAATGGTTAAGTCTACTATTATATATTTACTGGATTCCTGCATTAGACAACATTGCAACTGGTGGACTTTTACAGACAGAAACTTTGCTCTGCCATAACAAAATTGCTTAACAAATATCACTTGAAATAGACATTCTATTTTATGAAATATTTTGCAATCCTAACGTCTTTGCTGATTATTTACTTCGTTTTAACTGGAAACATTATTTTTAGATTTGCTGCAGAATACAGATTCATTGCGTAAGAAGAAAGCCTGTTTTGGATTCCCCTTCTGCATTATTTTTAGATTGCGTAAGAAAAAAGCCATACATTCGCAATCCCTGTTTTGGACCAGCAGACCTTCCAGTCCTCCTCCTGATTACAGTGACATATATCTGTCAAAGGTTTTTTACTTTTTCAGATTTTGAGAAGCAGAAACTCGTGGTTCATTGTGTATAGACAGATAAGGGAAGCATCTCTATTCATCCAGAAATTGTATTTACAGTCTCGAAAAATGTTTCAATCGGGGTATTTACAGTGAAGGCTCACCCAAGGAAGGTTGCAAACTATTTACTGAAAATGCACCGTTTCTCATAAAGACGAAAAAAGCTGTATGGCTATTTCACCAATACAATTTACATATTTAATAATAGCTTTTACGAGAGGACTCAGACCCCATAATTAAGCGAGGGAGACGTATTAACTGCAGGTAAACAGGCGGCCCAGCGGTCTTTGGCCATGGTGGACAATCTGTCAATTTGGAATTCGATGTCGAAAGTAGAGTTCGATGGAAAACCCTAATTCCATGAAGGCGAACTGGAACGGCATGGAATATGATAAAGCTTAAAACTTTGACCATACAGAAAAGTAGAGGCTCACTGAAAGCAACACGCATTACAGAAAAGAAAACCATGAAACAGTGCCCACCACGTGGTCAGGTTCTGATATCATTTTTTCCTTTTGTCATCGATGAATGGTCTGCCTAACCTAATGCCGGTTCCAGAAGAAACGTATTTGTGTTTTCTGATGCATCTAGTTGTTTCTGTCGGAATATCAACCTTTAAAAAATTATTTAATATTATAAGAATGATGCATTAATTTTTTTTGTATGTTATAAGAATGATGCATTAGATTTTAAGAACGGTAAAGACATATTTCATTAGGAACATCTTGAGAGTTTTATTCATTTAATTCTTTAGGTTAATCAAAATAAAGAGATATTTTGAAAATTTTGTTGATTTCATTGTTTAGGATAGTTAAAATAAAGAGATATTGTGAGAGCTTTGTTCATTTCATTTTTAGGTTCCTTAAAACAGAGATATTTTTAAATTTGAGTTAATTGTTTTAAAATATATTTTTTAATTGTTTTATTTTATTATAATTTTTATATTAAATTTAAATTGTTAATGATTTTTTTTGTTTATTTTTTTTTAATGATGCAGTTTTGTATTTTTATACCAATTTTCTTTGATATAAGCGGTTTTGATTGGAGTTTGAAGTAATTTTAAAAAGTTTATTGTTTTCCATATTGTTTATGTAATTGTTGTACATTACATGGTGGTTATGGTCAAGTCTTAATGAAGAAAGAGTCATTTTGGAACCTTTGTTTTCTATTTTGAGTTAATAAGTTATAAATCAGTTTTGGATTTTCTCTATCTTTTTCCATGATTTTCTACATCTATTGTAGCCCCAAACTTCAAAACCATGATAAGATAAGATAAGTGATGAGAGTCTCAAAGAGGAGTTTCTTCTTATTCCATAGCTAAATGTACATTGATTTACAACTATGTTCATGTCAATAATAATCTCTCCACCCTCCATTTATCATTTACTAATTGTTATAGTTCTAGAAAAGCTTGTGATGAAAATTGATTTCGAGATATTTGTATGAATTCACTTCCTCAAAGTTATTGTTTTCATAAATGAAATTATCATAAGTGATCATTTTACATGTAATTATCATAATATTGATTTTGTCAATGTTTATATTTATACCTATATATAAGAGAAATCCTTCAGAACTTTTAGGTATTTTTCATGATCATAGGGACCCCTTATGATTAAAATAATATCATCAATGTAAAGAAGAAAAATGGTGACTATACTAGCTAAAGTAGGGTTGACATAACCTTCTTCTTCCAAAAAACCCTCCAACTTGCTCATGCATATTCCAAAAACGGTAGGGAATAGAGGATAACCTTGCTTAACTTCAATATTACATTGAATTTCCTCGAACAAGGCCTCATTGTTTATAAATTTGACAATAATAAAGGGTAGAGAATAAGGTTCAAGCTTGCTTAACATCTATTTTACATTGAATTTCCTCTAATTATCCCACAATGTTCCAAAACGTGGAAATAACATTTTATTACAACCTTTTCGCCATAGCTCACAAGTTTAAAGGAACTTTACATTTTCTTCTAATGTATTCCAAAGTTTATGTAACACTCTCATCCTACATGTACCCAAGTAACCGGCCAACCGGAGTAAACATATGACGAGAGGCTATTAATATGAGATTCAACCTCCTAGATGACTTTGAGGAGGTGGAATCGATGGAAACATGACAAACAGACCTTACACTACATCATTGACATCCCGAGGAGGTAACCCAACCTTGCAGGGCCCTGTTCCCTGAGGGAGAACTGATTTTTAACCGCTTTGAGGCATAACTGCAGACATGTAAGGGAAAGGGAGCGGTTATAGACCCTTAGGTTTTCCTTGTTATGGTAGTCGTTATGGCCCCAAAAGTCAATTATGGGCCTGCAGCTTCGGGATTTGTGCCACATTTTTAGCCCCTTAGCAATATCACTATTGAGAACTTAATGTAACTTTAGGAGAGAATAAATAACATAAAAAAAAAATACATGGAAGCAGTCAAATCATTAGGAACTCATCTGACCCCACCCAGCCATGACAAGAATTTCGTCAGAAATGTCATAAACGTTGCATATACATGTGTCATGGGGGATTCACTTAATGAACCTCTGACATATCATGTGCATTCGTCGCATACTAAAAAATACCCCTAATTTGACTACATATTGGAAAATGCCTCTACAAATCACATTATTTAACCCCCTACCAATACAAACCCAATACACCTTCCCAGTTTAAAAAACCCCAATTTTCACTAGATATTGTAGGTATCCATTTTTTCATTAACATTTTTTATACCCTTTTATGTTTTTTCATTAACTTTGCGCTTCATTTTTTATACATGTCAATATAAAAACCCTTGACCCCCTATATATCCCTCAATATATTATGTCATTTTTTCCTCAATATATATCCCCCAATATGAACCCATGTGGTATGATATTGCTCCCTTAGTGAAGCCCCCATGACATGTGTAAACAACATAATTGAACATGGGGGTATCTTTCAAATAATAGAATGGATAAGAAGCATTGCTACCCTACATCATAAGCTACAATACAATCTAATCGAGCATAGATACATTGGGTAACCATTTCCAGAAAAAAACATAAATAGATCCATAAATCATCACTAGTAAAATACATGCTTATAACCAGCATAATAAGATCATAAAAGAAATGGATATAACAACAAATAAATCCATAGAATAATCAACACATTTGCATATTGAATACCAGAGGAATGAGATATTCATTACTGAATGTAAAACCGAACCAGAGATGGGAATTCCACATTCCAACTAACCATAAATTGGTTGAGCCAATTCTCACTTCATCCAATCACCCTCGTGCCATATTCCAAGAATGAATGTGGGAATTTAGCAAACACAACAATCAACACCAAACCAGGGCTCCAGAGACTGAATAGTCTCAACCCCAAAACCAATGATTCCACCTTACATTCAGACATCATTAACCATCATAGATTGGTCTCCACCCAAGCTTCTCCAAGGCTCTAGAGTGTCTTCTCCAACAAAGGCTCCTAGAATAGTAACTCAACCTAAGTTGTTCCCGGGCTCAAGAGCGTTTGTCCAACCCAGGCTCGAGGACTAGTAACTCAACCCACCTAGGTCTCCAAAGAATTTGTCCAACCAAGGCTCCAAGTCTAGTAAATCAAAATAATAGCTACCCATCTGGCTCCAGAGCATTTATCCAACCAAGGATCCGAGAACTAGTAACTCAACCCAATAGCTAAAGGAATCATGAGAACTAACCATAAAACAATCAATGGAAATATTAAACTCGCAATACCATGGTTTTCTAGGAAATGGAAAGGATAGGAACATCCACATGCATACCTATGCATGCCAAAACTAGTGATGAATGAATACATGAAACTCGGTACCTGCAATAAAATCCACTGATGTCCACCTTTGATTTCCTTCTCTTCCTTTGCCTTATTGCTCCAAATAACCAAGAATCCACACTCTCTAAGAGTGCTCCAAGAAAAATATAAGTATCCAAGAGTATGAGCGAGAGAGATAATAATGAGAGAGCTCCAAAAATGCACTGAAAAAATGTACCAACTAATCCTCAAAAGCATTTTTATAGAAGAGGCATCTATTTTCTTCATTTTCCATTATTTTCCTCCTCACATGCAATCTGTGGCCTTTTACCTCCCTTTTCTCCTAATTTTCATTATTTTCATAAATAAATGTGTCAAAAATACTTTTTTCCTCTTTAATGGCTTAGCCATAGCTTTTGTCAATTTCCTTCGCCATAATAAACCATGTGAACACCCCCTAGGATATTTTTCCCAACATTCATCTTGGAATACGTGTCCCATCAACTGTAGTTATTATTTTAAATTTATTACATGGAATTATCATCAAAGTTGTTACAGAACCCTCCCCCTTAGAGGACATCGTCTTCAGTGTTCAATCACACATATACCTCAGCAACACTGCTAATAATCAAGCACACTTATCATGGAGATTTAATATAGATCGATGGAGTATTTACAATTTTCACCCTATTGAAAATAAAACCAACATGACATCATAAAAACATGACAACTATAATGACATAACACCATACCACTTATTGGAGCTCTATAACAAAAATCATGGTGGTATTTACATCCATATACATATGTACATACATCCAACAATGACATCAAAAAATATACCCAAAACATCGCCAAAACATATGCTAAACAAAACCAACATCACACCAAAAATGATTTGCCTCAATCAACAAATAAGGAAGGATACATGGCCTGCATCTGATTCACCATCTCCCATGTAGCTTCGTCGAGCCCAAAGTTCTTCCATTGCACTTTAACTTGCTCTATTTCTCAATTTCAGAGCATGAGTGTATTTTTCTACAAAATGCATTGTAGTTCCAGCGAAAACTCTCCTTCTTGCTCCACCCGCAATACCGACTAGACAATAACATGATAAAAATATTGAACATATTTATTAAGCAACGATATATGAAAAATATCATGGAATTTAACTATGGAAGGTAGTGCAAGTAGATAGGCCACCGATCCAATCCTCTCAAACCTTGCTGTCATCTTAGAACATGATCCAATCCGCAAGGAGGTCTTCTTGGGCTTAATACCAAAGTACACCTGATCCCCAACCTGAAACTCCTTGAACAAATTATTCCTATCTACACAACTCTTTTTCCTATCCTGTGTTGCTTTTAATTTTTTCTTGATTGCCTGCATTTCCTGTTCCATTTTTTCCCAACATATCTGGTCCAATCAGTACCCTATTAATTGTATCACTCCAACGGATAGGAGTGTTGCAACTCCACCCATACAATGCCTCAAATGGACTCATCCTCAATGACTCCTGATACCAGTGGAAGATACTCTTCCCACTTCCATTTCTGATGCATCACACACATCCTCAACATATCCACCAATAACCTATTGACTCTCTCAGTGTGTCCATCTGTATGCGAATGATAAGTTGTGCTGAAGGCCAACTCGGTGCCCAAGCCTGCAAACAACTCCTTCCAAAACTTGGAAGTTAACTTTGCATCCTTTTCTAACACAATATTCTTTGGAACACTATGCAATATAACTATGTCTCTGATAAAAACCTATTCTAAATCACTCGCTGAGTATGTAGTCTTCACCATTATGAAATGTGAAACCTTGGTCAACCTATCCACCACAAAAATGATGGAATCGTTCTTCCTAACTATCTTCCACAAACCTATGATGAATTCCATGGAAATGACCTTTCATTTCCACTCTAGAATCAAAATCAGATGTAGCAGTCCACCTAGATGTTTACACTTTTCCTTAACCAGCTGAAAATTCAAACATCTGGCTACAAACTCTACCACATCCTTCTTCAAATTAGGTCAATAATAGAATTTATTCACTGCAGCTAAAGTCTTCTAGTAGCCTCAGTGACCCGAATATGGTTTCACATGAAAATCCCTTAAGATCACCTTCTTGAGCTCACTGTTTTCTGGTACATATATCCGATCTCTAAATCTAACCAATCCATCTACTATGAGATAGTAGTCCAAACCCTGTACACCTGCACATATACCTGTACATGTACCTGCACTTGTACTACCACCTACATATACCTATACTACCACCTATACCTGTAACTGTGTCAACACGTGTACCTATTCAAAGACTTATACATGTGGCAACACCTGTACCTATAACAACACATGTACTTGTACTTTGCTACAACCTTTGCACAATCTCCATATACCTGTGATCCATCTTACCTGCCTACAAGATCCTGCCATGTAAGTCTATCCCATAGGAGCTCATAGCTGCTATGTGATTTACCTATACCTTCCTACTAAGAGCATCTGTGACCCTGTTTTCCTTTCTCTTCATATACCTGATATCGAAGTCAAACTTGCTGATCATTCCCAACCATATAGCTGGTCTAGAATTCAAATTTGGTTGGTCCACTAGTACAAAATGGCTAATTTGTTACAAAAAAAACGACTAAAATTTGCATATAACTGACTATTTTTTGGTCGGTGACCAATAGTAGCTAATTTACAATATCTTATAACGCGACCAACTTTTGGTCATTTTTAGCTTAGTCATTAATTGGTTATCTCAATTTTGTTATCTAGTTGTATATTTGGTCATTGATTTGGTCATTGATTTAGTCATTCATTTGGTCTTTCATTTTGTCACTAATTTAGTCATTCATTTAGTCATTCATTTGGTCATTGATTTAGTCATTCATTTAGTCGTTTATTTGGTCTTCGATTTGATCATTAAATGTCACAATTAATGACCAAATATACAACAAAATATATTACTATATGATCACCCAAGAAAACCAATTAATGACCAAAGAACTATGACCAACATGTTGGTCATGTTATAAGATACTGTAAATTAGCTACTAATAGTCATATATATGCAAATTTTAGTCATTGTTTGAAACCAATTAATGACCAAAGAAATGTGACTAAATTTTAGTCGTGTTATAAGATACTGTAAATTAGCTACTAATAGTCGTATATATGAAAAATTTAGTCATCATTTGTAGTCACAAATTTATCATTTGCAGTAGCCATTTATTCATTATATGAACGACTAATTTAGTAGTTTATAATCATTTCATTAATAATCATTATAAATGACTAATTTAGTCGCATATTCATTTTATTTGTGTTCATTATTAATCAACATAAATTAATTTGTATGATTTAAAAAATGTCATACAATGTGCATGTTCATATAATATGAAAACACAAAGTCGCATATTTTAATTAGAATACTAAACAACATCAAGTGCAACTATAAATAATTTCAACCACATAAATTATATTATATGAAATGTTAAAATATTACAATATGAGTTTCCAGCTTTATATTAGTTTGACTACAATTTACACATGAAATGATGTTTCATCACTTCAAAACATTATCGTTGTGTTGTTAAGGCATTACAGGTGAATTCACCAACTCTGAAGACCTGATCATCAGTCTTTATATGTGTGTCTTATGCAAGATATTGGTTCTAAGGGTATCGCCAGACCAATTCTCCTCTCTCTTTTTGCATTTGTCGCTCCAATGTTATTGCTCTTCTCTTTTTTCAATTCATGCTCCTTACCATCAATACTGATTTCATTTTCTGAAAACAAAAGAAAATACAATGTACTGTAAGAAATGAAATACAATGAACACTAGAATATAACATAAATTAGACTATAAATAGTTTATACAACATATACCTTAACATCAACAATGTCAGAGCAATTTTCCTTCAGCATCAATTTCTGCAAAATAAATGTCACGTTATTCTTTCCCATTTCTCAACATGATACATAAGATAAATTGAAAATCACATAAAACCAAGAGCAAACCCTTTTCTAACCAAAATAAACAAACAAACAGTGCCTCTAATAAAACTTCATTATAATATTAGCAAATGAAAAGAGAGCTAGTGGACCATTTGTGTTGTTTGACTTTGCCTATTTTTTTTATAAAGTGCTCAAGCTTCAAGAACCAAAAAATGTGAGCATGAGCTAAAAACTAACCAACCATTCACTTGTCAACATGAGAGATCACAAATAAACCACAAAATTGATCAGGCATTAAAATTGTGAGTACAATACCTTGAAATTTTCTTCTTGAGAAATACCTCAAAATCCCCTTGTTTCTAATAAGCTTCCTGGCTATGTACCTCCATCCTTGATTTCCCTTACTATATCTTGAATAAAGAATATCCCTTCAACAACCAAATTGTCGATAATACTACCAAGTAACTCAAGAGCCTTGTGCGCATCAATAGTAGCATGTTACAATGAAAATAGTAAAATCTCCAACCTAGAAACATCAAAATTATATATAGTTATAATGTTGAAGAGTGTAACTAGGTAGGTCTTCCTTATAATGACTATGTAATTATGTACTTATGTAAAGATGAAGTCAATAATAATAAAATGAATTTTTGGTTTACTTGCTTCATGGATTTCATGAGCAAGATTCTTAGTATAGGTCTATAGACTTCTTCTTGATGTCTATTAGGTACATAAGTGTAATTAAGAGTCATGTAAAAGGCATGAATAATACCCTCCAGGACGTTGCAGAAGAATGGCTTACAAACGTTGAAGATATGCCTATGAAGTCGGCCTACAAACAAATGTTAAAGTCGTCCTACTTAATGGCTATAAGGTCGACTTAATTACTTGGCTAGAACTAATATATATACCCTACATACGCTACAGTTAAGAGAACATATCTGCGAATGATACTAAGGTTATACAACGTGCAAAAGAAGAAATTTTTGCGGATTCTACTGAGGCAATACAGCATAAAGAAGGGAGAAAATATTAATTTAACGTCTGGGGTAGAACACATTAAAAGAAAGAACATATTTGTGGATATGTCTCTAAGGTACTGCGGATATTTAAGTAACAATTATAGTTAAGTTTGAAGTTAACAAAAGGTGGAAGAAAGAACGGGAATTACGTATTAGTTTGAAGGTATAACAAATCAGATCTAAGGACAAGATTGTCTACGTATAAGTCTGAAGGTGACAACGTTTGAAAGATAGCAAATATAAGAATAGTTTTGATTGTAGACTTATCTAAAGGAAGAACTGAATGATACACCTTCCAAGGTAACTGAAGGACATATTCTACAGAAGCAGCTAAAGGTTAGTAATTGCTGAAGTAACTGGAAGATTGAGATATTGACTAAAGGATATGATTAAGTTATCTCTGAGGAAATAATTCTAAAATTCGAAAACCTCAAGTAAGGAAGGTAAATCATAGATAACCTTCCTAAATTATTGCAAAATACTCAGTTACAAGAAAGATCAATTTTGTCTCTACATTTGTATAAGCACTTTGATAATTGTATTGATGAAGGATTAACTCAACAAGCTCACAAGTAGTTATGAAGAAGAGAATTTGTGTTAATCTATAGCCCTTAAATTCTCAACATGGTATTAGAGCTATGTTTATGATCAAAGGAAGTTTGAAAGGAATCGAAACATTGTAAAAGGACCTATGTAAAAAGGGCTCAAATCATAGTAAGACAGTGCAATAATTAAACTAGGTGCAAGTTCACAAGAAAGGTCAATCTCAATGACATCACAGTGTTGAAATTACCTCTGCCTCAATTCTATACTACTCTTATAATATTATTTTGATACCACAATAATGATGAGAATGAGTTATAAAGGTGTATCTACAGTTAAGGCTCGATGTGACAAAAAGATATCAATATAATCCATATTACAGTGAAGATATTCGGTGTTATAATCACAGGTCAACTACAGTCTCGGTATAATCAATCACATGATAAGTATGACACTACAATTTGGAACTACCACAGTAAAAAATATTTCATTGTTTCGTGCTACCACAATGAGAAAGGTCTCACTGGTTCGGTGCCATCATAGCTTGATGAGAAGTATGCCATTCCAGTTTGATGGTATCGTGACATAGGGTCTCACAGAAATGGTCAACAGAAGTCACAGACATGTACAGTGAAGTATTTACAATTGAAGCACAAAATAAGGTCAAAACAGTAATATGTATACACAGTGAAATAGTAAATTCGAGGATCTTGGAATAGCTTCTTACATTGAGTTTGAAAGAATCTGAATTATTTCATATGAAGTTGACAGTGCAAGAACCAACTAAAATAAAGAACTATTTTTAAGGTATAACAAATCAGATCTAAGGACAAGATTGTCTACGTATAATTCTGAAGGTGACAGCGTTTGAAAGATAGTAAATACAAGAACATTTTTGATTGCAGACCTATCTAAAGGAAGAACTGAATGATACAACTTCCAAGGTAATTGAAGGATGTATTCTACAGAAGCAGCTAAAGGTTAGTAATTGTTGAAGTAACTGAAAGATTGAGATATTGACTAAAGGATATGATTAAGTTATCTTTGAAGAAAGAATTGTAAAAGTCAGAAACCTCAAGATTTACCTTCTTAACTATATTTCAAAATACTCATTTACAAGAAAGATCAATTTTGTCTCTACATTTGTATAAGCACTTTGATAATTGACTTGATGAAGGATTAACTCAGCAAGTTCACAAGTAGTTATAAAGAAGAGAATTTGTATTAATATATATCCCTTAAATTCTCAACATTTAATTCATAATCGCACATGACCATAGACTGTAGCAGTCTTGAAATAAACTCGAACTTGAATAAGAACAAACAAAAAATTTCAATTTTGTGGTTTATATGATAGCCATTTGATAATAGCTCACTCAGCATCCATGTTTTAGGCAGTATTTGGTGTCTTTTTATGTGGAAAATTTTCCAATGGGGCTAGATGTTTTGACCTTTTCTATTTGGATCTAAGCTTAATATGAATATGTATTGGATTTTTGTTTTAAACGAAAACATAGATTATTATTTTTCCTTTTCTGTTTTTCTCCCTTTACAAATATATGTTGTGAATTTTTGTAATTTTAAACAAAATAAACAGTCATGTTAATATGTTTTAACATATTGCAATTTTAAAATTTATAGCTAGAGTTTTGGAGGAAGCTTGAGAATTCTACCTGCTTTAGCCAGCATTCTTGATGCTTGTGCTGATATATATCTGGAGAATAGAAACCAGGTTCAAATGGACAGTAAACCCAAATGTTACACTTCTTTTCACCTTTTGATTGGTCTAAGCAAGCCTGACAACAATCTGCAGCACTTTCTTTATGGTGCATCAGAACCCATTTAACTGTCGCTCCGTCATAGTCTATATGTGGTTCTGCATGGCATTCAGAAGGAAGTGGCTTGCCAGGTATGATTCCATCTTCTGCAGAAATAATATCAAACTGTGCATCAGGCTTTAATTGCACCATTTTAAGCTAGGATCCTCCAAACCCTTGCTGCCCTTGGACAAATTGAACAAAGAAAAAATATAACTCATTCAAAAATAACACACCTGGGAAAAGGTGGAAAAGAAAATAGATGTTAAAACAAAATACTTTTAATTTTAACAACTCTTCACTGCAAAATGCTAAATTCCATTCTCCCGCATGTAAGTAATCAAATTGTTAAATTTAGCAACATAATAATAACCTTAAATATGCTGAAAAAAGGAACCTATATAAATTGTCAGGAAACCATAATCCTCAAGTCATAAACTTAAAAATAGATAAGACTGCTATATGAATACTTTGTAAAACACGATCTCAAGACATAATGCAGTGAAGAGGACAAAATAATTTGGTGATGCTAACCTTGTTGTCAAAATCCCAAGAATTCAAAAGCACAAACACCAAACTAAGATTTCCCATATATTCATTACTGATCTCAGTTCCATCCTCCAGCATCTTTCCACTATCCTCGCTTTAAGCTTCAAGAGTTAATGAGAATCCAACTTCCTCCAACATAGGGCCCCAGTGAGTCTCCAATACTTTTTCCACCATCTCTGTTCATGGGAACCCCAATACATAATGTATAAACACACGCCCAAATTTGGGAGTCGTGGACCAAAAGGAGCAGGGAGGAAAAGAACTTGATGTCACAAAAAAATACTATGCCATCACAACTAACGGACAAGTCATCAATTGAAGTCACACATAAGCTGAATAGAAAAAATGCATACCAATATCTTTGGCTTCTATGGAGGAATTCACACTGGCTTTCATTGCTTCATGTTTCTTAGCTTCTTCAAGCTTTTTTGTCTGCCATTCTTCAAGGGTTATCACTTAAAAAAAGTTTAAGCATTAACAACATATTGATGTAACTTCCAAATTCTAAAACAGTCAATAGTTTGCATTGTTAGTGAACTAGGTAACAGTTTAATTTTACATTATTACTCAACTAGTGGGTTAACAATTTCTAACTTTTGAGGAGTCCAGAGCTAAAAAGTCGTTGAGATTTATATAATGAGAAAATGTATGATCTCTCACATGTCAATTGTTAGAAGCTATGTGAATGGTGGAATATATGCTAGAGTACTCATAGCATATGGCAGAGGCCATTCATGATGTTATATTCCCAAGGGTGAATGATATTGATCCTTTAATTTTATTATGTGAGGTCTCTAAGCACTTCAATGATTTATAATTCCCTAGTACCTCTGCAGGAATTTCCCCTGATATTTGATTGCCCTAGAATTCAAGGCAAAGCTCTGAAATCTATGTTATGAAGCAAAAAGGGAGCTATAAATATTCCCTAAAAATTGGTTGTCATTTAATAATAATCCATAAGATGGTTGTTCTTTCATTATCCCTTCATCTATTAGTGGTGGAGAAAGAAAACCAGTGAAGTTGTTACTGTTTGAAATCATGAAGCACCGTCAGACCCTTAGATAGAATGGAAGTGACTGGATTGCTTCCCCAAAGACCACACATAAAGAGATTAGATAGAATGGAAGTATCTGGATTGCTTCCCCAAGACCACACATAAAGAGAGATGAATAAAGAGCAGCAAAGGTGACCTGAGCTTGCGAACTATCGAAAAACTCATTTATTGAAAGAAGTGGTGGTTTGGTGAAGCTATTATTCGAGCAAGTTGAAATGTTTCTAGATAATTTGTTTCCACTAACATTAAATAAAAGCATAAAAGAAACTGGAAATTCAGGAATCATCCCTCTAAGTTGATTGCCTCTCAAGCTAGAAATACAAGTTCATGCATCTACTTAAAACTATAAGAATTCGACTAGTCAAAAGATTTTGACACAAATTAAACATTCACCCCAACCCTCAGGGAAGGTTCCATTTTGAGTTTTCTGTAGAGCCCAAATAATCTTAACACGAGGAAGTGTGATAAGATCGGCAGGAATATCTCCTTGAAAATAGTTGAGCTCCAATTTTTCACTGTTTGATAAACCACTAGTAGGCTCAGAATCAATATAATTTTTTCCAAGGGTGTAGTCCAGCGGATTTGTGAACACAAGTACATAATGCTCATGGAAATTGCCCAGCTCCTTGTGAATCTCATGAGTGAGGGAGTTCCTTAAAACATCTAGCATTTCAAGCATGGATTGTTTGCCAATCTCTATTGGGATAACTCCATCTAAAATATTTGGAAACAGGGAAATGAAACTAAGTCTAGAACAATTCCCCAATTGTGCAGCTCCAATTTTTCACTGTTTGATAAAGGTGACAACGTTTGAAATAGAAAATACAAGAACAGTTTTGATTGCAGACTTATCTAAAGGAAGAACTGAATGATACAACTTCCAAGGTAACTGAAGGACGTATTCTACAGAAGCAGCTAAAGGTTAGTAATTGTTGAAGTCACTGGAAGATTGAGATATTGACTAAAGGGCTCAAATCATAGTAAGACAGTCCAATAATTAAGCTAGGTGCAAGTTCACAAGAAAGGTCAATCTTTGTCACTATGAAAAGAAGGATCTCGGTAACATCTCAATCTCAATGACATCACAGTGTTGAAATTACCTCTGCCTCAATTCAGTACTACTCTTATAAGATTATTTTGATACCACAGCAGTGAGGAGAATGAGTTATAAAGGTGTATTTACAGTTAAGGATCGGTGTGACAAAAAGATATCAGTATAATCCGTATTACAGTGAAGATATTGAGTGTTATAATCACAGGTCAACTACAGTCTCGGTATAATCAATCACATGATAAGTATGACACTACAATTTGGAAATACCACAGTAAAAAATCTATCACTTTTTCGTGCTACCACAGTGAGAAAGGTCTCACTGGTTCGGTGCCATCACAGCTTGATGAGAAGTATGCCATTTCAGTTTGATGGCATCATGACATAGGGTCTCACAGAAATGGTCAACAGAAGTCAGAGACATGTACAGTGAAGTATTTACAATCGAAGCACAAAATAACGTCAAAACAGTAATATGTATACACAATGAAATAGTACATTCAAGGATCTCGGAATAGCTGCTTACATTGAGTTTGAAAGAATCTGAATTCTTTCCTATGAAGTTGACAGTGCAAGAACCAACTAAAAGAAAGAACTAGTTTGAAGGTATAACAAATCAGATCTAAGGACAAGATTGTCTACGTATAAGTCTGAAGGTGACAGCGTTTGAAAGATAGCAAATACAAGAACAGTTTTGATTGTAGACCTATCTAAAGGAAGAACTGAATGATACAACTTCCAAGGTAACTGAAGGACGTATTCTATAGAAGCAGCTAAAGGTTAGTAATTGTTGAAGTAACTGGAAGATTGAGATATTGACTAAACAGTCGAACATTTGCAAGATTGAGATATTGAATAAACAGTCATGTTAATATGTTTTAACATATTGCAATTTTAAAAATAAATATACAATTTTAAAATTTATAGCTAGAGTTTTGGAGGAAGCATGAGAATTCTACCTGCTTTAGCCAACATTCTTGATGCTTGTGCTGATATATATCTGGAGAATAGAAACAAGGTTCAAATGGGCAGTAAAACCAAATGTTACACTTATTTTCACCTTTTGGTTGGTCTAAGCAAGCCTGACAACAATTTGCAGCACTTTCTTTATGGTGCATCAAACCCCATTTAATTGCCGCTCCATCATAGTCTGTATGTGGTTCTGCATGGCATTTAGAAGGAAGTGGCCTGCCAGGTATGATTCCATCTTCTGCAGAAATAATATCAAACTATGCATTAGGCTTTAATTGCACCATTTTAAGCTAGGATTCTCCAAACCCTTGCTGCCCTTGGACAAATTGAACAAAGAAACAATATAACTCATTCAAAAATAACACACCTGGGAAAAGGTGGAAAAGAAAATAGATGTTAAAACAAAATAATTTGAATTTTAACAGTTCTTCACTGCAAAATGCTAAATTCCATTCTCCTGCATGTAAGTAATCAAATTATTAAATTTAGCAACATAACAACAACCTTAAATATGCTGAAAAAAGGAACCTAGAGAAATTGTCAGGAAACCATAATACTCAAGTCATAAACTTAAAAATAGATAAGACTACTATATGAATACTTTGTAAAACACGCTCTCAAGAAATAATGCAGTGAAGAGGACAAAATAATTTGGTGATGCTAACCTAGTAGTCAAAATCCCAAGAAAACAAAAGCGAAAACACCAAACTAAGATTTCCCATATATTGATTACTAATCTCAGGTACATCCTCCAGCATCTTTCCACTATCCTCACTTGAAGCTTCTGGAGGTAATGAGAATCCAGTTTCCTCCAACACAAGGCCCCAATGAGTCTCCAATACTTTTTCCACCATCTTTGTTCATGGTAACCCCAATACATAATGTATAAACACACGCCCAAATTTGGGAGCTGTGGACCAAAAGGAGCAGGGAGGAAAAGAACCTGATGTCACAAAAAAATACTATGCCATCACAACTAACGGACAAGCCATCAGTTGAGGTCACACATAAGCTGAATAGAAAAAATGCATACCAGTATCTTTGGCTTCTGTGGAGGAATTCACACTGGCTTTCATTGCTTCACGTTTCTTAGCTTCTTCAAGATTTTTCGTCTGCCATTCTTCAAGGGCTATCACTTAAAAAAATGTAAGCATTAACAACATATTGATGTAACTGCCAAATTCTAAAACAGTCAATATTTAACAGTTAATAGTTTGCATTGTTACTGAACTGGGTAACTCTTTAATTTTACATTATTACTCAACTAGTGGGTTAACAATTTATAAATTTTGAGGAATCCAGAGCTAAAAAGTCGCTGAGATTTATATAATGAGAAAATGTATGAGCTCCCACATGTCAATTGTTAGAAGCTATGTGAATGGTGGAATATATGCTAGAGCACTCATAACATATGGCAGAGGGCGTTCATGATGTTATATTCCCAAGGGTGAATGATATTGATCCATTAATTTGATTACATGAGGTCTCTAAGCACTTCAATGATTTATAATTCCCTAGTACCTCTGCAGGAATTTCCCCTGATATTTGATTGCCCAGGAATTCAAGGAAAAGCTATGATATCTTTGTTATGAAGCAAAAAGGGAGCTATAAATATTCCCTAAAAATTGGTTTTAATTTAATACGACCATTTGGCTAATCCCATGGCCAAAATGTAGTTTTATATTTTAGGTGTAGGATACATATAGACACATATCAACATTCTATAAGGACCTATTTGAGGCGAATTCAACATTATAAAGGACCTATGTCAAAAGGGCTGAAATCATAGTAAGACAGTCCAATAATTAATCTAGGTGCAAGTTCACAAGAAAGGTCAATCTCTATCACTATGAAAAGAAGGATCTCGGTAACATCTCAATCTCAATGACATCACAGTGTTGAAATTACCTCTGCCTCAATTCAATACTACTCTTATAATATTATTTCGATACCACAACAGTGAGAAGAATGAGTTATAAAGGTTTATTTACAGTTAAGGTTCGTTGTGACAAAAAGATATCAGTATAATCCATATTGCAGTGAAGATCTTTAGCGTTATAATCATAGGTCAACTACAGTATCGGTATAATCAAACACATGATAAGTATGACACTACAATTTGGAACTACCACAGTAAAAATCTATCACTGTTTCGTGCTACCACAGTGAGAAAGGTCTCACTGGTTCGGTGCCATCACAGCTTGATGAGAAGTATGCCATTTCAGTTTGATGGTATCACATAGGGTCTCACAGAAATGGTCAACAGAAGTCAGAGACATGTACAGTGAAGTACTTACAATCGAAGCACAAAATAAGGTCAAAACAGTAATATGTATACACAGTGAAATAGCACATTCGAGGATCTCGGAATAGCTGCTTACATTGAGTTCGAAAGAATATGAATTATTTCCTATGAATTTGACAGTGCAAGAACCAACTAAAAGAAAGAACTAGTTTGAAGGTATAACAAATCAGATCTAACTATGTAACTAGGTAGGTCTTCATTATAATGACTATGTAATTATCTACTTATGTAAAGATGAAGTCAATAATAATAAAATGAATCTTTGTTCGACTTGCTTCATGGGTTTGACACCAGCTTGGAGAGGAATTTATAATATTTTAAATGAGTGCTCATACACATCCTAATTCCTTTTCATTGAATAAAAATTATTTTTTTAAGATCAAACATGAAAGACTACTAACTTACATATGTAGGCATGAAATGCCTCTCCAATAATCATTTACCTCCATTTTGGAAGAAAAATATATAAAAACCAATGTTCAAATCGAATAAGCATCAATTAATATCACATTATCTTGGTGAAGAGAAGCTAAAGAATAGTGTAGGAGAGAAAATAAACGAGACATATTTTTAGACCCTTGGATGGAATTTTTGGACCTATATTTTTTCTAACCTGTAGACCTGTAGTAAGCACATTAATCTCTAAATTTAGGCCAATGTAGCATCCACAATTTTGGCCTATTTCAGGCCTGAAATTCAGCCCTATGGCCATTGTAATTTTGGCCTATTTTAGGTGTAGGATACATATAGACTCATATCAACATTCTACAAGGACCTATGTGTAGGATACATATAGAGTCATATCAACATTCTACAAGGACCTATTTGAGGCGAATTCAACATTCTAAAAGGACCCATGTCAAAAGGGCTCAAATCATAGTAAGATAGTCCAATAATTAAGCTAGGTGCAAGTTCACAAGAAAGGTCAATCTCTGTCACTATGAAAAGAAGGATCTCGGTAACATCACAATCTCAATGAAATCACACTGTTGAAATTACGTCTACCTCAATTCAGTACTACTCTTATAAGATTATTTCGATACCATATCAGTGAGGAGAATGAGTTATAAAGGTGTATTTACAGTTAAGGCTCGGTGTGACAAAAAGATATCAGTATAATCTGTATTACAGTGAAGATCTTCAATGTTATAATCACAGGTCAACTACAGTCTCGGTATAATCAAACACATGATAAGTATGACACTACAATTTGGAACTACCATAGTAAAAAATCTATCACTGTTTCATGCTACCACAGTGAGAAAGGTCTCACTGGTTCGGTGCCATCCCAGCTTGATGAGAAGTATGCCATTTCAGTTTGATGGTATCACATAGGGTCTCACAGAAATGGTCAATAGAAGTCAGAGACATGTACAGTGAAGTATTTACAATCGAAGCACAAAATAAGGTCAAAATAGTAATATGTATACACAGTGAAATAGTACATTCGAGGATCTCGGAATAGCTGCTTACATTGAGTTTGAAAGAATCTGAATTCTTTCCTATGAAGTTGATGGTGCAAGAACCAACTAAAAGAAAGAACTAGTTTGAAGGTATAATAAATCAGATCTAACTATGTAACTAGGTAGGTCTTCATTATAATGACTATGTAATTATGTACTTATGTAAAGATGAAGTCAATAATAATAAAATGAATTTTTGGTTTACTTGCTTCATGGGTTTGACCCAAGACTTGGGGGAATTGACCCATTTTGCATGTTTCCTGCTAGATTTAATATTTGCAATTTGTGACATATGCCAAGCTCCATAGGAATGCTTCCACTAAAAAAATTATACCCAAGGCTAAGTGCAAATAATGTAATTCCAATACTTTTGCCACCATCTCTGTTCATGGGAACCACAATACATAATGTATAAACACACGCCCAAATTTGGGAGCTATGGACCAAAAGGAGCAGGGAGGAAAAGAACCTAATGTCACAAAAAAATAGTATGCCACCACAACTAACGGACAAGCCATCAGTTTAAGTCACACATAAGTTGAATAGAAAAAGTGCATACCCGTATTTTTGGCTTGTGTGGAGGAATTCACACTGGCTTTCATTGCTTCACGTTTCTTAGCTTCTTCAAGATTTTTCATCCACCATTCTTCAAAGGCTATGACTTAAAAAAATGTAAGCATTAAAAATATATTGATGTAATTGCCAAATTCTATAACAGTCAATAGTTTTCATTGTTACTGAACTGGGTAACACTTTAATTTTACATAATTACTCAACTAGTGGGTTAACAATTTATAACTTTTGAGGAATCCAGAGCTAAAAATTTTCTGAGTTTTACCTTGTTAGAAAACTTGAAGGCATGCCTGAAATGGGTCAGAGTATCAACCAATCTTCTCTTCTCCACCATAAGACTCAACAACTCTTTTCTACTTTGTCAGGCCAATGTTTCAGGATCACACCTTTGGTGGGAAGGCCATATGGGCAACTCCATAGGAACTTTAGATGCACACTCAAGGTATAACAAATCAGATCTAACTATGTAACTAGGTAGGTCTTCATTATAATGACTATGTAATTATGTACTTATGTAAACATGAAGTCAATAATAATAAAATGAATTTTTGGTTTACTTGCTTCATGGGTTTGACACCAGCTTGGAGAGGAATTTATAATATTTTAAATGAGTGCTCATACACATCCTAATTCCTTTTCATTGAATAAAAATTATTTTTTAAGATCAAACATGAAAGACTACTAGCTTACATATGTAGGCATCACATGCCTCTCCAATAATCATTTACCTACATTGTGGAAGACAAACATATAAGAACCAATGTTCAAATCGAATAAGCATCAATTAATATCATATTATCTTGGTTAAGAGAAGCTAAAGAATAGTGTAGGAGAGAAAATAAACGAGACATATTTTTAGACCCCTGCATGGAATTTTTGGACCTATATTTTTTCTAACCTGTAGACCTATAGTAAGCACATTAATCTCTAAATTTAGGCCAATGTAGCATCCAAAATTTTGGCCTATTTCAGGCCTGAAATTCAGCCCTGTGGCCATTGTAATTTTGGCCTATTTTAGGTGTAGGATACATATAGAATCATATCAACATTCTACAAGGACCTATGTGTAGGATACATATAGACTCATATCAACATTCACAAAGGACCTATTTGAGGTGAATTCAACATTCTAAAAGGACCTATGTCAAAAGGGCTGAAATCATATTAAGAGAGTCCAATAATTAAGCTAGGTACAAGCTGCTAAGTCCAAGAAATGTAAATCTCTGGAAAATAATCTGAATTCTTTCCTATGAAGTTGACAGTGAAAGAACCAACTAAAAGAAAGAACTAGCTTGAAGGTATAACAAATCAGATCTAACTCTGTAACTAGGTAGGTCTTCATTATAATGACTATGTAATTATGTACTTATGTAAAGATGAAGTCAATATAATAAAATGAATTTTTGGTTTACTTGCTTCATGGGTTTGACACCAGCTTGGAGAGGAATTTATAATATTTTAAATGAGTGCTCATACACATCCTAATTCCTTTTCATTGAATAAAATTTATTTTTTTAAGATCAAACATGAAAGACTACTAGCTTACATATGTAGGTATGACATGCCTCTCCAATAATCATATACCTCCATTGTGGAAGACAAATATATAACAACCAATGTTCAAATCGAATAAGGCTCAATTAATATCATATTATCTTGGTGAAGAGAAGCTAAAGAATAGTGTAGGAGAGAAAATAAACGAGACATATTTTTAGATCCCTGGATGGAATTTTTGGACCTATATTTTTTCTAACTTGTAGACCTGTAGTAAGCACATTAATCTCTAAATTTAGGCCAATGTAGCATCCACAATTTTGGCCTATTTCATGGCCTGAAATTCAGCCCTATGGCCATTGTAATTTTGGCCTATTCTAGGTGTAGGATACATATAGACTCATATCAACATTCTACAAGGATCTATGTGTAGGATACATATAGACTCATATCAACATCTTGCCAGGTTAATCATTTGGAGGTGAATCTCCAATGATCAAAGACCTTATGTCAGTGGCCTGAAATGTATAGTACATTACCAATATACCAATACCTTGTTAGGTGTGGCTGTGCACAAGAAGTGCCTAATCTCATTACCAAGGAAAAGAAGGATCTCTCTGAAGATCATATAATCAAATGACATCACAAGAGCAATTACCTTTACCCTAATTCAAAGATTTACTCTTATAAGATGATTTTATACCATTAAGTAAAGAGAGAATGAGGTTACAGCGGCTTTATTTATTGGGCTAAGGTCTTGCAGACAAAATATATCAGTATAATCCATATTACAGTGAAGATCTTCAGTTTTATAATCACAGGTCAACTACAGTCTCGGTATAATCAAACACATGATAAGTATGACACTACAATTTGGAACTACCACAGTAAAAGAATCTATCACTGTTTCATGCTACCACAGTGAGAAAGGTCTCACTAGTTCGGTGCCATCACAACTTGATGAGAAGTATGCCATTTCAGTTTCATGGTATCACATAGGGTCTCACAGAAATGGTCAACAAAAGTCAGAGACATGCACAGTGAAGTATTTACAATCAAAGCACAAAATAAGTTAAAAATAGTAACATGTATACACAGTGACATAGTACATTCGAGGATCTCGGAATAGCAACTTACATTGAGTTTGAAAGAATCTGAATTCTTTCTTATGAAGTTGAAAGTGCAACAACCAACTAAAAGAAAGAACTAGTTTGAAGGTATAATAAATCAGATATAACTATGTAACTAGGTAGGTCTTCATTATAATGACTATGTAATTATGTACTTATGTAAAGATGAAGTCAATAATAACAAAATGAATTTTTGGTTTACTTGCTTCATGGGTTTGACCCAAGACTTGGGGGAATTGACCCATTTTGCATGTTTCCTACTAGATTTAATATTTTCAATTTATGACATATGCCAAGCTCCATAGGAATGCTTCCACTAAGGAAATTATTGACTGTAAAGTAACCTATGCAAAATTTAATAAGGTTGCTTGGAGAATAACTGGAAATGGGGGGCCTACTTGTAAACCCATGGTTGATTGATTGCAGGGTGGTTTTACTTTGCTCTGTCTTACCCTCCTGTGTGGCCATGCATGCCTGTGTTTAAATAAAACAGAGATAGTAACAGTCGGATAAGCCTATCTTGTGGGGTTTTGGAATTGCTTTAAACACTACAAAATCTCCTTCCCTTCACTTCTTCCTAGTCTTAGTATTAATTACTTTGGAAAACCATGTTTAAACCTCTTGGAAATGTCTTCGAACAAAACTTAACAAGTAACTGGCATATACCTATGTCACCAGCTTGCAATTGCATCGATTGAATACATGGTGTCACCCTTTCCAGAGCATACATCCTACTGTTATTATTAGGCCAAAATCAAAACTGAAAGATCCACTCCTTGCCTTTGGCATCTTGAATTTTTAGAGGTAGCCCTTCCGGTTGTGATATTGGAGAACATTCTAATTAAAACAACAAAAATCCCTCAGAAATAGGAAAATCAAAGGCCTACTCTGTTAACAGTTCTGCCATGCAAACACACAAAGATTTCACTAGTTCCTATATAATTACACACATACACACATATTCACAAAGTTTCAGATAGAAGGGAGAAATACAACATGATTCATTAAGCATAGGGCATGAGAAACATTACATAGCCTTCATTTGAATGAAGTAGACACAAGTTACATAAAACCTTCAACGCCCAACCACCAACATGTGACTTAATTAATTTTAACCATTGTAGCTTAACTTTATTACATCATAACACAACTCTATAAGATAAAGTACTCCTAACTTAAATTTCCTAAGCTAATATATGGTACAAAGTATGACCATTATAAAGCCTCTATCCCAACAAATATAGACATCAATATCATCTTCAAGTTTTTAATAGAAACAGACAACAATATATTCAAAGTCTTTTGTCAAACGCAAGTTGTTTTAATCGACACCAAAAAAGAGGCCTACAAGGTCCCTGAAGATATCCATGCTGTAGTAAGGTTGAAGAGGAAATGAGCCACCTACTGCTAATCTGTCTATGAACCAAGAATATATGGTAACTAGTGGTAGGTCTTTGCATAGGGTAGGTTCCAATGTTTGGGACGATAGATCAATTAATATTTTATGTTGGGATTTTTTTTTTCTTTGACTTGATCCAATAAGGTTTGAACCTTGAATCTTATGATAAATGTGTTTAACTACGGGGACTTGACCAATTAAGGGTGACTCAACCAATTGAGCTAATCCTCTAGGATAAAGGTGCGATTTCCTTTGTGATGGTGGAAGGGGAAAAAACTTTGCAAAGCTAAGTATTTGTTCCACATAGATAATAAGTCATATTTGATGAGATAATGAGCCTCATGTTTTCATATTTATTTTGCAGAATATGGATAATGTAATTAGTTTATTTATTTCCTCCAATATAAACATTGAAACTAGTCATAACTCAAATATGTTTAATAGAGAAAAGTTTAACAGACTATCTAATGGTAGAGACTGTTTTATTCCATAAAAAATCATGTAAAGGATGGAAAGACAAACGTGTACAGGAAAAAATTTGATGGTAATATTTGTATGCATATTTAGTCAGAGCATGAGCTAAAAACTAACCAACCATTCACTTTTCAACATAAGAGATCATAGATAAACCACAAAATTGATCAGGCATTAAAATTGTACAGACATAATTGAAGATTTAAAGAGCATCTGAAATAAAATTCATATATAGAAAACAACATTAACACAAATATGATCACATTATGTAATCTGAACATTTGAACATCTCTGAGGGAGTGGTGAGCGATGATGGTTCTAGGCTTTATGAACACCCTACGACGCTGCTGATCAAACTCCTCACAACGCGACTTTTGTTTCTGCTACGAAGATTGCAGAAAAACCTGGCATTTCTTCTGATGCTTTCTCAATGAACCCCCCCTTAGGAGGGGCGGGAATCTTCCCCCTCCTCTCAATACTTCCTCCACTGAAAATATGGCCATTGTAGACAAAACGACTGGTTCACAACAAAATCCTTTGGCTGATTATGACCAAGTTCCCACAAAATACAATACTGGTGACGCAGTCACAGGTAATGAGGCCCCAAAGGTCATTAGCACAGACAAGGAAGCCTCTGCGACTTTGCCAAAAGCTTCCTCAACCACATGCATTCCGAAAGTAGCAAAGCGAGTTAAAATTTACCTCCCCAGTCATCGCATAAATGGCCACATTTAATACATGAAGGATCACGCTCTCATCGGCAAATTTATTGGACTATGGCCGACAGAAAAAGCGTTGCAAGGCTGGATAATCTCCAAATGGAAGCCCAAGGGACAAGTGACTCTACAGCTTGGTCCCAAAGGATTCTTTACAACTATCTTCAACTTCCTAGAGGACAAAAATCACATCTTCGATGGAGGTCCATACTTCTTTAACTCTGCAGGCCTGTATCTACGAGACTGGATAGAAAGATTCAATCCGGACAAGGAGGACTTCAACTGGGCACTAGTTTGGATCCGTATGTACTCATTACCACTAGAATATTGGGATGAAGAGACCCTAAGAGACATAGGAAATGGATTGGGATATTTTCTAAAGGTCGCAGAGGAAACCAAACTCAGGCAATACACATCCTATGCAAGGATATCCGTTTACATGCACCTAGCCAAGGCTCTCATGGATTCGGTAAGTCTTTTTCATGATGATTTTGAACGAATTCAAACCATCAACTATGAGCATGTTCCTTTCCATTGTAGAAAATTTCATGAGCACAGACATTTATACCGTGACTGCCCTTTGAACCAACAGTCCAAATCCCCCTCCCCTGAGAATGAAAAAGATGCAGAAGGCTTTACCAAAGTAACCAACAGAAAGAAACATTCCAAGAAAACCCCTGTCACCTCCACTGCTCCCAACAAACCAAAAACGACGACCAGCTTTGAAGTATTAGCCACTCACGACACCCAGGAAGGCCATCAAGCTCATCCCTCTATTTCAGATCCGCTCCCCAAAACTACCACCTCTAAGCTAAACCCCTCGACTTCTTATTCAGTCAAAATAGACTCTCTTGCCTCTTCCTCCAACGCTGACCTAGACAAAGCCATAGTCAAGGATTCTCAAATGGATATTGACGGTACCTTGGCTCTCATCTCTCATCAAGATACCGGTAAAGCAGAATAGAACGCACCGACTCACATGGATGAAGAGCCAGAAAGTATAGATCTGGGAGATCTGGATATTCTGGCCCTGGAAACAACCTATCATCAAAGAGAATACAGCAAAATACCCACATGACAAATTGATAGTCTAGAATTTGTTCTTTTCAGAGCACAAAAAAGCAACTCTCTAGGCATTCAGGCAGGCAGTCTATGGGATGGAAAGAAAATAATGAAAGAAACAAAGAAATGAGGGCGTAAGATAGACTTACAGAGGACTATCATTGTTGGAGAAATGCTTGTGGAATTCGGTCGGTTTCCCAAGCTGAACAAGTTCTACAAGGCGCTACCCCACTGTTCCTCATGAAGCTCATCTCTTGGAATGTGAGAGGGCTCAATAGCCCCTCAAAACACAGAATGCTCAAAAATATGGTTCAGCAAGTCAAACCATCAATAGTTTATCTGAAGTAAACTAAATGCAACAGCAATGCTCTAGAAAACATTTTGGCCAAATCCTGGGTGGGCTGCCGCTCTGTATCGGTAGACGCTTCGGGAGCTTTAGGAGGACTTGAAATCATCTGGAATCCTTAGGTTCTCTCACTTTATGACTTCCATGCCTCGCATCACTTCATTCAAACTACATTCCATTTAGTAGGCTCCAATACTCATGGTCACCTCACTAATGTCTATTTCTCGCAAGAAATACAGAAAAAAAATGGAACTGCTAGATACTCTAATAGAACTAAACTCCTCAAGGCGCTTTCCCCTTTGGATTTGTGGTGGAGACTTCAACATGATCACCGCCCTAGAGGAAAAAACTCGAGGCTGAACCCGGTTGGAGCTGGATAGTATTAGCTTCAAAGAATTCATACAAAGCAACCTTCTCATGGATCTTCTGACGTCTAATGGAATACACACTTGGACAAACAAGCGAAGGGGAACTCAGCACATTACATCTCATCTTGATCGCTTCCTAATGTTAGACAATTCCATTCATCTAGGCTGGGACTTTCATACCTCCATCATGCCTCTCGTAGGGTGAGATCACTGGCCAATCCTAATGCAATGGTCTCAACCTGGCTCTCGATGCAATAGATCGTTCCGATTTGAATCTTTTTGGCTCAATCACCAGGATTTTAAATAATTCATCATCAATGCTTGGAACTCTTATACACCTCCAGTAGGCTCCAAGATGTATCATTTCCAACAAAATTTAAAGCATCTCAAGAATACTCTTAAGACATGGAACTGCACTCAGTTTGGCAACATCTTCACCCAGCAGAAAGAGTTAGAGAAAAAAATGAGTACACTCCAATATTTCATCATCTCTGAAGGCAGAACGGACGAGTATGACAGTTAGGAAAATGTCCTCCTCTCCAAAATAAAAAAATTTTCCACGGATCCACCATACAAAGACGAATGCACAACAACATAGCTTTCCTCAACAACAGTCAAGGAGATTGTTTAGAGGTTCATGAAGACATTGAAAATGAACTCAAAGAGTATTTTCAAAATATTCTTCGAGAACCTGAGGGCAATAGGGACCAAGCCATACAATCCATCACGCAGCACATTCCAAAAATTATAATTGATGACCACAATGTCATGCTTCTCAATCCCATCACTCTCCATGAAGTAGAACAGGCTATGCCCCAGATCAAAGACGACAAAGCACCAGGTCCTGACGGTTTCACGGCCAATTTCTTTCACTCATTCTTGGAGCAGATCAAACTGGAAGTCTGGACTCTGGTGGAAGAAACACGCACTATGCACTGGATTCTCCCATATCTCAACATGACCTTCCTGGCCCTTATTCCTAAGGAGGAGAATTCTAGCATGCTAGACAAATACAGGCCCATCGCTCTCTGCAACGTCATATACAAACTCATATTCAAATTCATTGCAAATAGGCTCAAACCTCTTCTCCCTCTACTTATTTCGCCGGAACAAACAGGTTATGTGGAAGGGTGCCAAATCCTGAATTGAATTCTCCTTTCGCATAAAGTGATCCACTCTCTAAAGCACCTCAAGAAAGTAGGTATTCTCCTCAAGTTATATCTCTCTAAACCATTTGATAAACTGAGTTGGAACCACATTAATCAAACTCTCTTAGCCTTTGGATTCGGCGCCACTTGGACTAGATGGATTATGAACCTCATTTCTACCCCCAGCTTTTCCATCCTTCTTAATGGCTTACCCTCTCAGCCATTTTTCTCCTTGCGCGGTATTCGTCAGGGTGATCCCCTATCCCCTTTCTTATTTGTCCTCATGGAAGAAGGCCTCAGCCGCCTCATTCATCAAGTTGTCTCTGCCAATTCCATCAAAGGCATCTCTCTGCACAATAGACCCCCCACCACTCACCAGCAGTTTGTTGATGACAACATGTTATTTGGCCATCCTTCAGTCCAAGAAGATCTTTCCTTTAAAACCTTGCTTGACACCTTCTCAGAGGCCTCTGGTACCACCTTCAATTCAAATAAATCCCTAATCTTCTTCTTCAACACTCCCATCATTACTCAACGCAATATCGCAAGGATCCTTGGTTTCTTGATAGCAGTGCTTCCCTCCAAGTATCTTGGGGAGCCTCTAATCGATTCGGCAATAAAACACACCTCTTGGAGAACTCTCCTCGATAAGCTGGAAGCTATACTCTCCTCGTGGACATACAAATCTCTCAACATTGCAAGTAGACTCATCCTAATCAAATCTATTCTTCAAGCAATGCCATTGTACCTCTTTTAAATCTTGGCTGCACCTAAATGGGTCTTAAAAAAAATCTGTAATTTACAAAGAAATTTTCTTTGGGGATCTATGGGCCTCAAAAAAAAATGGGCGCTTGTTAAGTGGACCGATGTCTGCCTCCCCAAATCAGCAGGAGGGCTAGGATTGAGAGATACACATCATAGCAATATCACCATGGGTGCTCGCATTTGGCGGAATTAGATATCTAAGCCACATACACCTTGGGCACGTTTATGGTAGGCTAAATATGTACCAGGCAGACCTCAGGAAGATCTTATTTGAATCAACACGGACACCCCAGGATCACTAATATGGAATGATGCTAAACAACACAACGCTTTCATCCAAGCTCATAGTTTTTGGGAGATTCACTCGGGAGCCACAACTAGACTTTGGGAGGACTCCTGGCAACAATTACCTAAACCAGCCACACTATTCCACAAGCCAAAATGGCAAACAGCTCTTCAGCATTTTGCCCACAATTAGGTCAATCAGTTCTGGCAACATCAACCTATACATGGCTTCCAACAATGGAGGCTAGCAGAAACTTGGCAAGAGAACTAGCAGGAGGAGACATATGAAGACATCGAACAGGAGCTCAGTCTCAAGAGAATCAAAGTATCCAATCAAGCAGATCAGTTAAGATGGGGATACACACCTAGAGGTAATTTCACCACAAAAGAAGCATATCAGCTGCTCTTTTGCCCTGCGCAGATTCAGAAGGATCGGCTATGGGATCAAGTATGGCAACCTGGAATATGGCCAAATATTTCCACCTTCCTATGGCTTATTAGTAAAAAGAGACTCCTCACCTGGGATAATATTCAAAAAATGGGATTCATTGGCCCATCACGATGCCCCAACTATAATGCTCAATCTGAGACCATCTCACACCTCTTGGATACCTGCCCTTTGGAAAATCAATTATGGGAGCACTCAGCCATTTGCAACAGAAGAACAGGAAGACGCATTGGAGACACTATCAACAGCATCAGGATTTGGCTTTTAGAGCCTTTCCAAATCCATATGCTCAACTCTATCTGGGTCCTGCTTCCAGACTTCATCTATTGGACAGTATGGAAGGAATGCAACAAGAGGATCTTCAAAAATGAGTGCACTCCTATTGACATTCTGTGGTCCAATATTAAATGCAATTTTCAAGAAACCTTAGCTCTCCGTCACTGGTAGGACTCAGACATGCCTTCCTCCCCTCCTGGACGACTAATTCTGTAAATTTGGAACCTTAATCTAAAGCATACAACTCTACCTAAACCAAAATCCTCAATCCACCCTGATTCTCCTCTCTCATGGTCTCCCTCTATGGATCACACCTACAAAATGAATTTTGATGGAGCAACCAAGGGTAACCCAGGTATAGCTAGATATGGAGGTATTTTCAGAACTTTTGAAGGCACTACTCCTTACATCTACTTTGGTTCTCTGGGAAGAGATTCAAACAATGCTGCAGAGCTAGAGGGCTTATGGCAGGGGCTTTGCATTGCAGAAAAAGAAAATTTCCTCCCACTGGAGGTCGAAGGGGATTCACAGATTCTTATAGAGGCTGAAATTCGAATTCAATCAGGCACTACAACAGCCAAAGTGGCTTTGAGTTGGATACTTCTGAGTAGACTGGATCAAATTGAAAGCTGGCTTAAAGTTCCCAGAGCCATCACCTTCAAGCATATTAGGCGAACTGCTAATAAGGTAGCAGACCGACTAGCTAACAAAGGAGCTGACCAGCATCTTCCTTCCTTTATGGGTCCTTTCAATAGTTCTGATGATGCTCAACTTATACAAGACTGCACTCTCATGGTGCATCAGGAACTCCATCCCCCGAATGCGGGTCATCAACCACAGGTGTAAGTTGATATGGTTTTGCGTTGGCGCATGGATTCATTACACTGCCACCCAAACTCATGCGAGGTTGCATTTAAATCTGCCCACTGTCCTTTGTTACATAGCATTAATGCAGCACAGTTCCCAAGACCATCCCACTCCCATAACAGCTATGGCATTCTCTGTAAACTTCATTCCCGCTCTGCCTCCCTTACGCTCACGCTGCTCCCCTGTTGTTGTAGAGCCCAGCTCTCGAACCAACGCGGGGAGACGCTGTTCCATTGTCTGTTGTATTGAAATTGCGCTCGGTCTTCACATTTCACAGAGCCCTCTCTACACTTTGAGGCGCAATTTTCTCAATGCAAATTCACCTGCTCTAAGAATGCCCTCTGCACACCCTTCAGACTCCCCTGCTCTCTCATACTTCCACCGCTCTTGCCCAATCCGTCTCCAGACATTATGTTGTTCAAAATCTCCACTCTACTCGGAGGATAATGCCGTGCCTTCGCCAGCGTATGCGCCGCAAGAGAGGCAGTAGTCATGGAAAATCCTCTCGCCAGCCCTCCACATCCATTACTAACTCCTCCTCCCCCTCCTCTGATAATTTCATCGGTCGTTATCCTAAAACTAGAAGTGGTCGTGGGTGTGGGTGCTATGGGCAATCTCAATTCGAGACGGGCTCTACCCACATCCCTGCCTCTTAGACCATCTTCCCTACGCATTCCCAAACTTCCCAACTTCATTTCCCCTGCTCTCTGAATAGGCCTATAGTCATTGCCACCATCACAATCGAGCTCAAGGAGGAACCACCCAGTTCGGATGCTGAGCAAACTGGTGTTGGGAAGGAGACGAGCGCTGTCAACAAGCAAAGCACTCCTCCTAATCCAGGTTTGAAGAGGAAGGCTCCCAGTTGCAGTGAACACCAGGACTTAGGCAACTTCAAGCGACGTTGCTCCAATGACCAGGATAACATCAAGCGAGGCGGCTCCAACAACATTGAAGACAAGTAGGCTGAGGTAGATGACTTGTATGCTTATGGCTATAGTATTGTTGAAGAACCCCCATCCACTTCTCATGATACATAATCTAGTCAGAATTAGAAGTTTTTCTCTTCACAGTCTTTCGGCAGAGTCATGTTACTCAGTGCTCTTCATGCTATCTCGTCTATGGTTTCATTTTTTTTGTCATGATACCGTGTTAATGGTCTGAGGCCAGTTTCCACTGCCTGGGCGGCATGTTCTAGTTTGTCTAGCATGGGTTAATGGTCTAGTTTGTCTGGGATGTCTGGTAAAAAATATTCCAACAGTTTTGCCGTGTAAGAATGCCGCTATTTTGGGCAAGTTCCACTAAGTCCGGCGTCTCTTTGTAAAATTTTTGTTATATTAATATATTAGTCAAATTAAGCAAAAAAATAAAAATATGATCACAGAAGACACTGTCTGTGAAAATATTACCCATATTTTTCTAACTAATGATCTGAGTAGAAACACCACAAGTTGACTTAATATAATGGGAATTATCTTATTGTTGAAGTGAGACACCTTGTATGTGTCTCAAACAATTGATTTGTCAGAATATACTCAAAATTATCCCACATTTCCTTCAATAGATGTGTGAATATTCAGCGGGGAATTTTTTCTCCAATTACCATTATGGAAGAATCATATATGAAAAAATAGTCATATTATGTAAATGCAAAGAAAATCCCAAACCTTCCTCACAAAGAAGAAACACGGTTTTGTGGAGGATACAAAGTAGATGAGATTGGCAATCATCCAATATTTTCAAATCCATGTTTTTCTGAAAATAATGTAATGACCAAGAAGGCATAGACTAATGTTGATGCTAATTGGCCCACAACAGCTTGAACTAGAGTTGTAACATCTAGAGATGAGTCATAGACACATTTAGCAAATTTAGGCATAGCTCAAGACAGTGTAAGACTAGACAGAGCTTTGTTGTTATAGAGAACACTCATGCATCTCAACTAGACATTTTGAAGTGGATTGATGAACAATGTGTAACAAAGATGGATTTGATGTTTCACTTGTTTTAGCCATGGCCTTCAAGATTGTTGGCACATGACAGGGAAGATCTATCTATATTTTCAAGAATATTATCATGTTCTAACTGATTTTCTGCCACTAACTTTACCTCCAACATCGTTGCACAAGAAATTAATGTCCAATGTGCTAGCATTTTCTATTCTAACAAAGATGAATGGTCAAAGTTGAACTATGTCTGATTTGAATGAAATTAAAACATAAACATAAGATAATATGCTCATTATATATCATTTGGATAATTGACCTTGTCATAAGTAAAATTTTATTCCAAGATCTCATGAGTATGCTAGAATATATCTCAATCATTGCCAACTTCTTTGCAAATCCCATATTGGCAAAAATTTTCAATGTGACTAAGGATATGTATAACTTAAAATTCATGGTTCTTTTCTAGTGTCAAATGTGATTATTAGATGAGGAAACTTATTCTAGTAGATACAGGGGCTTTGGGCTTGTCATATAACCTCAGTGGATTTATGATTATAGCACAAGACTTGATACAGATCACTAAACACTAGCCATCTTGCTATGTAAGATATTAGGAGAGAATGAGAGCTCTATTCTGATTTTACCAGTGTTTTCTTAACACATTAGAGGAAGATGTATTTTTTAGAAGGAACTAAATTCACACTATGCTATAAAGAGAATTACTTTCTCAGGCAAGATCTCAAGAACTTGTGAAGTAACATCCTGTATTCAGACAATTAGAAAAAATAATTGTTGACAGAATAGAGGTAGGAAACTTAGAGTTAATACAATCAATGCCCAAATTTAAGCTTTAGTTTCCACCACACTCCTAACCGTAAAGGAAGAATGAGGATATCATTGTAAATAACTTAAGAGTAGATCCCTATTATGATCATATGGTTTTGGTTGGGGCAAAACAATGAGAACAAGACAATTGAAAAATCATACAATAGGAAAGGACAACCTTAAAGTAACTGACCTATTTCATGCAATATATTTAATAGGCTACCAGCAGTTTGGGGAATAAGTATTGGTATAAAATTCCAAGGTAAAATAAAAATAGTTGGATCATTATAAAGGTCTCTTGTGGGCGTTTCACACTTTCTTGCAGTTGTCTACAGTAGTAACATATCTGATCTAACAATGTTACCGATGAAATAGGTAACCGCAATGTTACCTACTTTTTCTTGGTAGCATAAAAAGCACCCGATTTTGAAAAGTGGTGATGCAGAATAACCAATTTTTTTTTTAGTGCTCATTTTTGACACTCTAATATTTTTATTTATGAAGTATGAATATTTGTTTTAAAATGTTAGTGAATTTCATGTTAATTTTGAAATGTATTGATGCAGCATCAACTCAGCGTCAACCTTTTTTTTTTAGAGTGGTGATTTTCATGATAATTTTGAAACATATTGATGCTGCATCAACATTTTTTTTTTATAGCGGTGATTTTCATGCTAATTTTGAAACGTATTGATGCTACATCAACCTTTTTTTTTTAGAGCGGTGATTTTCATGCTAATTTTGAAACGTATTGATGCTGCATCAACTTTTTTTTTTTAGAGTGGTGATTTTCATGTTGGTAATAAAACAAAAAACTTAGATAAAAAAATATACATAAAAACAAAAAAAAAAACCCAATAAAAATGTAAAAAAAACAAAAATAGCTCGTAAAAATAAAAAATTTAAACAAAAATAAATAAATAAAAACAAAAATATTTGAAAATTATAACAAAGGAAATGACAAAATTTGAAAAAAAAAACACATAATTTAAAGAAAAAAACAAAAATTGACCAAAAAAATTAAAAAAAAAACATAAAAAAAACATTTTTTTAAAACTTATTAAAAAAACCATATTAAAAAGTTAAAAAAAAAAAAATTTAAAAATAATTAAAATTACAAAATTAAAATTTAGATTAAAAAAAAAATTTAAAAAATAAAAAATAAAAATAAAAAAATTAAATTCAAAATTTAAATTAAAAAAAAAAAAAATAATAAGAAAAAAAATACAATTTTTAAAATTAACAAAAAAAAACAAATTAAAAAAAAAAATTAAAATTGAAAAAGAAAATAAAAATTAAAAAATTAAAATTAAAAAACTATCATTAAAAAAGAAAAAAGAAAAGAAAAAAAACACATGCAAATAATTAAAAAACAAATACACATAAATTTAGTGCTTTTTTTTTTAATGAAACAATTTATAGATTTTAAAAATGAAACACCAAATAAACTAAAAAAATAAAAAATAAACAATTAAACTAAATTAAAATTTAAAAAATTTAATAAATAAATTTTAAATTTTAAATTTTAAATTTTAAAATATAAGTAATCTATAATAGTAAATATAAAAATAAAAGAAAATTAAACAAATTGAATAAAAAAAAAAATTAAAATTTTTTGAAATTAAAATTTTTAAAAAAAAAAATCAAATTACGATAAAAATATTAAAAATTAAAAATTAAAAGTTAAAAATAAAAAATTAAAATCAAATCAAATAAAAAATATACATATATATAAAAAATTAAAAACAACAAAAAATAAAATAATAAAATTTTAAAAAAATTAAAACAAAATAAAAACAAAACAAATTGTATTTTAAATAAAAAAATTTAAATTAAAAAAAAAAATTAAATTTTTTGAAAAAAATTTAAAAAAATCAAAATAAAAAAAATCAATTTAAAAAAATTTAAAAAATTTAAAAAAAACCAATTTAAAAAAAAAAAAAATTTGAAAAAAAAAATTTGGGGCGGCGGCGGTGGTGGGGCGGCGGTGGTGGTGGCGGGGGCGGCGCCACCCGGCCCTCCGCGCCCGGGCGGCGGCGGAGAAGCGGCCGTGGGCGGGCGGGGGACGCGCCGGCCACCGCCGCCCACGAAACTGGCCCTCCGCCCGCGCCGAGACGGAGGCCGGTCGGGGAATCGGCCCTCGCTCCGGGCAGCGGCAGTGGCCGGCCTGTGGGCTGGCGGGGGGCTGCGCAGCCACCCCCGCCGCCCACGCGCTGGCCTCCGGTGCCGCCCGGGCACGGAGGGTCGATTCCCGGAATCGGCCCTTTCCGCCCGGGCAGCGGCGGAGGCCGGCCTGTGGGCGGGCGGGGTGGCTGCGCAGCCCCCCGCCCGCCCACGGGCCGGCCACCGCCGCCGCCCGGGCGGGGAGGGCCGGGTGGCGCTGCCCCCACCACCACCACCGTCGCCCCACCACCACCGCGCCTCCAATTTTTTTTTATTTTTTTTAAATTGGTTTTTTTTTAATTTTTTAAAATTTCTTTTTTTAAATTGATTTTTTTTTAATTTTTTTAATTTTTTTAATTTTTTTTCAAAAAATTTAATTATTTTTTTGAAAAATTTAATTCTTTTTTTAATTTAATTTTTTCATATAAAATATAATCTGTTTTGTTTTTTTATTTTTATTTTGTTTTTATTTTTTTTAAATTTTATTATTTTTTTTGTTTTAATTTTGTTTTAATTTATTTTGTTAGTAATTTTTATTAAATTTTGCTTCTTCTTTTTTATTTAATTGATTTTTTTTTTTTTTTAATTTCATAAATTTCATTTATTATTTTATAGAATTTAATAAATTTTGTATTTTTTTTTAAATTTAGTTGAATTTAATATTGTTTTTTAAATGTTTTACTTTTCTATTAATTTTTTTTTGTTAATAACATAAAATTTTTATATTTTTATATTTCAATTAAAATTCTATATTTAAAATTAGATTTTTTTTTTAATTAAACTTAATTTTTTAAAATTAATTTGTTTTTAAATTTTTTTTTATTTAATATTATTTTATATTTTTATATTTTTTTCAATTTTCCATTTTTAATTGATTTTTAAAGTTTTTATTTTAACAATGATTTTTTTTTCTTTTATATTTAAAATTTATTTTTTCATTTATTTATTAAAATTTAATATTTTTGTTTTTAAATTTAATTGTTATTTTAATATTAATTTTTCTTTTTTTTTAATTTAATAAAATCTGATATATATACATATTTTAATTTAAGTTCATATATATATTTTAGTTTTTATAATTTAAATTTAATTTATTTTGTATAGTTTATTTGTTTTTTTAATATATATTGTTTTAAATTTAATATTTTCATTGTATATTATTTTTATTTTTTATTTTTAATTAATTTTTCATTTTTTTACTTTTAATTTAAATAATGTTTTTTTTTAATATTTTTATTTTAAAATTTTAAATTTATTAAAATTTAATATATTTCCTTAAATTTAATTTTTTGTTTTAAATATTTTTTTTTTTTTAAATTTAATAAGAATTTTCTTTTTCTTTTTTAAATTTAATTTCTATATTTTATTTTTTATAATTTCCTTCTTTTTTTTAACTTTTTTTTTTTTTTTTAAATTTAATATTTTTATTTTTTAATTTCTATATTTTTTTAAATTTTAATCTTAAATTTTTTTTGTTTATTGTTTTATTTTTATTTTCCTTAAATTTTAGGTTTTTTTCAATGTTTGAATTAAAATTTTTATTTTGTTTTTATTTTTATTTTTTTTATCTTCATATATTTTTAAATTTTAAGCTTTTAAATATTTTATTTTTTAAATTTATTTTTTTTCTTAAATTTTAGGTTTTTTTTAATGTTTGAATTTTAAAAATTTAAAAATGTTATTTCTATTTTTTAAAATGTCAAAAATATAACACAATTTTTTTTTTTTTGGTTATTCCAGCGTCAACTGGTTTTGTTTTGAGGGTGTTTTTCAATCCTTTTTTCAAGAAACAGTTTTGTTTTTATCCTAATTTTATAAAATGTTGAAATTTTACCTTCAAAAATAATCAAGTGCGTTATGGAATAGACTTTTTTTTTTTTTGAGGGTGTTTTTCAATCCTTTTTTCAAGAAACAGTTTTGTTTTTATCCTAATTTTATAAAATGTTGAAATTTTACCTTCAAAAATAATCAAGTGCGTTATGGAATAGACTTTTTTTGTTTTTGGGGTGTTTTTTCATGTTTTTTGAGTCTTTTTGGGCTAGAGTTCCCGTTTTGAGGTCGGGTTACCTATTTCATCGGTAACAGTGTTTCCATTAATATTCAATATTCTAGAGTTTTTTTTATATATATTGGCTACAGTAAATGCAGATAATCAACTGAGACCAATGCATATCATGACATGTCATCCTCTTTATGTATTTGAGAAGAGTCTTTTATTCTACCAATGGTAGCCTAAGTGTTGGTTTATAGGCCAGAAGTTCGGGAACTCTCTGTTGCAGCTACATTTTGTTATGAGAGCATGCTCAACCACTAATGAAGTTAAAATAAGTGAAAATTCAATGATTCTGTAGGTCATTATTTCAAATTTTAGTATTGAAGCTCGCGACAACTGGAAAAAGCTGGCAAGGTTAGGATCAGAAAACATAGAAAACAAAAATTATTAAATCACAAACAAAAAAAATGTTAAAATCCCATATGTTTGATGTAAATTAGAAAACATAGAGAAACAACTAAGAACGAAGGTTTCATTTACTACTAGTGGACAGCGGTAGCCACCAATCATCACAATCCAAAATTCCACTGGGCCATTGCACTTGCAAACACTCTCAAACAAGAAGGTGTGCTACAACAGGAATGTGGCCACTCAAGCTTGGAAAGCTGAGTAGTTAAGACAAATTGCACAAGTGCCCAACTTCCCATACTATGATGAGGAAAAGTAAAGTAAACAAAAATTACAACAAATCAGCCACAATGTATTTGACACCATGGTTACATGAAAATTTTTGATGTGCCCATATTGTGGGATTTATATGGTGGCTTATGATAATCTAGTGAAACCTTAGCCACATAATAGTTTCCATGGCAATGTATGATGTGCCCAAATTGTGGGATTTATATGGTGGCTTATGATAGTGTGGTCAAACCTTGGCCCAATTGTTGAGGCAAGTGCTAATTATTATCCAAAGTCCCATGGAAGGTAACCATACGAGAACTTGGCAATGTTGGAAGCCTAGCCTTCTTCAACTTTGAAGTAAGTATGGAAAATAAAGTATTGAATGTAGAAGTGGATTAAATGAACAGTTGAAATTCAGATATTACTAGAAAGGCACAACAGAGGATGCTGCAAATTAGCCTTTGCAGAGTCTCCTCACAAAACAAGTTAGAGGGAGGAGTCTCTTTTCACAAAGAAGGCTTCTGTTAAAGAAGCAACCGGAAACTATGATGTTTAATTCTACAATCATGAAGAACTATTTATGAATAGTGAATGAGTTTGCACCAATGTCATCAGAATCTAGATTCTATAGTAGTGAAATGGAACTCAGTGTGATACATTGTTTTCAATTGAACCATTCAGTGTACATTGCTGATATAAGGAAATATGAAGATAGTGCCAAGTCATAAACAGTCCATTTCTTAGATCGAGATCAACATATAAAGTGAGCGAATAAGGGCAATAGAACCTAGTTTGGAGGCTTATAAATAAGTGACAAATATCAGTTCTGAAGGAAGAATTGGACCAACTTTGACCCATTGAATTATGAGCTTAATTTCTGGAGTACAACCAGCTCTTCCTCATTGTACAAACTCAACAACATTTATGGCTCCCTTTTTCTCCTAAATGACACCCTATGCACACATGTAATTAAGGCATCTCCATAACCCAAGCACAAATATTGTGATAGCAGCCAGAAGAGGTTAAATCAACCCACAATAATGCTACAGCTAGCAAGTAAATTTGACTAGCAACTCGTCCTTCAACACAATGTCACTCTCAGGAGGTACGAATTTCGAACTTCAGCAAATGAGAAAAATATCAATCCTGCCTTCCAGAAACACGCCCACAAGACAAAGACCAGATTCGAGCTCCCTTGTAGCTGGTTATTGTACTTCCTTTGTTATAGAATTCGACTAGATGAGTGTAAGAGTGAATATGACCCTCTTGAGTGGCAAATCGACCCCTTGGAAAAACTAAACTTGACCCATGGAACAGAGGATTTCAGCCTTGTTCACAATACTAAACTTGTTCTTCCTTGAGATGAACTTGACCAACAATGAATAAGATGAACTCAACCCTAAATGCAATGTTCACTTCATTTCTAAGAATTATTGAGAGGTTGGAGACTTAGAGGTTGATTTCAACAATCCCGTATACATTGATCCACACTTGATGCTAATGCCCAAAGATAGCCTTTCCAGCAACAAGGAAGCTCTTTGTACATAGAACTGTCAAATCAAGCACAAACTAGCATATATGGTCATTGATAATGGAAACCAGAATAACCTTCTCTTGCTTTAATTGGAAAAGGAACTCAAGTTACCAAACTCAAATCATCCCAACTCACATTAGCTTGGATGGGTCAAAGATTCACATTAGCTTGTGCTAATCACTTGAAAATAGATCAAAATGTTTCTAGAAGATGGCAAGATTTTTCCCAATATCTTATATGTTATTACAAACAAAGATGAGAAGACTTACGAAAATAAGATAATGATTAACTAATTGCGTAAAGCAGGGGCTTCTAGGTTCAACCTTAGGCATGTGGCCTCTTTCAATCCTAATATTACTTGGAATTATTTCTATTGTGCATGTCAAATGTTGGGTGATTATGTTGCTGGTATTGTCCTTCATTACAATTATGATCATTAATTCTAACTCAAGATTGGAACTGGTAGTGGTACTAGTATTCGTGCAAGTTTAGTAGCCCTTTGGGCCCTATTAAAATTTGTTATGGTTAAAGGTGTTCAAAATCTTCAGGTTGATGGAGACTCGAAAGTGGTAATGAGAGTTTTAAAGGTTATCTGCCATTCGATAGTCTGGTTCTCTCTCACTGACAACACTAAGTTAAGGAACTCCAGGAAGCTTTTCATTCGGTTTCTATTCAACATGTTCATAGAGAATTTAATTCTGAGGTAGATCATTTTTCAAAGGATCCCATTGCAATCAGCGAAGGGATTATGCATGGAAAATTAGAGGGAGGGTTTTGGTTTCATCTTTCACGGAAATATTGTTTTAAAAGAATTTTACAGGCAGTTTTAAGATATTATTTTGGGTTGTCTGCAATGTTAGCACTATAGGTGGAAATGTCATTTTGATGTTCAATGTTTATTAGAAGGATGTTTTGCAAAATCTGATGATAATCAGGAAGTTGTCTGAAAGGAGCTCTTATGCGTAGGCACAGTCAATGTATACTTTAATTTCTACTTGAAATAACAAATGCCAAATATACATTTGTTTTCTTGGAAGAAAAAAGACATAGAAATGAGGAAATTTTATGTGGAAGAAGATAAGAAATTTTCTGTAGGTTTCCATTTTCAAACAACTCTTTTTTCATTTACAAACCTGGCTCCTTTCGCCATGGTTCTTTGGATGACTGTAAAGATGGACTTTTATAGGCATGCTCTTTTTTCGCTTTAGTTATTATTGGAAGAAGCAGAGTGACTAGTCTTCTGGAAGAGCCAAACAAGGAATTTCTTTTCCAAGAAAAAAGCTTTATATTCAATATTTCAAGTGTGAAATCAACATATACATAGAACCACCCACACATGATCAAAAAATAAACAGTCCTAAGGCTTAACTGTAGAAAGATCTGTTAATTGAAGTTAGAGATGGAAGGGTTATGCTAAATTTAGCAGTTTGGCCAAAAAACCCACATCTGAAGAAAAGGGGAAATCTCACTTTCTCTTAGTGTTGACTTTAGAAAATTCTCTAAATGGTCAAAAATAGTAAATATAGCAAATATAACTGAGCATGCATGGAGATTTTATCTCACTAAGACTTAATTTCAGTGAGGCAGTTTGAATCGAATTTAAAAGGCCAGTTCGCTTGAGTTCTAGATGTCAGTTAGGCTTGAGTTCAGTGAGGCAGTTGGACTTGGGTTCAAGGAACCAGTTTGCTTGACTTGAAGAGTAGATAGATCCTATAAAGAGAAGAGTGCAAACTTGATGAATACATCATTAGAGCTCTCATTCTTTTCTAGTAGCTTACTATGGAATTCCATGAGGGAATGAGGGAACTCAATTGAGATAATAAGCTTGAATAACTTAACTGAGTAATTGTTTACATTATGGACTGGCTTAACGGAAAAAGGTTTTGGCAGAGTTGCTATAGCAAAAAAGAATCAAAACTAAAGTCTGGAAATTGCAAAAAATGAAAGCAGGGATGCAACAGTTTAAATCACCATTAACTTTTCCAAATGTTCAACAATGAAGACTTCACTGAGCTGATAAGTCTGGAAGATGATGCCAAGGCCTCTGAAACCAGGCTACACAAGGCTGCGGCTAGGCATGTTGTTTTCCCCTATTTAGAATTAGTCAAATAAATTCCAAGAACAGATGGATAGTTGATCAGAAGGGATCACCCATCAAAGGTTACCAGGAAATTGACCTTGCTGCTAGATGTCTATTCCCAACACCTGAGGCTAATCTCAATACTAAGTGGATAAGGATGGTTTATTATCATTTAGCCCCAACAACAATCCAGCAGTTTAAATCACCATTAATAACCATAGATTGAGCAGTAAGAATTCATTGCAACAAATGTTTCCTTGTATTTCTAAATATGACCATCAACCCATCAACTATGTTTTTACTTCGTGCAACTGCTTGAAATAAATCAATGGTTCCCCTCTCGTCTTGTACAAATCTTCTAAACATCATTCTATAGGATAGAGTTCTACTCCTCGGTTGTAGCCTCCTTCCAATCCTAATAGGTCTTCTCGAAGTCGCAATAAGAATTTATTAGTAGTTTGGCGGAATTCACTCTGGTACAGTGGCAACTTGTAATGGGTGGCTGAATGTGGGGAATGGGTGCTACCACCTAAAAAAAGAGATCTACAAAACTATTAACTTGCTATTTTATTTCTGATTTCTCAGACACATCATTTCATTCGTCTACAGGTCCTACCACTTATTCTATATTTTGCTTCAGATGTGAGCCAAAACACTGGATAGGATGAGATACATATGGATGATACCATCAAAGGAATCCTAGCCAGCAACATTAATAATTGTTTCCTGATTATACTCCTCAGTTGGACTAGGACCTATTAAAGTCATTTTTTATCCGATCTTGCTCATGCTGAACCAACTAGAGAGGTTTCAAATGGGAAGGCCTAACCTATGAATGACGGGAAAGCTCAACCATAATTTGGGGGCAGATTCGGGACCAAACATATCTTCTGCACCTGGAAATGCTGGAAATGATAGTGATTCGCTTCCTTTAATGATGCGGCTACTTAAGCTGGACTGCTCGATGGAGGAAGCGATTCAATTGAATCCATTTATTAGCTAGTCAGTACTTGAAAAAAAAATCGGAGAACCAACAACATCAAAAACAAAAATCCTAGAACCAACAGCAACATAGAACAAACGAAAAAAATTCATTTCTAGTCGATCCTTACCCCAAAAAAATCATATGAATCAACAAAATCTTAAAACAAACAAAGCAATGCAGGAAATAAAAAAATATAATCTTATAAATCCAACTAACCTGTGACTCCAAGTATGCAAACTTCAATTGTGAATTTGCTGTTGCCCGCCTTCAAAAGCCTCTAATTTATTTTTAATGTGTCTTTATATATAAAAATTTGCTAACCCTAAAGTTTTTTTATCACATTATCAATTTCTCTTGAAATATATCAAAACCCTCCTGCCAACAGCAAAAATCCTCCCACAAACAGCAAAAAATTGGTGCCACATCCACTTTTCATCCAGTTTTTGTCTAAATTTTAGAACTGTCTACAAAAATTGGGCGCCAAAGACTGAGAACATCGTCTCTGTGAACCAGTTGGGGTAAGAACAACGAGTTTCTCTCTGTTCTTGGGCTTGTTATAGGGCTTCCAGACGAGTGAAAACTTTGACTTTCATATGGATTTGATATATTTTGAATGAAATCCACCCATGCCCTCCCCCAACTTCGACTTTGATAGACTTCGAATGTGCCATGTATTTTACAAATCTTCAAATAATTTTTTTTTAAATAATTAAAATATTAATATTAATATTTATTATTTTAATTATTAATTAAATATAAAACCACAATATATTTAAAATTTAATTTCATATAATATAATTGAAACAAATAAAATATAAATATTGATAATTATTATTTTAATAAATTAATTAAGGTTCATATCAAATAATATATATATTAAATTGGTGTTGCATAATATATCTATGTCAAACATATTATAAATAAAATTTATATGTTTGTAAGTATTCACAGCTTGAGTGGGTCTAATGGTTCAGAGTGTGTGTTTCCTCCTAAGAGGTCATAGGTTCAAAACCAGAGGGGGTAGAGTATGTATGGCTTCGTAGACTTAGCAGTCAAATCGCTACATGGAGGTGGGTCCCTTGTCCCGCAAACAAGGGGTTCTCATACACCAATTTGGTGTCTGGCTTAGCTGTGACCTTAAAATTAGATTATTATTATTATTATTATAACAAAGGTTCATACACTCTCCAATGGGAGTGAGGTTTGAGCAACACGTGGAAGGAGTCTTGCATGAGTAAATACTAGTGGAGCGAGGATGAGGGAGTGTCACACCCTCAACTTAGTGTCACGATGACCGAGTGGTGGGGGGGTGCACCTTCGCGCGATTGGCGCCCAACTTGGGTATGTGCAACGACGATGTGCAATAACTACACCATATTAGCGAACGCCCACCTTGGGCGCGTTTTGTAGCGATGGGCGAGTCATGTGTTTTTATGGACACGACGAGCGACAACGTCGAATGGGTGTGTGCCCCATAGCGGGTGGATGAGTCAAAGGCATCGGGCGAAGTTGTGTTGGTGAGCGTGTTCGGTGATACGAGAGTGTTGTGTAGCAATTGGGTGAGCTAGGCGGGACAGGGTGCGGGCGGCCGATCAGTCGTCAGGGCGGATCAGGAACCCGTGGTGGCAAGGGTAATTATGGGTATGATCGCTTTGAGGTAAATGAGGGGCAGGGTATCCAGCATTAATGTTTCTTGGAGAACTATCATCCAGTACTTATAAAAAACCTAATGGAAAGAGTATTGGACATAGATGAGAGAATTTTAACACTGCAGATGGATTCAGAGAATCTTGTAGTGAAATGTAACACTTCGATATCAAAATTGCAATTTTCCATTTATGGCGTGACACAATTAAAAATTATTGACATAAATGAATAATTCATATACTTGTTGTACTGGTCATATTCTTATTCTTGGACTATAATAGTCATTTACATTAATCATTATTAATTTTTTCAATTATTATCTAGTCATATATTTTAATCCTAGACTAAATTATTCATTTAAGTTAGTCGCTTTTAGTTTAGTCACTTATTATCTAGTCATATATTTTATCCCTGGACTAAATTAGTCATTTAATTTAGTCGTTTCCATTTTAGTCACTTATTATCTAGTCATATATTTTATTCCTAGACTAAATTAGTCATTTTTAGTTCGGCTACTTAAAATTTCTCAAATTTAGTAGTAATTCACTTGAAATAATAGTGGTGACTAAATTTTTTAGTCACCTGGTCATTAATTTCATCATTTTTTACTAATGGTCAAACAAGTGCCTCAACCCGATGTGATCACTCATAAGTACAAATAGTCTACCAAGAAGATAGTGCCTCCACATCTTCAGTGCATGAATGATCGCTCCTAGCTCAAGATCATGTGTCGGGTAGTTTTGTGTGTGCTCATTCAGTTTTTGCGACTCATAGCATACCACTTGCCCATCCCACATAAGGACTCCACCAAGTCCTCTCTTGCAAGAATATGTACACACTAAAAACTCCTTATAGAGATAGGAAATATTTAACACTAGAGCATGTGTTAACAACTACTTAAGTTTCTCAAAACTAGCCTCACTATCTTCTGTCCAATCAAACTTCTTACCTTTTGTCTGCAATGATGTAATCAGATGAGAAATCTGTGAGAAGTTCCTGATGATCCTCCTATAGTAACCTGACAATCCCATGAATGATCTCACCTCCTCTACACTTTTAGGAGCTACCCACTCCCTGATGGCCCTTATATTTTTTTTATCTAATGCAATGACCTCAGAGACAACATGTCCCAACTAGTGTACCTCAGTCTGGAAGAAACTGCATTTTCTAAGATTAACATAAAACTGATGCTCTCTCAACAACCTCAACATTGCTGCTAAATTCTCGACATTCTCTTCCTAATTTTTAGAATATACCAATATGTCATCAATAAAAACACTCACAAACTGGTAAAAATAAGGACACAACACACTATTCATCAAACACATAAATGTTGCTGGGGCTTTAGTCAAACTGAATGGAACTACAACAAAATCATAATTCTCGTACTTGGTACTAAATGTGGTCTTGTAGATGTCTTTCTCTTTGATTCATATCTTATCTCAAGTCAATCTTAGAGAACACTGATGAACCCTTTAGTTGATCAAAAAAATCGTCAATCCTCAGTAGTGGGTACATGTTCTTGATTGTCACTTTGTTCAACTGCTTGCAATCAATACTCAATCTGAGAGTGCCATATTTCTTCTTCATGAACAACACCAACGCACCCCATGGCGATACACTTGGACTAATGTACAATTTGTACAAAATTTCCTTCAACTGCAATTTCAACTCTACTAACTCTGGTGTACTCATCTTTTAAGGTGCCTTGATGTTGGATCTGCCCCTGACATCAACTCAATGGAAAATTATACTTCCCTGTGAGGTGGGAATTCCAAAATATCTTATGGAAACACATCCTGAAACTTCTACAAAACTGGATACCTGCTAAAAAATTCTACATTCTCAACCTCCTTACCTTGATCACTATAGATATGACCTGCAAATAGCACACAACCTTTCTGGGGACTGCGTTTGGCTTGCATAGCTGTAACCATCCTAACGGATGTGCTTTCTTCTTTCCCTGCAATATTCTTGGTTCCCCGTTGTCATCCAAGCACTCAATAGATTTATCATAGAAATATAACTTGTTCGTGTGAAGATACAACCAATCCATACCTAATATCATATTGTATGAACACAAAGGCAATATGTTCAAGTTCATTGTTGTAGGCATACCATTTAACTCGAACACACAAGATCTTACCTAATGGTGAAATCTTTTCTTCGTACATGTCGCCAACTACACTAAACAAGATTTTACATGCATTTACTTACTCAAAACACATTTATATACCAGATTATGATTAATATAACTATAGTTAGATCCAGGGTTAATCAAAATAGAAAAAAATTGATTAGAAAGCTTATCATCCATCTGAAGGATATAAGCCTGATGATCTGCCTGCATGTTAACCACAACTGCATAAATCTGAGGAATGTTATGCGTAACATCTCCCACTGCTTGTGCCTCATGCGCACTCAATATTTGTGGCCTGCCACTCTGATGTTGTGGAAAATCTCTCCTACCATGATCTCCTCTACAAATATGACACCTCACTGGCTCCCTCTTCTCATTCTTATTCTGCTCCTCTGACTGAAAGCCCTGTCCTCTGCCATATGCATTGAACTTCTTAGGTAGGGAAACATTCTCCTTATTACTTGTATCTTGTGTCATTTCTCACTTCTTGTCCCATTTTCATTTATTCTTATCATTGCCTCTCTAATATGGCTTGGTTTCTGAGATGCGTTTTGATTTTTCATAAAAAAAAAATATTTTCTGGATGGCCTCCTCCAATGATTTAGGCTCATCCAACTCAATCCTATCTCTGAATTAAATTGGTAACCCACTAATAAATCTCTGAATGTTGGCCTTCTCCTCCTTGAGGTAAGGCACATATCGAAATAACTCCATGACCCTGCTAGTATGCTCCTCATCTGTCATCGAACCCACCTTCAGCTCATAAAACTCATTTTCCTTGTCATCGTAGTATCTTTTTGATAGATACTTCTTCCAGAATATCCTTTCAAAGTCAAATCCTCATAAATATCTCTGACATATTCACATCTTCCCACCAAATTTTAAATCTACCTCTAAGGTTGAATGTAGTTGCTTTCATATTTTCAGAGTAATCATTCAATTTGATTAAAAAATCTTCATTCCAAGCAACCATTCCTCGACATTCCATGGTTTCTTCATTTCTCTGTCACATGTAGGTGGTTTTTCCTTTTTAAAATCATCTAAAAAATAGCCCTGATCACTCCTCCTATAAGGATGATATCGATGAATATAATGATGCCTATCTAAACCATAACTAGAATGATACTTGTGTATGTCACCTATCCTATTTTGAGTGTCCAACAATCTATCATCTTTAACTATGCCATTCCTATCATACATGTCACCACTAGGAGATTTATTTCCATATGTTCCATTGGTCCCATCCTCCTTCCCATAGCTGATCTTAAGTGGCCCCTGTTTCCGCAACTCAGACAGACTTTGAAGGATGGATGCATTAACCTCTACTTTCTCTTCCTAGGCCTGTATCAATTTATCATTATCTGCATTAAAACTCCTTATTTCTTCCTTTAGGCTTCTAATTGTATCTTCCAAATCAAATGAATTCCCAACACCATGCTGATCATATGAATCTAAGGAGAATCTCTGTAGTCTACCATTCTGCTATTCATCTTTGATTTCATCCTGTAATGTAAAATATGTTAGATAAAGCAATTCATAAATAAAGAAACGTACCTTAGTGTTATTTGGGGAGGATACATCCTGCAAGATCAACCAATCAGCGAAATACATGTATATACATAATCATATTAGCATATAAACTTGTAACACATGGTATATTAGTGCATAAAATTCACTCTAGTTGGAGTCTAGTCATGGATGTATAACCATAACAATTACACAACATGACCTAATGCATATCCATACCCATTCAGCTTGACCATACCCATCAAAATCACAGACCATACACAAGCATAAGCCACATGTAACCAATTGTAAATGTCCAATGCATGTTCAACATATAACATCACACAAGAAACCATGCACGGAAACTACACAAGCATGACCAATATGTGACCTACCAAACACAAGCAATGCATATAAAACATGTAACGATGTGTAAGCAATGTGCATGCACAATACACCAACATGAACAATACATAATCAAGCATACACACATGACCACATATTGAAAACAACATCATTAACCCATCCATGGTGACACCACTGCCACCACGACAAACACAACACGGATGCAACAAGCACATAAAACATAGGCATTAGGGGAATTTTGAGGTCTAAAATGGGCCTCCTAAGGAAATTATAAAATAATAGTGGAAAAAATCTAATAAGATTTGATGACATCATCAAATTTTAGAGGGAAAAATGAAAAAACTACTTTTTCAATTCATATTTTCAACTTATCTCCCAAAGTTTTTACTCAAATTTCGAGCGGGAGTACTCGTTGGATGCGGAATTTAATTCCTCATCCAAGGAGTACCCATGTTGCATACTTTCGATGGGTCCTACTACACGAAAAATGAGAAATACATAAAAAAATGTGATTACAATCACGTTTTTTATGTATTTCTCATTTTTCGTGTAGAAGAGTTCATCGAAAGTATGCAACATGGGTACTCCTTGGATGAGGAATTAAATTCCGCATCCAACGAGTAATCCCGCTCGAAATTTGAGTAAAAATTTTGGGAGATAAGTTTAAAATACGAGTTGAAAAAGTAGTTTTATTATTTTATTATTTTTTAATATTTTTACTTTTTTACTCCAAAAATGGTGAATCATCCATTATGGATGACATCATCATATTGAATCCTACTGGTTGTTATAAAGTTTATTTTTGTTGTACATTTTTCTTATGAGGCCCATTTTAGACCTCAAAATTCCCCTAATGAATGAGAAACACAAGAAACCAATAAAAAAAACATGATCAATACACTACCCATCCAGTTATAGACTTGAACTTAGCTTTGATACCACTCTGTAACACCCTCTTCCCACATCTACCCAAGTAACTGACCAACTGGGGTTAACATGTGACAAGAGGCTACTAATATGAGATTCAACCTCCTAGATGAATTTGAGGAAGTGGAACCAACATAAATATGAAAGACAAACCTTACACTACATCATTGACACCCCAAGGGGGTAACCCAACCTTACAAGGCCCTGTACCCTAAGGGGGAACTATTTTTTTAACCCCTTTGAGGCATAACCATAGCTATTTAAGGGTAAGGGAGTGGTTATATACCCTTAACTATGGGATTGCCTTGTTATGGTAGTGGTTATGACCCCAAAATTAATTTCTGGGCTTGTAGCTCTGTGATTTGTGCCAAATTATTAGCCCCTAAGCCGAGCTCACTACCTAGAATTTCCTGTAACTTTAGGAGACAATAAATAAAATTAAAAAAAATGTTGGAAGAAATGAAATCATCAGGAACTCATCCAACCCCACCTAGCCATGACACACATTTCGTCAAGCATGTTACAAACATTGCATCTACATGTGTAAACAACATAATTAAACATGGGGGTCTCTTACAAATCTGGGAATGGCTAAGAAGCATTGCTCCCCTATATCATAAGCTACAGTAATGTTTAATTGACCACAGATACATTGGGTAATCATTTCCAGGAAAAAAAAAGATAGATCCATACATCATCAGTGATAAAATACATGCTTATAGCCAGCATAATAAGAGCACAAATGAAATAGATATAACAACAAATAAATCAATACAATAACCAACACATTTGCATATAGAATGCTAAAGCAATGAACTCTTGATTACTAAATGTAAAACCCAACTAGAGATGGGACTTCCACGTTCCACCCGAACATATATTGGTTGGGCCAAGTATCACTTCATCCAATCACCTCTGTGCCATATACTAAGCATGAATGTGGGACTTTATCAAACACATCAATAAACACAAAATGAAGGCTTCAGAGACTGAACCATCTCAACCCCAAAACCAATGATTCCAGATCACTGTCAGACATCACTAACCATCACGGATTGGTATCCACCCAAGCCGCTCCAGGGCTTGAGAGTGTTTGTTCCAACCAAGGCTCCAAGACTAGTAACTCGACCCTAGTTATTCCTTGGATCCAGAGCATTCATCCAACCAAGGCTCTAATACTATTAACTCAACCCACCTAGGGATCCAAAGAATTTTTCCAACCAAGGCTCCATGAATAGTAACTCAACCCAACAATTTTCCATCAGGCTCTAGATCATTTGTCCAACCAAGGCTCTAGGAACTAGTAAATCAACCCAACAGCTAAAGGAATCATGAGAACCAACTAGAAAACAATCAATGGAAATAAACCCACAATACCATGGTTGTCCAAGAAATGAAAAAGCTAGGAAAATCCATATGCATACCCATGCATGCCAGAACTAGTGAGGAAAATATACATGCAACTCGATACCTAAAATGAAATCCCACTATAGCTATTGATCTCGATGTATACCTTCGCTTTCCTACTCTTCCTTTTTCTTCTTGTTCCAAATCACCAATTATACAAACTCTTGAAGGGTGCTCCAAGAAAACTCTAAGTATCCAAGAGTATGAGAGAGAGAGAGAGAGAATAACGAGAGAGCTCCAAAAATGCACTGAGAAAAGGTACAACTAATCCTCAGAAGCCTTTTTATAGAAGAGACCTCTATTTTCTTCATTTTCCTCCTCACATGCAAACTGTGACCTTTTTCCTCCCCTCTATCCTAATTTGCATTTTTTTCATAAATAAATGTGCCAAAAATACTTTTTTTCCTCTTTAATGCCTTATCCATAGCCTTTTCCAATTTCCTTAGCCATAATACACCATGTGAACACCCCCTAGGATGTTTTTCCTAACATTCAGCTTGGAATATGTGCCCCATCAACCGTGGTTATTATTTTGACTTTATTATATGGAATTATCACTAGGGCTATTAGAGTTTAGCCCTTGGCATATGTTAAAACCATTTATAAAGTCAACCAAATAACATAAGAGGTTGGTCTTATTATTGGAAAAATTCTCCATAATGAACCTAAGCATAACAAGACGATCCGTAGTGGAATCATAGGTCATAAATACATCCTAAATTTTAGGTCTTTTTTTTAATCTTTATAGCCTTACATTGTGTTAGGATCACAAAATCAAGAGACGTGATGGTGTCTAAAGACATCCTTGCTTGGGATTTCAATGGCCACAAAGGAAAATTTTACATCGATTATTTTCACCTTTCAATAGGCTATATTCCACATGAATACCATGGGCCAATACCATAGGTTATTTTAACCTGGAGCTTAAAAATCATAAGTAGCTTGGCCAAGTCAATTTTACTTAAACTATCCTCACAATATCTCCCTTAAGCTGGGCTTGGGTAGATTTACCCAATCCCAATCACTCTGTTGAAGTCCATATAAAATGGTTACCAAACATCATAGTACATAATTAACTAGAATTTGTATCTGTAAATTATCCATGACACCTTTTAACATACATACTTCATTGATCGTCTCAGATTATCACTTTCACCCCCTCAAGATAGGATACCATTACATCTGCCAACCTGGTACCTATCCAAGTGGTTCATTCCACAAATTGGTAACTCCATATGATACTACACTACATGTATTCTTGATCAAATTCTTAAGGTCTTACAGAAACTAACCTCAAGCTAGCATATGAGTACACCTGCCACCCCCATACCTATGCAAGTAATTCATTCTACAACTTGAGTCAGCAAGTTCTCATGCACAACATGTATGCCTCAGCAATAAGTCTTACAACTTACATGATAATAGGCATGCATATGGTAGGATTTCATAACTTGGACCAAAAAACCCTTAGCTTTTTCACACACTACTGGTGTTTTCACACCACTGTGCCTGTCATCACACAATGGCTCCTTCACTATCATAAACTTACCATTGACTCGACCTCCATTTTCTCATCCATATGACCACTCTCTTGCTACATATCTAGCTTTATTGATCTATATCTTGACCTGAAATTTCTTGATATTTTACCTCTCTCCCCTTATATCTAAAACCCATGCTATTCATCTACATCCTCATTATCATTGTGTGTCATCTTCCCAAATTTTCTTGCTACTCTCAAAACTGTTGCACACTTTCATCCTTACATAACTATCGATCATTTTCATTATGGGCTTAACCACCAACACATTATCCAATGATTCATCCTCATGTGCTCAAATAGGGTGCACTTTTCCAGTTGATTTCTCATTACAACCTTGACAATATGATGAATGTTTCCAAAGTTCAACACACTATGGGTGAAATATAATTTTTTTTGTTCATGCTCTAGAAATTTCTGCTAGGAAATGTAATACCATCAGCTTGGACCTTGAATTTTATATATACATGTTAAAACTTAGGCTGAAGAGATAGAATGTGGAATATGTTGGTGATCTAGAATGTGGAATAGGCTGGTGAACCGAAATTTGGAATAAGTTGGTGAGCCAAAATTGTATTTTGGTGTTCATGCATCTATATGTATATATATGCTAGGCTAGTGTTCCAAGTTACTGATCTTCTTAAGGTTTATGTGCTTATGTAATGGGTCAAAGGACCAATAATATTAGGCTAGTGAGATGAGTTCCATTGAGGTGTGCATTCCTATGCATATATGTATGATACATTGGGTTGGTGGGATAACATATTTATGACTTGAAGGATAGAAATCCTATAGGATTTTCCTGAGAGTGAGCCTAGATGACTTGAAATTTATAAAATATGTTATTTATTGTAGACCCAAGGATGCAAAGAGTATGGAGGGTTTAGGCTCCATGATATGAAAAATGCATCTTGATAATAAAGTATGTTATAATATTATAGTATAATAAGACACAATGTGACATAGTTCTTGATTATACATATATGTGAATGCATTAAGGATATTGCATAAATACGGGGGAGGGGAATGTAATATTCCCGACCTGGACCCTGTATATATAAATCTACATGTAACATTTATGTTGGTGAGTCGAGTTCCTTTGAGGCTTGCAATATTTTGTATGAATTTACGATGCATTAGGCCAATGGGCCAACATATCTATACGTGGAAGATGAGAGAGTCTGTGGGATGATCAGGACAGTTAGCCTAGCTAATTTAGTAGACATATTATTTGTTGTGTACCCAAGTACAAAACGAGTAGGGGGGATGAGACTCCATGGAAGAAAAAAGGTGTCTTCATGAGAAAATATATTATAATATTATAATATAATATTATTATAATAAAAATGGGAAACATATCTATTAAAAGGTGTTCCTCCCTATTCACTAGATCATTAATAGGAGGGAAAAGTGTCCCTAAATGAGGGCATAGTGTTACACCTCATTTTGTCACCATGACATTTCACTATCAATATGGATGTATCACCATCCATATTCATACTTCCTTAGAAGTAAAAAACATTCATGTTCTTGAACCAAGTCTTGGAAACTAAAAAATCTATTTAAAAACGCTTAAAAGGTTACCTGTGTGCTTTTTGTGGTCATTTCCCATGCATGCGCTGATAATTCTTCTATTAGCGTCAACAATCGCCACTCTTTTCGCCAATAAAAACCATGTACCCCCATAAAAGGAAGTAACCACGAAAAGGTAACTTCTAGAAGCCTAGTTGGACGAATATTCTTCCAACTAAAAGCCTCTTGAGTCGCGCCAGTTCAAGCTATATCCCTCCACTCATGGAGCTTATCCCCTTGGATAAAGGAACCCTAATCCTTTCATTAGAGGATCTCAACCCTCTCTTGATGGATATGAAACCTCCTCCATCTCTTTATAAATTTATCTGAAGCTTCAGGATTAAGGGTTAACATATAATTGTACTTTGAAGATCACATCTTTGTATAGAAGAGTTCATTGAATATAAATATATGTAAGTCATTTTAGAGAGGAAGGATTTTCAAATGAAGGGGCACGATTGCACAGACATATGAGAGAAATTTTTACAACATCAAGGCTCAAGTTATAAGATTTCTCTTTTTTATTCTTGATAATACATAGGGATCTATTTTTCTCATTGTGTTGTTTTTAGACTCATTGAAACAATGTTAATACTTAATATCCTTGATCATTAAGTCGAACTAGTGTTTTTGATTATTATATACTGCAGGTGCTTTGATCCTTTGCATGTTTTTGGTTGCAGGTTCTTCTCAACATTTAAGGATTTCTTTGGAGTGAAAGGCAAAGGTCTACATCAAACGTCTTGTTGAAAGGTACTAGAGCATAACCTCCTCATTTCTAAGTTATAATAATATGAATGCTAATAGTTTAGAGAAATAGGTATTCAAATGGTTTTTTGTTTCTATCTGTTGGAATAATAGGGATATCGCTCTTGTCTGCAAGAGGGATTTATCTAGAAAAAAAATTGGCGACTCCACTGGGGAATACAAGCCTAGTTTTCACTTCATTTTGTTTGGTTTGACATTCCAACTTTTCTAGTTTGAATTTTCTGAGTCTGGTTGGGTATATAACCTTTTAGATTCTCTAAATTAGAAAGCCTTGAGTTTTTTTTTTCCAACATTTCTATACCTTGTGGTATTTTTTGTGGTAAACAGAGCCCAAAACTGCACAAGTTTCCAGTTTAGTTCAGTGCACATGCACACTAGTTTGCACTGAAAACCTGCGCACCCTTTAGGAAATTTTGAAAAAAATAGTATTTTCTCTCTCAGAGTCAGATAACTAATTTCTTAAGGTTTAACCCGATCTATACCAACTCTTAGAGTCTTTTTGTGAACTCTTCCTAATCACCTTAGAGTCTTTTTTTATAACTCATCCTTTTTGCATATTCAGGTAGGGTTTGCCCTGGTTTGATGCATTTCTCTTTTGGAAAAATAGATTCATTGCCTAAGATCATTGGTTTTATATTATTTCCTTCTTGAGCCAGTAGGATTCTTGTTAGACTTGCTTGTTTGAGCATTTGTTTCTTTCTCATTTGCAAAATGGAAAACTTCTAGATTACCGAAGTGTGATTTGTCTCAAAGTGTTCTTTTATGCTTTTGTTTATGCAACTTCAAGTGAAAAAACAATTTAGTTTACTATCAACTAAAAGAAATCATAAAAATAGACTCATAGGTATCTAATTTAGGATTGTTAGTTAAAATCTTTGTTTTTCTTTGAAGTTTTTATACTTTTTAGGGTTTTTATAAGTTTATTTTTCTTTTGAGAATTTTTTGTTCATGGAATTGTATTTTTTGGATTTGTAATCAATGAAAATTTTCATCACAAAGAGATATTGGTCATGATTGAAAATGAAATTTTTTTCTTGATGAAAAAAAACTCTCATGGGGTGTTTTAGGAAGTTTGTACTTTGTTAATCCAAAAGTCCTTCTACTTTCACTTAAATAGAAATTCATCGAAATAAATAATGCATTTTCATATTGATGCATTTAGAGTATTTTTTGAGTTGGTCACAATATCATTAAGTTTCATCTCCATACCCCTTTGTGTAAACACCATCCAAATTAATGAAGTTCTTAATCAAATTGATCTAGATATTTTTTACACTTTCTAGGGCTTATTCCACCAGTTTAGCTCAGGGTTAGTGCCTTGGAATAGGTTGTAATTAACTTTCCAAAGAGGATAAAACAAACAAGTAGCATCTTGTGGTAGGGAAAAACTCAATTTTTGCAATTGTGCTCTAGAAAGCTCTTCTTAAAAGAGTCAAGCATGAGGTCATATCGAACCCAGTGAAGTAATCGTACCTACTTCATTGGAAAAGATAGAAGATTTTCACGTAATACAAATGGTAAGCCTCAGATTAAACATTGTCGAGGAGCCTGGGATCACTTGTTAGTAAGCCTCATATTTACCACGTCGAGGAGCTTTCACGGGTATTGAGCTTTGATACTCTACCCTTGCATGTATATCAGGCCACAAACTGTTCCCCAAGGTTCAATTGTCTCAGTTGGTGACCTTAGTGGCCATACTTTTTAGGATTTTTCCAAAGGTTACGGTGGAGGGAAGGTCCCATTGTACCTAGATCAGACATTAACTAGACTCACTTGGACATTTCAGAGGGCACTCTTCACTTTGATATGGCATGGTAAAGTTACTTGCATCAGACTTTTTCATTAAGTAGGTTGTTAGGTTAACTATTCCAACCGCCATTTTTCCACATTAATTTCTACGACATTGGATTTCATCACCAACTAGTGATTTTATTGTGGAAACATACTATTTTTGTGTGGATTGTTTCTTAGATTTTGTAGGCACTTGTTCATTTGTTTGATTTTTAGAGGTTTTAGGTGTGATTCTTTTGAATTTTTTTGATTTCATGTGTTAAAGAAATTAACCGTGGTTGAAATACCGAGACATTCATGTAGAATGCAAAGGAAACCCCATGAATATACACCTAATAAATTGGAAAAAAATAAAAACTGATAGGGTTCAATCATTGGGAATCGGGTCTATTGGACAAGGAGAAACATCCATTATAATACATCTTGATGTCAAAGTTAACTAGCCTTAGATAACTGAAAAATAACAATATCAACCAAATTTTTTTGAGGTAATTACAGTTGAATCTATTACTGGCGAGTTTTCAGATACATAACTCACTGAACCTAAAATATTTGAGACTGATTCTGATTCCACTTCACCTGAGTCACCTTAGGATCTTATAGACGTGACTCTGGTCATCCTCGTTCACATGAAGTAAAGCTTCTCATCACCGATAATCTTCCTCCTAGCCTTATTAGCATTGAAGAGATATCTAACGTAGAAGATATTACACTTCCCTCTTGTCAAGAATATTTAGATATGAGGTTTAGTGAACCAATATACCGTTTCATTCCTTTTTGGCTAGATCCTTGGTATCATCAATTTACTGATTTTCTGCATAGCTCTGGTTACAATCGGTCACCGTGCCAAATCCAATTCTACTCTTTACCTAGAAATAATAACATGGCTTTTGAAAGCATGTCTACTGAGTCATCTATGTTTTATTATTCACTAGAAATTTTTTTGTATGGAATTCCCTCTGTTCCTGTTGGGTACCAGTTTATTATGGCACTTTCTCAGGAGCATCTCCTTTCTTTGAAACTTCTAACGTATCAACTAGTTTATTTGAGTCTATCACCCAGCCTTTGACAACAGAACATTTTTATATGTTTGCTGGGAATGTCCCTCAAGCTTGCTCACAAGGTGGATTTATAGTGCTTGGGAGGCAGAAACCTCTCCAAGGAGAACAATCTCTCCAAGGGCAACAACATCTTCAAGGGAAACAAGCTCTCCAAGGGCAGCAAAATTTTCAAGTGCAACAGTCTTTTCAGGGAGGACAACCCTTTACTGGAACCTATCCCATCGTTGTAGGGAAAAATAATCGTATTAATTATCAAACTGATGTTTCAATTCCTCAAACTGGTTATGGTCAACCCTATGTGTCACAACCTTCAATGGGAACTCCCTATCCAGGGATCAATACTATGTGGAACAATTTGTTTACTCAAAAGTTTGCAACCTACATTGCAAGTATCTTATAATCAACCTGCTCAGGCAGTTGGAAAATTTGGTTTTTCCCAAGTCCAACAACCTATTCAAGGTGCACTTTAATTTACCCCAAAGGTATCTATGCCAAGTATTCAACAAGCTGGTTCGAGTACTGCTAGGACTCCTATCCAATCTGTTGTGAAAATTTTTGTTCAACAACCAATTACACCTATCCCAGGAGTTTCTCAAATCCCTATTGTTATGACCCTTCAAATTTCAATGCCAACTGTTACGCAGGTTATTCCTCAAACTAATACTCATCAAACTAGACCTACATTCCAGACAATTACTCAAACCTCTATGGGAAAACCTTAGGAAAAAAATATACAAAAAATTCAACATTTTACAGGTCAAACTTTTCAAGGAAAACGCTTTGTAGGTCAAGATGTTCAAGGGAAATTTTTTATAGGACCAACTATTCAGGGACAAACCTATGTAGGCCAACCTTTTCTAGGTCAATTTTTTCAAAGTCAGCCATTTCAAGGGAAATTACAATATGGAAAAATGGGACAAAATCCAAATTTTCAGAGCCAACCATACCCTAGTTATACATATCAAATACTATCTCAACCTCAACCTGGTATGGATACCCCTGGATACCCTGGAGGTATATCAATTCCAACTTCTTAATATATCCCATGTTTTCCTGGATATCCTCCTTCGAGTACTGGGATTGTCCCTCAATGTTATAAATTCACTTAGCAAGACCCTAATAGGCATTTACCTTTCATTGCAACTTTAGATTTACCGGACTTGTCTCGTCTAGCGAATGATCCAACTTACTATCTTCTTTTTTGGCCAACAATGCCTACTAAGTTGCCCAGTGACATTCAAAATTTTGAAAGAAAATCAGGAGAAGAAACCTCGAATAACGTGATGACTTATCATCTGTGGTGTGCATCAAATTATTTGATCGACAATTTGATCCATTTAAGACTTTTTCAAAGAACTTTGATCGGCTCAGCCGCAAAGTGGTACACTAAGTTACCACGACGCTCTTTCAACAATTTCAATGCTTTAGCAACAACTTTCCTTACTCATTTTTAGTTTCCAGTCCGTTATGATAATGGAACGAAACTTTTGACATCACTTTAAACAAATTACATCTACGTACATTTCAAATCACATCCACAAATGGCGACGTAGACGTCGCTTAGTCAAAATTTTCATTCGGAATCAAATTTTGGCTGAATGACTCATCAAATCATTACTTCCTAATATTATTGAAGATGTAGCTAAAGGAGGCATTGTAACAGAAGAGAAGTTCATTGCTCAAGCCCAGTATTTGGACATTGTCTACACACATTTTGGTACTTCGTATGAAAAAATTCCTAATTTACCATGCCCAGGTCAACTTACTACAACTCCTTTCGGTTCTCATGCTTCAGCCGGCGTAATAGGTACAGTTAATACATAAAATAATAATAATAAATCATCTAAATCTACTACTCCTATCATAACTCTACTGGATTCACCTAAAGGAGACTATTCCCTAGAAACTTCTACCGAAATTCATGTCATAGACTCATCTACCACCAAATCTAAATCATTCGGTAATAAGAATAAAGGGAAGGGTAAAAATAAACAGAACAATTCTCCAAAAGAGAAAGAAGAAAAACCAAACCATCAGATGAAAAATGGAAGCGTCGTTATCCTTATATTATTTGTGACAAGGATCACTACATTAAAGAGTGCCCACATCGGGCCAAGGTATCCAAATTTCTGAAAGGTTTGCCTACACCCATTGTCCTTAAATATCCCTTTCCATCACATTACATCAAAATTATCAGATCTTATTCCAATTCATCAGCAATATATCCTGATGATGTCCCAGGTCATGGTTGCAACACAATCTCAAGACTATGGATCTAAGTTTCCTATAACTAGAAAGGAAACTGAATCATCCAGTCAACCTCTAGTATCAACTCTTCCTATTTCCGAACCATTACACATCGAGAAACCTAATCCTAATTTGGTAATTAAATATCTTGCCAAAGGTGTACTTCTATAATCATATTTCAATCCACTTACGAGAGCCACTCATAACTACAATATTATTGAAGATCTAGCCATATCCCCTTCAGCAATGTTAGCCCTCGAAGTGTTGCAATCATGTCTAACTTAGCGGAAATTACTATTATCAGGTATTAGAGAAATTGATCCTCAAGTTTCTAATCTCATTTTCCTTTATCTCGAGAAATTTGTACCTAGACTCCCACACCAAATGGATTTTCAAATTCTAGTTTTAGTCAAATCTAGGCGATTTTTTCGCACAATAATTGACAAGGGAGCATCTACGTGCATTATGTCCTTACTCTCTTGGAAAACACTTGGTTCTCCACCAATCAATAAATCACCCACGATTGTTAAAGCCTTTGATGGAAGAGTTTTTCATCCATTTGGAATACTCCAGGATCTACCTAGAGAGGTAGAAGGAAAAATCATAATTCTTGAGGTAGAAGTTGTTGATGCCCATCTTGACTACAACCTTCTATTAGGTCAAAGTCGGTCTTATGCTATGACCACTGTGGTTTCATCAGTATTTCGAATGATCATGTTTTCACATAAATTAAATATTTTTAAAATCGATCAATTATCTTACTTCACTTCTGACCCTACCTTTACGGATAATATCCAACATGTCATAAAAATGGTTTTCCCTTATGAAGATGTTGTGGTAGGACTAGTTAAAGATTCCGCTATTATGGGAACTTTTTCTATACCTCCTCCTAACGTACCTCAAACTATTTCCAATATCAAAATGATTACATCAAGCTCAATGCCATTTGATGACACATGGAATGTGCTTTTAGAATCTGAATTGGACTGCTACGGTGACAAGATGCCTTTATGTCCATATGAATCAGAATATGTAGTGGTACAATCACTTTCATGTAGTGGTACAATCACTTTCTGACATTTCATCAACTAATACTAATAAAATGAATGTGTTCAATGAAGAGTCTTCTTCTTTATCAAGCTCAGCCATGACATCATTTTCGAATCCTTTTCACAAAAAATTTCAACTAATGAAAATATCCAAGAAATATTGTAGCTGGAAGAATTACCATGGGACGATCTTCATCATCAATCTTATTTTTTACTTGACCTTGATAGAGTCAAAAATAACTTTTCATCCATATTTTCATTTAGATTTTGAGACAAATTTAGGAAATATTTACGCCACGATTCCTATTAATGTATCAATCAAACTAGGGACAACTAAAAACATTCATATAGGTGCTTCTTGCTCAATTGAAGATATTAATATGTACAAAGCCCTATTTTAGGAACTCCAAGACATTTTTGCGTGGTCTTATGAATAAATGTCAGGTTTTGACCCTAATATTTTGATTCAAAAAATTAATACATACTGAGATTCTAAACCTATTAGACAGAGACTACGTCTGATACATCCGCGAAAAGCTACTGCTATTAAAGCTAAAGTTGAAAAACTACTTCGTGCTGGATTTATTATCCTATTCCTTTGAAGGATTAGGTATCTAATATAGTTCTAGTTACCAAGAAAGAGGGGACTATAAGAGTATGTGTCGATTATAGGGATATTAATCAGGCTTGTCCCAAAGGAAATTATATTACCCTTATATCGACCAAATTGTTGATGATTGTGCCAAAAACAAAATATTTTCGTTTATGGATGGATTTTCTGGTTACAATCAAATAAAGATACTCCTTTTCGATCAGCCCAAGACAACATTTATATGTCCATGGGGAACATTTGCATATTGTGAATTATCTTTTGGACTGAAAAATGTTAGCGCAACTTTTCAAAGAGCTATGTCTTATGCATTTTAGATATCAAACACATTGTGCAGCCCTACTTGGATGACTTACCTACTCATTCTTTATGCAGACAAGATCATCCTATACAGTTACGTGCCATATTTATGTGATGTAGGCATTACAACATTCATTTGACTCCACAAAAATGTGTATTTTGTGTACAATAAAGATGCTTACTTGGGTTCATTATTTCAAAATAAGGCATTCGTGTCGACCCGTTGAAGGTTGAGGCCATTGTCAATTTACCTCCTCCTTCCCCTCTTTGCCAAATATAGAGTTTGTAAGGGAAAGAAAACTTTCTACGACGTCTTATCTTGAAATATTGGAAGTTAACTAAATTTTTTACTTGGTTATTAAAACAAGATGTTCCATTCATTTAGGACAAGCTTGTCGATAAATATTTTGATGCAGTGAAATAGGAATTGACCCATGCACCATTGTTGCATCCACCTAGTTATAACTGATATTACCTTTTGTATTTAGATGTGTCTTATTACACAATTGGAATGATTTTAGTTCAAGAGGATGACTCCAACAATGAACATACGATTTATTACCTAAATCAGATACTCACCTTGCCAGAGATCAGGTATTCACATGTGGAGAAATAGGCCTTGGTAGTCGTTCAAGTTGTCCAACGATTGAACCATTATTACATATTGTTACATAAAACCATAGTGATATTTAATTGCAACCCTATGATGTAGATTTTGATGAAACAATTACTTGGGGGAAAATAATATAAATGGATATTTATCCAAGCTATCCATTTAGATTTTGATTTGGAGTTCGAGAAATCCAAGTCTAAGAAATCAATGGTTTTTGTTGAACTTATGTGTGACTTTCCCTATACTGAATTAGAAACAGTGGTAAAGGACCATCTTCCCGATGAATCTATATTTCCAATTAGTACCTTAGATCCTTGGTATGGAGATATCATTATATATCTTCAAATCCAAACCTTTCAGCTAAACCTTTCATGATCTGATCGACGTAGAATACGATACCAATCTCAACAATACAATATTGTTGGTGACACTCTTTATCATCATGGTTTTGATTCTTTTTTTTGACATTGTATAACTCAGGGAGAAGTCGAAAGGGTCTTAAATGACTACCATTTTGGAGCGTGTGGTGGTCATATGTATGGGCTTGCCACATCCCAAAAGATATTGCGCACTAGCTATTTTTGGCCGTCACTATTCAAAGACTGTATCCTTGTGGTTATAAAATGCCATAATTGCTAGATTTTTTATCGAAAGATGCGTGCACCTCCAGCTCCTCTTCACCCAATGATTATTGTCAGTCCCTTCACAAAATGGGGCGTCAATTTCATTACATGTGACCCTCACTCGTCCAACAGGCATGGGTATATTATTATCTATGTAGATTAATTTACCAAATGGGCCAATTCGATGCCTACATTCATGATTGATGGAAAAATTGAAGCTATTTTCATATTCAATCACGTGACTGCTAGGTTTGGTGTCCCTCAAGCTATCATTATGGGCCATGCTAGCCATTTTCAAAACATTATGATGACCGAAATTTCTGCTCAACTTGGCCTATGCCATGATAATTCTACAACGTATTACCCATAGGCCAAGTTGAGGTTATTAATAAGTTTTTAACCAACATGATTAAACAGATTGTAGGAAGTCATAAAACGAATTGGCATACCATGTTTTTTTCTGCATTACGGGCATACCGTACTTCTGCAGAAACATCCATAGGGTTTACCCCTTTTCAACTGATTTATGGTTTAGAAGTTGTTTTACCCATTGAATGTGAAGTCCTGTTACTCAAAATAGCCATTTAGTTACTACGAGCTACCTCTGAAGAGAAAAAAAACGCTTCTTATACCTATCACAATTGGAAGAGACTCGCGCACCACTTCATTAGTTGTCGAAGCTCATAGAAAACATGTTAAGGCTCAATATGATAAAAGCGTTAACCCTTGTATTTATACGGAAGGCAACCTTGTTTTAGTATACGATCAAGCTCATGATAAACTAGGTGCTGGTAAATTTGAACTAATGTGGCATGGTCCTTATATTTTTAAGCATGTGCTTAAGAAAGGAGCTTATGAGTAAGTTGATTATGATGAAATATCTTTAGATAAGCCTAGAAATGGCCTTTATCTCAAGAGATATTATGCATGATTTTTCATGTGAAGATCTTATTTTTACATTAGTTACATTTTAGAATAGTATGCCTTAGATTAGTTATTTTTCTTGAAAATTTTTCGCTACTTTTGCTACTTATATTGATTACTCTTGATACTGCATATTTCAAAGTTCGTTGATACTTACATTTTATTTGATGATGATGCATGTTGTAGTACACGGAACATATCTTACGCTGCTTGGGTTATCTATTCACCCACTGATGAGTTAGTTTCTATTCATGGTATTTTACTTGGTTAAACAACGAACAATATTAAAAAATATATCTTCATCATTGAGCTATTGTCTAATTCCATTTCATTTTGAATTTGACGTTTGATTTTTATGTTAGATTCACAACTCATTGTATTACATTTAAACAATGTTTATGTTATCAGAAATCCGTCTTTGTTAAGAATGTTTTTAAGGGTTCGTCTCTTGGAAAGACAGTTTGATTACATTGAATATCAAGACATTTCAAGAAATTTAAACACATTGAATGATGCAATGGATAATTAAATTTTAAATAGAAATTTGTAGCATTAAAATTAATTTCAAAACAATATTCAATAAATATTGAACAAGATACTCAGAGATCGAAACTAGTAATATCATTAGGTTAAAATTGTTGCAAGTCAAAAAATATTACATCGTATGTGATCATAGGATTAAAATACCTTATGATCTAAAGATACTGATACAAAAAAAAAATGCCAATCTAGGTCGAACATCAACTATCCATGATGATGATCATGGTAGCAGAGTATAGCGCACACCACTCTGCGCATATATCGCCTTAATGGACTTGGAACCCCATCACATGCCTCTGGTACCTGAGAGGAAAATCATCTCTAGGATGTCAATGGTCAACCTCTCTAGGTTGTGTTCTAGCTCTACAAGGGCCTCTGCTGCATTGGTGGAGCTTCTGTTATAGGTTGTGCTTCTCGTCTGTCAAAACGACGAAGCACCACTGGTTGTGTTGGGCCAACATCTGGATTTTAGTGTTTCTATAAGTATTCAATGATAAAAAATAAAATAAAAAATAAGATAAAAAAAAAACTCGAATTGAGATATTTTACCTAATTCATCCCACTGTGTTCCTGGTGGAAGTGATGTGTGAGGGTCACCCCTGAGATCAACCCCTGCATAAGGAAATTCATCAATCATGAAGATTTGGATCTTGAGCCACATAAAAAACTGAGTATATCGAACCACAAGACCACCATCACCACCATGGCGAGCCATTAATGAAACCCATCACAACATCCGTGGTTCCCTCGGTCCCATCGGACCTAACGGTGACTGCTAAGGTATCGAGAGTGGAATCCTCTCCAAAGTGAAATATATGAGAATGTATCCATAGTCGAAGTTATTAAGCTTCCCATTCTTTTCTCTCGTGATTTGGTCTTTCATGTTGACCTGTGAATATTTCCCCTAGAACACTCAATAGTAGTACATATTTGTCCTTTGATAGCCACATGTGGAGCTGCACTACGCCACAATCGGGTAATTGTAAAAGAAATGATATTAAGGTCTATTCCTTCAATGTTTTTTATGTCGATATGACCATCCTTCAGTTGTGAATATTGTGTGCAATAATGCACCATATAAGAAGTAGTAGGAATTCCCCCTGGTCGTGTCCTAAATAAGGAAATGTCTCTTTCTGTTCGGGGTAATCCGGTGAGGAAATAAATATCCTCTGTCTCGATCACAAGCCTACGATCAGCAATAATGAAGCACTGTTCCTGGAAATCCCAGGCATTGACCAACCAGGTCATGAGTTCCACTTGTGATTTCATTCCTTATATTGCCCAAATTTTATATAAACCATAATTCCTTAGCAAATGAAGCATTTCTAGGCTATCCATGGCTTGCTAATCATGCAATTCATGCTCTCTTTCTCTCCACTCAAGCATGATTGATTGCCTACAAACAATCATTTAGGAATATTAGAAAATTTGTGGGATAATTTGGAGAAATTTTTATGGATAGAAATTTACTTTTGAAAACCCCATGGAACTTGTGTGATATTTATTCAAACAAAGTGTGTTTTTGAACATGATTTATGTATAAAAACTGCAGTAGCCCGATGATTTTTTAAAAATCCATCAAGGTGCACGGGTTCTGCCACAAAAACTTCCGCACCCCTGTAGGTGGATTCTAAGACCTTATTTCCTGCAAAAAATAACCTAAAAAATTAAATTGAAAAATTAAATAGATGAAAAGAAATAAAACGAAGAGATGAAATACTTGGAACTGACGGTTTGCAAAATGGTTAGTTGGTTCTCCTGATATTCGCTCCAGAAGGTTTATGGTAAAAACTCCTTTTCACTGCTTTAAAAATCAAAAGCTAAAAATGATTTGTTCTGACCACTTTTTTTACGTTTCATGAATAAAATAATATATATATATATATATATATATATATATTAACCTTTATAAGTTAATTTTTGAATGTTTTTACCATGATTGAGAGCAAATGATTATAAATTTTGGAGCTTTTGTGCAAGGAACATGTGTCTGAAAATGAATCATTTTCACAATAAGTAAAATTTTATCACTTTTTCGGGTTCTCAAAAAAATACGAAAAAATGAAACCTTGGAGTCATATTTTAAGCCCTTTTCAAACTCTCTAAACATGAAAATATCGTCGAACACTTGAATATTCAAACTTGTTAAAATAAATGAATAGTCGTCTATTCAGTATAAGTTTACCCCTTTTATGGAATGAACTATATTAATTACGAAAAAGCTATACGTTGGCTAAGCAGGGTCAATAGAGTTCTCTCATACATTATTTTATCCCTTTTTGGCTTTGAGAGACTAAAATTACAAAAAAATAACACTACGAAGTTTACTTTATGTTTTTCTTTTGACTCTATAAAATTGAAAAACACCAAGTTAATCCTATGCTAGACTTGTTAAAACTAAACATTGTAGGACCTGTCAATTACAACATGACCAAACCACTCCTTCTTAGGGTTCGTTAAAAATACTGAGATGGAATCATGCAAAGGAGGAGCTTACACAACAAGAAAATTTTATTCTCCTCAAGCTTTACAAAAATAAAGAGGTACTTTCCAGTAAGGATGGGGGGGGGGGGAAGTGAGAAAAATAATCCATGCTTTATACTTATATTTAACAGCAGCATGTCGCTCTTGAACAGACACTTTGTCGCACTCATTTTTGGATTAGGTAATACTTTTGTCTTACAGTTAATCAAACCTCATTGAAATTCTTCAGCCAGTTTTGGGTATTATCTTTAAGTCAAATGTTGCCAAGTCATTTACAATGCCTTTATGTGTTCAAGAGAAATTACAACTTCAAATTCACTATTCATTGCAAACATTTTCCTCCATTCACATTGACCATCTCTGAGTTAATCCTTGTAAAAAAATTTGTCAAAAATTTACCTAATGGTTTCGTTTGTTAGGCCCTCCTATAACGGATCACTTTCTATCGACATTAACTCGTTATCTAGAAAGTTGATTTAGAATCCTATCAGTACCTTGGAATCTGGATGCTCTATTGGCAGGTTTCTCGCCTTTGACGACAGTTTTTCATCATTGGACTTCGATCGAATGACTCTATGAGTGTTCGACTGGAAATAATTCATTCACACTTCATACATTATACTGAATTACTTTGAGAGGCATTTCCATTACTGGTGGTTTCTCTCACACTTGTTAATGATTTTCATCATTGACCGATAATCAAGTGGTTTCTACCATGTTTTACTTCGAAACAATCAATTGCATGGATAGATTCATACTAGTTCAGGAAGAAGAAATAAAGAACTTGGATCTAGTTTTAACCATCTAGGCTGCAAGGAGTTATGTATTCGTGATACAATAGACTTCTTCATAACAGATGGTTGCACCCATATTATGCCTACTTTTGATGTAATGCTAAAGTCATATGTGTACTAGAACATTTAGTTAGTTTTTCTTTGAGTATTGGAATCCCTATCTGAGTGATGATTATATATATTTTCATTGAATGTTTCTTACAGGTTTTCGACCAATGTCTCCAATCCAATCCTTGGAATGATAAAGCGCTTCAATCTCTCGAAAAATTTCTCATAGTTTTCACTTTAGCGGGCAATCTGTTACATGTCATTTTTTTAACATGACATTTTCCTGTCAATATGGATCTACCACCAGCCATATTCATACTTCCTTATAATTCAAGAACATTTATGTTCCTAAAACAAGTCTTGGAAACTAAAAAAGCTCTTTAAAAACCTTTAAAAGATTACCTGCACATTTTTTGTGGCCATTACCCACGCATGTGTTGATACTTCTTCTATTAGCCATGACGATCACCGCTCTGTTCACCAATAAAAGCTACACACCCCCATAAAAGGAAGTAAACATGAAAAATTAACTTCTAGAAGCCTAGTTGGGTGAATATTCTTCCAAATAAAAGCCTCTTGATTCATGCGAGTTCAAGCTATATCCCTCCACTTGTGGATATTCTCCACTTGGATAAATGAACCCTAATCCCTTCATTATAGGATCTAATCCCTCTCTTGATAGATCTGAAACCTCCTCAATCTCTCTATAAATTGAGATGAAGCTTCAGGTTTAAGGGTTAACATATAATTGTACATTAAAGATCACACCTTTGTACACAAGAGTTCATTGAAGATAAATCTATGTTATTCATTCTAGAGAGGAGGCTTGTGAAACCAAGGGGCACGATTGCACAGACATAAGGAAGAAATTTTTACAACATCAAGGCTCGAGTTGTGAGATTGTTCTTTTTCATTCTTGATAATACTTATGGATCTCTTTTTCCATTATGTTGTTTTTAGACTCACTGAAGCAATGTCAATACTGAATCTCCTTGATCATTAAGTTGAACTATTGTTTTTTATTATTATATACTGTAGGTGCTTTGATCCTTTGCATGTTTTTAATTGCAGGTTCTTCTCAGCATCGAAGGATTTATTTGGAGAGAAAGGCAAACGTATACATCAAACGTCTTGTTGAAAGGTAGGAGCGTAACCTCCTCATTTCTAAGTTATAATAATTTGAATGCTAATATTTTAGAGGAAGAGGTATTTAAATGGTTTTTTGTTTCTAGTTATCTGTTGGGATACTAGGGAGATCGCTCCTGTCCACAAGAGGTATTTATCGAGAAAACACATCGAGGATACTTAGATACCCATGAGGGAAACGGGAACTCCTAGAATTTTATGGCTCTAGACACCCCTATTTGGCTAAGTGAGGCATCATGGAATTAGTGACACATCTCGTGGGACTGGAAATGTAGAGAAGAGTGTGCACTTGGGTGTGGTTGATGGGGGATTTGAGCATATTTTTTTAAGGTTTTAAAATTTTGTACCTTGGCCATTTGATGGATTGAAGGGTACCTAGAGACCTGTGAGGGCAGTGGTAACTCCTAGAGCCCCATGAATATGGATATTCTTGTTCGACCGAGTAATATTATCTAGAGGTGGTGGCATAACCCAAGGTATTGCAAGTGCATAGAAGGGCATTCACCACATGGATGTGGGCTCAAGGGGAATGTGCGCCTATTTTTTTGAGTTTATTTAGTTTGGAAAATTGGCCCTATTACACTTTCTACAAGTCACGTACTTTGATCGATTAGCTAATTTTGAATGGATTCATGGCCCTAGCTAGGGTTTACTAGTTGTTGAGAGAACTAAAGTAACATAGTTTGTAGCTAGGAGGAATGTCTAAGGTCCACATCCATTCAAGAAACTGAACGTCTAAGGTCCACATCCATTCAAGAAACTGTAAAGTACAAGTGCTTGAAACCTTCTATGAATATGTATCATGGATTTTCTTTCCATGTCTTATGTTATGTTGTTTCATGGTTTTTATGTGTTATGGTTTAGATTTGCACAAAATTAGATGTTGTGGTTAAAATGAGCATATGTTTTTGGCGATGTTTGAAAATGTGGAAATTGGTGTGATTGGCATCTCCTAGCGAGAGGCATGGGTACATTAGAAGTGGTATTGTTACACTAAAAACTGTCACCTTGACATTTTGCTGACTGTATGAGCTCAGTAATACTCATACATGCTTCCTTTGCAAGTCTTACAACCTTTGTTCCTCATTCCAAGCCCTGAAACTGGAGGAAAAACCCTTAAAACTCAAAAAATCCTTGGGTACGCAGGTAACATGAAGCCTGCATGCGTTTTTAGCTTGGGTACGCAGGTAATGTGAAGAGAAACTGCGTTCTAGAACGCACTTTTCCAGTGTAATGCCTGCGGTACCCCTGTAAAGTCAAAAAGCGCGAAAGAAAAGATTAAAAAGTTGAATTTTGGTCAATTCTGGAAGGTTCTGGATGAGATTTTTTGGGGATGAGTACGCTTTAATAAGGTGCATGTATCCCACACCTTAAGGAAATAATCCCTTGATGTGAGGAGCCTATCCCTTTGAAGGAGGATTCTATCCCTTTAAAGGTGGAATCCTAACCTCCTCATCTGCTCTATAAAAGGAGGCATTGGGTAGCCTTTTGGGTTAAGTTTTGAGAAGTTAAACTAATGGAGGATTGAAGAATATTTTTATGGGTAAAATATTTGAGTTGAAGTGTTGTTGAGATTTAGATTTCCTTCTGTTGAGCTTTTGAGAGGAAATATCACATACCTCTTATGCTTCTGGAGGAAGAGTGCAAGACTTGTCAAAGTAGAGGAGATTCCTGCTTCGGACCCCGGGAAGGCCTTTCGAACATCAAGGCAAAGGTTGTAAGGTTCTTCTGTATATTTTAAGATTAATACAATCAAGTTCTGTTTTTCTCAATAAATTGTCGTTCGATTGTTTATTTTAATAAGTTGTCGTTTGATCATTTATTTCATAGATTCCTTGATCACTATGATAGGTATGTTTTATAATTATTTGTTATACAGGTGCTATTGATTTTTTCTTGTTTGTAATTGCAGATCAACGAAAGATGATACTTCCTTGTGACAAAAGGGCCCTTGTTGCGACGAAGGATTATTGATGCAACGAAAACACTGCGATCGCAAATAAGCATTTGGATATAAGGTAGGATCGACACCTTCATAGCATTTATTTGTAAAACAAATATATCTAGAGAAAGACAAACTTAGTTGTTCGTTTGTTGCTAGATTGTCTTCTGACACTAGGGAGATCGGTCTTGTCCGCAAGAACGATTTATCCGGCCAACAAATTGGCGACTCCACTGGGAAAGAACTTGTTGTTTTTGGTTCTCTTTTATTTTGATTTGAGGAAAAGTTTTTCCTGGTTTTTGATTGATTGATATCTTCCTGGGTAGCTTAGGTTTTCTTTTTTTTTTTAAGTTTTGAAATCTTTTATGTTTTTCTTGAAGTTTTCAGGGGACCGCACTTTGTCTTCACACACAGTGCGGGCATCTCCGCACTTTCCTTAAGTAACCAGTGCGTGACCACACCTGTTACTTCTGGGACCTGCGGACCTTGTTAAAAGTCTTGAAAAACATAGATTTCTTCTTTTAGTTTAGTTTAGATTTGATTTAGGATTCTTAGCATCTACCCAGATCTGTATTTTTCTGTCAAAAATCTCTTGTTTCTGAATTTCTTTCAGCCATTCTTCATCTCATCAATCTCCATTAAGTTAATTGGGTGTTTTGAGTCTCTTTTTTGAGAAATTCTTAACTTGATTTCCTTTGGTCATTTCTTGGAGGTTTGTCTCAGTCTTTTCACAATTTTGGGGGGGCTAAATTGTGTATGAGTGTTAATCGCCTTTGAGTGTTTTTTTGATCTTTGGAACTCTCACTCGATTTTCTTGACTTCCACTTGATTGGTTCTTATATTACATTAGAATCATCTTGTGTTTGAGAATTCTCTTGCATAGATCACATTTGCATAATTAGAATTCTCATTTTCAGAATATGAATGAAAAATGTGCATAGATTACATTTGCATACTTTTCATGTGAATTGTGCATAGATTACAATTGCATAGTTTACATTCTAAAAAATCAATCTTAGATTTAGATCAGTTTTCTTTGATTTGAATTTAGATGTTTTTATGGTTGTTTTAAAAACACAAAAAAAAAAATAAAAAAAATTTGGGATTGATTTGCATTAGTTTTTCTTGATGAAATTAGTGCATTAGAGAATTTGTTATATTTTCTCTTAGTGATCAATCTTTGCATTGTTGGAAGTGGATGGAAACTCTCTCCTTACTTTAGTTAGGATTCATCGAATTGAAAAGATTACATTATCATATTCGATTGCATTCAGTTTTGGTTCGGGTCATAACACCATTGGTTTCATATCCATTTACCCTTTTGAGTAATAACAGCCTAAATAACACAGCGCTTAATTAAAATTCATCTAGTATTTTTTACATTTTTAGGGCTCTTTCCACCAACATAGCTTAGGCTAGTGTCTTGGAATAGGTTTTAGTTAACTCTCCAAGACAGTAAAACAAACAAGTAGTCGATCTGCGGTAGGAAAAATTCCAATTGTTGCATATATGCTCTGGGAAGCTCCTCCTAAAGGAGTCAAGCACGAGATCATATCTGAACCAGTGAGGTAATCAATCCTTCCTCATTGGGAACGATAGAAGATATACACGTATTAAAAACGGTAAACCTCGGATAGACCATTGTCGAGGAGCTTGGGGTCACTTGTCGGTAAACCTTGGATTATGTCAAGGAGCCTTCAAGGGGATTGAGCTTTGTTACTCTGCCCTTGCGTGTGTGTCGGATCGTAGACTGTTCCCCCAGGTATATTTGTTTCTGTTGGTAACCTTAGTGGCCATAATCTATAGGATTCTTTCCTAAGGTGACAGTGGAGGGAAGATCCCACTGTACCTGGAGCAGACGTCGACTAGACTCACTTGGACTCTCTGGGGGGTTCTCTTCACACGAGATGGTTTTGTGAAGAAACTTGTGCCAGTCTGTTTCATTAAGTAGGTTGTCGGGGTAACTGTTCCAACCGCCCTTTCTGTATTAAATTCGACGATGTTGGATTTCATCACCAACTAGTGTTTTTAGTACGGAAAGTTACTGTTTGTGTGTGGTTTGACTCCTAGATTTGATAGCGCGTGTTAATTTGTTTGTTTTTACTTTTTAAGACCATAGGTGTGAATTGTGAATTTTAATTGTTAGGTGTAAATTGTGAGTTGTTAATTTTAGTTTTTAATTTGTTAATAAAATTCACTGAAGTTGAATATAATGGCAAATGTTCCGGAATTTACCAACCAAGGAACCCCTCTTAACGAGAATCCTAGTACTTTTCCTTGCTTTGGAAATGTTGGTCCTCCTTATATGGCTACTTTTTCATTACCTGGATTTACAATAGGTTTACCAATATGGTTATTTTCAACTTCGTTGGCCCCAAATACTCCAATTGTTTCACCTCAACCGGATGCTTCACCTCAACAGAGTTCACCATCTCAACATCACCAACCTTATGTTGACCCTTTACCTTCTTCGCCTAATATTTCTTCCTCTTCGCTTGGTAAAAGCCTTGACGCTAGTAACCAGGTGACTAAGAAGAAGAAGAAAGGGAAGAAGAAGAAGAAGAAGCAAGATAAGAAAGAAGTCAACCAACCAACCATGGCTGTAAGTGTTAGTTGTGTTGAGGAAACCTCCAACATGCATCGTAAACCAAAATACCCTTGCAGGCTTTGTAAGGCTGACCACTTCCTTATCAATTGTCCTGGTATTCCAAAGGTCTTGGAAGTATGGTCAGAAAAATCTCATCAACTTTCCGTTGATCCATCAACCAGTGATAGTCAGGTTCCTGAGAAAAAGGGTAAAGTTAGGTTTCCTTGTAAGTTATGCAAAGGGAGTCATCAAACTCATATTTTCCCTCACATGGATGAAGCCTAAAAATTGTTGGAAAACCTTCCTGTTCTACAGCAAGAATTTCCAACTGGTTACCGTAAACTTTCTCCCAACCTATCGTCAACTGACGGAGTGATTGATCTAGTTTCAAGTACAGTCGATCCCACTCTTCCATTGGAGAGTGAAACTCATATCACTCAGGTTGATGATCCATTAGTTGATCAAGTGGTCGATTCGATTTCACATTCGGTCGATCCCATTCTCCCTGTAGAGAGTGAAATTCATACCGCTCAGGTTCTTCTTGTTACATCAGATTCTTCTACGCCGGGGGGCATTTCACCTGTTTCTACAGAACCCCCTCCAAGTACTGAGGTCTTTTCCTTTGATTGGAATAGACTGACAGAACCTCGTCTTCCTTCCTCCATCCCTTTCCAAATCATTGTGAAGGTTGGGTGGTAGGGACATACACCGCACACAGGTAGATGAAGGTGCTTCTGTTAGTATTTTATCCTCAATTGTTTGGAAAGCTTTGGGTTCCCCTCATCTTGTGCCTATTACGCAGAATCTGAAAGCTTTTAACAGAACCATTAGTGAACCTTTAGGGATCCTTCCTAAGTTTTCTATTACTTTGGAAGGTAAAACTGTCTGTATTGATCTTATGGTAGTTCGAGGTCCCTTGGAATTCAATTTACTCCTGGGGCGAGACTATGTCTATGCAATGAAAGCTGTCGTATCGACACTCTTTCGCGTGATGTCTTTCCCTCACAATGGAAATATTGTGACTGTATACCAACTTTCATTCCCTAGTCTTGATTCGACTACCAATAATCCAACATCCCTGAATGTTCGTGATTCTAAAGTGGTATCTACCCCGCCACGGGTTAATTATGTGGCAACTAGTCCCATGTTTTCAATTACCGATGTAAGCGAGCCTCTCACTGTATGCTCGTCTTCCTTTGACTTAGGTCCGGTAATTGACATGGAAAACTCTATGGGATTATTTGAACGCGATGTTCTTATCCCTTTTGAGTCCCTTGACATGTGTTCTTTCCAGAGAACTATTCTTCCTTCTGATGAAGATCTCTTGGAAGCCATGATCAAGGTGTGTCCATTGACATGTGTTTCTTCCATTTGGAAGCCAGAATCAGTGAGTATGAGGAGAGTTCCTTTTACTGTGTCAACCTCGTTAAAAAATGAATCAGTGAAGTGTGAGGATAGTTCCTTGTACTGTGTCAACCTCGTTAAAAAATGAATCAGTGAGTGTGAGGATATTTCCTTGTACTGTGTCAACCTCGTTAAAAAATGAATCAGTGAGAATGAGGAGAGTTCCTTTTACTGTGTCAACCTCGTTAAAAAATGAATCAGTGAAGTGTGAGGATAGTTCCTTGTACTGTGTCAACCTCGTTAAAAAATGAATCAGTGAGTGTGAGGATAGTTCCTTGTACTGTGTCAACCTTGTTAAAAAATGAATCAGTGAGTGTGAGGAGAGTTCCTTGTACTGTGTCAACCTCGTTAAAAAATGAATCAGTGAGTATGAGGAGAGTTCCTTTTACTGTGTCAACCTCGTTAAAAAATGAATCAGTGAAGTGTGAGGAAAGTTCCTTGTACTGTGTCAACCTCGTTAAAAAATGAATCAGTGGGTCTGAGGACAGTTCCTTGTATTGTGTCAACCTCGTTAAAAAATGAATCAGTGAGTCTGAGGACAGTTCCTTGTATTGTGTCAACCTCGTTAAAAAATGAATCAGTGAGTCCGAGGATAGTTCCTGTTACTGAGTCAACCTCATTAAAAAATGAATCAGGTATGAGGACAGTTCTTTTACTGTGTCAACCTCGTTAAAAAATGAATCAATTAGTCCGAGCATAGTTCCTTTTCTTGTGTCAAGCTCGTTTAAAAAATGAAACAAGTTTCTATGAGGACAGTTCTTTTCCTGTGTCAACCTCATTAAAAAATGAAACAGTAGGTAGATTGTAGAGAGTAGATTGGTAGATTAGAATAAATAGTTTATGAGGACAGTTCTTTTCCTGTGTCAACCTCGTTAAAAAATGAATCAGTTGGTCTGAGGATAGTTCCTGTTACTGAGTCAACCTCATTAAAAAATGAATCAGGTATGAGGAAAGTTCTTTTCCTGTGTCAACCTCGTTAAAAAATGAATCAGTTGGTCATGAGGATGGTTCCTGTTACTAAGTCAACCTCGTTAACAAATGAATCAGGTATGAGGACAGTTCTTTTCCTGTGTCAACCTCATTAAAAAATGAATCAATAGGTTATGTAGGTAGATTAGAAATAAGTAGTTAGCTGAGGATAGTTCCTTTTACTGTGTCAACCTCGTTAAAAAATGAAACACGTTGCCATGAGCATAGTTTTTCTTTGTGTCAAGCTCGTTAAAAAATGAAACAAATTCTCCCCTAATTGAGTCGAGTCTTTGAATAGATCTCGTAGATTTTAAGTCGTATATTTAGGTTAGTTTTGCATAATTTTCTTATATTTTTAGGTCAGGTCTTTCATATGATCTCGTAAATGAACCTTCATTCCATCCAACTATTAATTACCAGCAGTGTACTTAGTTGAATGAAATGAAGCTGGGGGGGCATGCGCTCTAGCAGTTACACTTAGGGGGCATCAAGCACAGTTTTCTTTCTGTTTCAAGCTTGTGTAAAAATGAAACCTATTTGGAGTCAATTTTGGCTATTTTCAAGACTCGTTAAACTCATGAAAATCCCGAGATCATTTTGCTATTTTTTCTCGTAAAACATATAAAAATGCCGAGTTCTTTCCGTCTTTTCCCGCTCGTAAATTAAATTGAAAGTCGGCCACAGGAGTACATTTTTATCCCTTTTTCGAACTCGTTAAAACTTACGAAAAAAGTGAAAACCATGAGTATATTTTTATCCCTTTTTCGAACTCGTTAAAACTTACCGAAAAAGCGAAACCTTAGAGTCCTCTTTTAAGCCCTTTTCAGACTCTCTAAATATGAAAATATTGTCGAGTACTTGACTATTCGAATTCGTTAAAGTAAATGAACAGTCGTCCCTTCAGTATAAGTTTATCCCTTTTCTGGACTGAAATGGACTATTTACGAAAAAGGTATACGTTGACTAATTACGGTCAATAGAGTTCTCTCCCGCATTATTTTATCCTTTTTCGGGCTCGAGAGACTAAATTTACGAAAAAGTACACCCATGGAGTCTTCTTAAGTTTTTTCTTCTGACTCTCTAAAATTGAAAAAACACCGAGTTTCTCCTATACTGGACTCGTTAAAACTTAACAGTAAAGGACCTGTTTAATTTTCAACAGGAACGAACCACTCCTTCTTAGGGTTCGAATCTTAAACTAAGTTGGAATCATCCGAAGGATGAGCTTATAATCAAGCAAATGTTATCCTCCTCAAGCTTGTCAAAAATAAAGAGGTACTTGCCAGAAATGGTGGGGGAAAAGAGAGAAAAACGAGCCTGTTTGTTACATTTTGATTATTCGGAAAACCGTTAACCACTCTTGAACACGACACTTTTTGTCCACCTGGGCTGGGAAATCCTTTGCCTAATAGTTAATCAAACCATTGAAAGTCTTCAACCGGTTTCTGGGTATTAGCTTTGGGTCAATTGTCACCAAGCCATTTGTAGTGTCGTTATGTGTTCAAGAGGACAGTTCAAATAAACCATTCATCTGCAAAATATCTGTCATCCATTTTGACCATCCCTGAGTTAGTCCTTGCCAATATATTTTCAAAACTTGATCTATGATTTCGTGTTGTGGGCTTCCCTACGACAGATCACTTTCTATCGACGACAACTCATTATCTAGGAAGTTGATCTAGAAATCGTCAGTACCTTGAAATCTGCATGCCTCAATGGCAGGTTTCTCGCCTTCGACGATAGGTTACATCATTGACCTTCGATCGAATGATTCCGTGACATGTTCGACTTCAGCTCATTCATTCACACTTCATGGATTGTACTGAGTACTTTGAGAGCCATTGACATTACTGGTGGTTACTCTCACACTTTTTAACAGTTTACATCATAGACTGGTAATCAAGTGGTTTCTACCATGTTCGACTTCAACACATTTAATCACATGGATAGAATCGTACTAGTTCGAGATGCGGAAATCAAGACCCTGGATCTAGTTTCCACCATCCAGGCTGCGAGGAATTTTGTTATCATTTATACAATAGACTATTTATAAACAGATGGCTGCGTCCATGCTGTGTCGACATATGTCTATACTGTGATGTATTCAAAATCATTCCTGTATCAGAACAATTTAAGTTAGTTCTAGTTAGTTTTGATCTGAGTATGGGAATGCCTACCTCAGCGATGATATGATTACATATATATATGTTTTTCATTGAATGTTTTTACAGGTTCCGACTGGGGTGTCCACAGGATGATCCTTGAAATGATAAAGTTCTTCACTCTTCATATATGACAGACTTCATCTTCATCTATTCCAGACTTCGCACTTTAGGGGGCAATTTGTTACACTAAAAACTGTCACCTTGACATTTTGCTGACTGTATGAGCTCAGTAATACTCATACATGCTTCCTTTGCAAGTCTTACAACCTTTGTTCCTCATTCCAAGCCCTGAAACTGGAGGAAAAACCCTTAAAACTCAAAAAAGCCTTGGGTACGCAGGTAACATGAAGCCTGCATGCGTTTTTAGCTTGGGTACGCAGGTAATGTGAAGATAAAATGCGTTCTAGAATGCACCTTCTCTGTGTTATAGGTGTGGTACCCCTGTAAAGTCAAAAAGCACAAAAGAAAAGATTAAAAAGTTGAATTTTGGTCAATTCTGGAAGGTTCTGGATGAGATTTTTTGGGGATGAGTACGCTTTAGTAAGGTGCATGTATCCCACACCTTAAGGAACTAATCCCTTGATGTGAGGAGCCTATCCCTTTGAAGGAGGGTTTTATCCCTTTAAAGGTGGAATCCTAACCTCCTCATCTGCTCTATAAAAGGAGGCATTGGGTAGCCTCAAAAGGTTTAAGTTTTGAGAAGTTAAACTAATGGAGGATTGAAGAATATTTTGATGGGTAAAATATTTGAGTTGAAGTGCTGTTGAGATTTAGATTTCCTTCTGCTGAGCTTTTGAGAGGAAAGATCACATACCTCTTATGCTTCTGGAGGAAGAGTGCAAGACTTATCAAAGTAGAGGAGATTCCTGCTTCGGACCCCGGTAAGGCCTTTCAAACATCAAGGCAAAGGTTGTAAGGTTCTTCTGTATATTTTAAGATTAATACAATCAAGTTCTGTTTTTCTCAATAAATTGTCGTTCGATTGTTTTAAGCTGTCGTTTGATCATTTATTTCATAGATTCCTTGATCACTATGATAGGTATGTTTTATAATTATTTTTTATACAGGTGCTATTGATATTTTCTTGTTTGTGATTGCAGATCAACGAAAGATAATACTTTCTTGTGACAAAAGGGCCCTTGTTGCGATGAAGGATTATTGATGCAACGGAAGCACTGCGACCGCAAATAAGCATTTGGATCTAAGGTAGGATCGACACCTTCATAGCATTTATTTGTAAAACAAATATATCTAGAGAAAGACAAACTTAGTTGTTCGTTTGTTGCTAGATTGTCTTCTGACACTAGGGAGATCGGTCTTGTCCGCAAGAACGATTTATCCGGCCAACAGGTATCAAAGCACAAGCTACAACATTGGGCCTCCACGGGCTGACCAAAGGGAGAGCACAAAAAGTTTCAAGAGTATATTTGAAAATTATTTGGAAAATGTTAAAATTTATGTGCTTATTCAGGAAACGATTTCAATTTCTCTAGCTACCATTAGTATGCCTACAAAAGTTTTGAGAACATTTATTGTGTTAAGATGTGCCAATAAACCCCAATTTCTCAATGAATGTTTTGGTAAAGGTGATTTTGTGTTTGTGTGGAGATTAATCAAATGTGGGTTTGTATAAGTTAAGGATTGATTTGCAAGGTAGAAATACCAAAAATGGTGTGGTTGTCATTAATAAAACTAAAATATCCACTAAAAACCATTCTAATGATCACATCTTACATTTTATGGACAACTCGTTTTCCTTGGCCTCGAGAAAAATAATTTAGTTACTCAAAGATATTATGTCTCAGTTGATGAGTGTATGCAATTTATTTGTGCACATGGAAGTATAGTTCCTCATGTATATTATATTATGTTATGTATCCAAATAAAAAAGACTTCCATAATATACATAAGAAAATATAGATCAATGACTTAATAATAAGACACTTCAAGGGGGAAACCTCCTTTTACATCACATAAATGAACAATTCTTGGATGATTCAAATGACAAGACCTCCTTGGTATATACAAGACTATAAAGGGTAAAAATATAACTAGGTCATACATAAAAATAATGATTTAAGGGAAAAAAATAACAATAGTGGTATTCTATGGGGGAAAAAAAAAACAATATGGGGGCTAAAGTAGTATTATAGGGACCTAAAATGCCCTCGTCCTTCAAAAAAGTGGTTTCCTTGGTGTTACAAAGTAATCTATCACCCTTTTCACTTCTCGTCCTTGATCTTGAAGTGCCCTGTGACAGGTGTTATGCATTATATCCACCTGGGAAAAAATACACAAAGATATCCTCTAAAGAATCAAAGAAAGCAGGCTTGAAGGATAACTGGAGAGACTTGGTCAAAAACCTAAATTTTTGGGTCCGTGAACTTCAATAGCTACATGCCTGTGCTAATGGAAGGTTGAAAATTTTGGCCTAGTGCTCTTAGCACCCTTTTTTTTGGGAAAACTGCGTTGATCCCTTTCTGGTAGCGTTTCCTCAAATGGAGGAGAAGCTTTGAACTCTAGAAGCTTCAGGGCAATGATTTGGTTGTTATTTGGTGGTGATAGGGTCGATCTCTATGATTTTACAGTTTTGATCTTATGAATGGGGGTTTACCCCTTATAAATTGGACCTTCCTCCTCATTTCATGGGCTCCCAACTTCTTCTCCTTTCCTATAAATTGATCCCCATCCCTCCACTACTGCTTGGTAATTATTAGGCTGGTAAGATCATTCATTCCTTTTTCACTCCTGTATTATGATAACGCCTAAGCTATTAGGGAGAAGAAATGCTTTAGATCTATGTTGAAGGACTCAGACATCACTAAAGGGATTCCTCTAACATCAATGCCTAGGTTTTAAGCTATCTATTTTATATTTATTAATAAAACATCTCGTGTTTGCTTTCTATATTTGTCTATTCATTTGCGCAAATAGTTTAATGTTCCTTGATCTGTTATATAGTTGATGTTCATAAATATTATGCGTTGGATTATGTTTTTTTTTTCCTCTTTATTATACACTGGTATTCATGTGCCACCAGTAGCAAGGAGCGAGCCTTCGGGATCGTGGATCAAGGCCATCATTAAAGTGTTCAAGCATAACATCAGGAAAAGGTAACCCTAACTCTTTTCTTGTCTCATTTTGAATATTAGCTAAGGAAGCTTGCATTAGAAAGTATCACAATTTTCTAGACCCACTCTAGGGCTAGAGAGATTGCCTCTATCCGCAGAAGGGATTTATCTTCACAACATAATTGGTGACTTCACTAGGGATCTTGTGGTGGTCACATGTCCGGTTATGCTACTGTCTAGAAAATCCTTCGATAAGGATACTTTTAGCCATCTATTTTTAAGGATTTCATTCTTACCATTCGAAAATGTCATGATTTCTAAATATATTCTAGGAAGGAATGTGTCCCACCCTCACCCTTGCACCCAGTTGTGACCGTCATGCCATTTTAAAAATGGGGCATTGATTTCATGACCTGTAACCCTCACTCGGCTAGTGGGCATGGTTATGTTATCGTCGTTGTCAATTATTTTATAAAGTGGGCCGAGGTGATGCATACATATGATAATGAAGATCAAACCATGGCACAATTCTTGTTTAATCATGTCAGATCTCGTTTTGGTGTCCAAACAACCATTGTCACTGACCAAGGCTCTCATTTTCTAAATCATATGATGAAAGAGCTTACCGCTCACTTGGGGCTAAACCACGATAGCTCCACTCCTTATTATCCATAGGCCAATGGCCAAGTTGAAGTTGTTAACATGGTTTTGGTGAAAATTCTTCAGAGAACCATTGGGAGACACAAACGAGATTGGCATCTCATGATTTTCTTAGCTCTATGGGCTTACCGACCATATGCTACCAAATTTACACCATTTTAACTGGTGTATGGTCTGGAAGAGACACTCTGAATTGAGTGTGAAATCCATTCTCTAAAGCTAGTCGTCGAGCTACTTCCCGGTACTTCGCTATAATAGGAGTGTTTACTTTACCTCGAGCGTTTCGATGAGACCCGAAGACTTCCTACTTTGGTCATTTAAGCACAAAAGAAATGAGTTAAGGATAAGTACAATAAATCTGTCAACCCTCGCATTTTTTTTGAAGGTCACCTGGTCCTCCTCTATGATCAATCCCATGATAAATTGGGAGTGGTGAAGCTCGGGCCATGTGGCATGGACCCTATATCATTCAACATGTATTATAAATAGGTGCTTATGAGCTAGTAGATTATAAATTTAATCAATTGGTCGAGCCTCGAAATGGGCTCTATATGAAAAATCACAATAATGAATAACACACTAATTTATAAAGTACCATACTTGTGATCAGGCATAATCCAGACACCCCCAAAATTTGTTCTTCAGAAATTGTCTTATAATCAAAATGCTCGAGCTACTTAACACTATAACATTGTAGATGATCTAGCTCAGGTGCCTTCGGCGATGTCAACAATGGAATTTCTTCAGTCGTGTCCATCACAATGGAAGGCACTATTATCTGCCATTGGAGGCATTTATTTGGTTAATTCTAACCTTATCATTTTCTATCTTGAGAACTTTGTTCCTCGCCTCCCATCTCATGTAGCATTCCTAATTCAAGTTACCATGATGGGGAAAACCATTCATAGGATTTTTGTTGATGAAGGCGCTTTGACTTGCATCATGTTTATCACTTGTTGGAAAGCCATTGGATCTCCTCCATTGAGTTAGTCCCAAAACATTTTGTAATCTCTCTATGGCATAGGTTCTTGACCATACGGTATTCTCAAAGCCCTACCCATCCTCTTGGAGGGAAATGCAGCGAACCTGGAAGTGAAGGTGACGAATGCCAGCCTGAATTTGTTAGGTCCATATATTACTAGTATAGTCCCTTATTGTTGTTATTGTAACCCCCTTATTGTTATTGTTGTACCCCTGTAACCCCCATATTGTTATTATTTTTCCCTTACATTATTATTTTTAGGTCGTCTAGGATTACATTGTGGCCCCATGGACTCCTATATATAGAAAGGATATTTTTTCATTTGTATCATTCAAGAATTCTTCATTTATGTAATGTATTAGAGGTTTCCCCCTCGCAGTGACTTATTTCTAAGGTGTTGACCTCTCTTTTCTTCTATTTTTGGAGCTGGTTTCATAACATTTGGTATCAGAGCTTTTGATTCTCGGGTTTCGCTGCTCCAAACAAGTCATCGTGGAATTTTCGCTATAAAAATTTTTCTATGAAGGTTCAGAAGCTGAATATTTATAGAGTGAAGCTAAAATCCAGAGGAACGTCATGTAAAACTTTCAGATCTTGGTTCACAATATTTTTAGAGATGTAATCTGTGGAAGTTAGGGTTTGTCTAGGCTCCTGAATTTCACCTAAACAGGTAATCGTGGAATTTGCGCTATAATGTTTTTTATACAAAGGTTCAGAAGCTAAAATTTTTATAGAGTGAAGTAGAAAGCCTATGGAACTTCCTATACAAATTTTAAATATTGGTTTGAAATATTTTTGGAGATATAATATGTGGAATTTATGGTTTTTTCATGTTCTCGAATTTCATCTCAAAGAGGTGACCGTGGGAAAATTGTCATAACTCTCTCTCTCTAAGTGTCTGATTGGAATTTTGTAAAAGGTGGCTACAAGAACACTGAATGTAGTTTCCTATGTATCAATTTCAAAGCCAAAGGATGAAACAATGACACGTGGCATGTCATACAATTTCGCTCTACTAAACTAGTCCATAATTAGGTTATTGTGGGAGATTGGGCATAACTTTTCCTTGAAGAATCCAAATCATGTCAGACCTATGGCATTCGAAAGAAGATTTGGAGTGCTAGTGTAGGGCTGAATTTTGAATATTGAAGATATGAAATCATAGAGATAATTCAATTTCAATATAGAGATCCTCAAAAGTAAGAAAAACGTGTGTATTTTTTTTTCCGAATTGCATGAGTCTTGTTTAAAGAATCAATTTAAATTGATTCCAAGGGCATGTTGTAGAATAGATATCAGTATTGGGTTCTAAAATCCCCCCTAAAAAGGATTCAACACCCTTTAAGCCTTCAAAAGGCTCTACTATGGTTCATGAAGATGAAGAAATGCAACATGACATATCAAAATTACAAGAGCAAGTGCACCAAATTTCGCTCTCGAAAAGAGCAACAAAAAATGAAATGGATGTTTTGAAGAAAAGCATGGAAGCGATGATGGATGGTTTGAAAAATGGTATGGAATAAAAAATGGAATGTTTGAAGGAATACATGGAAGGTTTGAAGGAAGGTTTGTCAAAGTTGATACAAGAAATGATTCCTAATGGCGAAAAGGTAGTAGAGGAAGCTCATGATGAGAACAAAATAAATGTTAACCATGATTTCATAAATTCTAATGTTGGATTGAAGAACCACAATATTCCAAAGATGGATATGAATAATTTTGATTGTAAGGATCTCGTAACATGGATACCACAGATGGAGCAATATTTTGATCTCAATAATGTGCAAAACACACAAAAGGTACACATTGCAACTTTACATTTAGAACAAAATAAATTTGTATGGTATCGATGGCTTTTCACCTTAAGAAAATTGTCACTTGGCCAATTTTTACGGAGGAAATGATAGCACATTATGAGGATACAAAGAGAAACACCTTCTTTAGCCAATTGATAATATCAAACAAAAGGGTTCAGTGGTGGAGCACATTAAGGACATCAAAAAATTGAATATAAGGATAACTGATATTCCAAAGGAACACATGATTGATGTCTTCATAGGGACTTTAAAGGATAGCATCCAAAATGATGTTCACATTTGGGAACTTGATTTATTGGAGAAGGCATTCAGGTTGGAAAGAAAAATTGAATGTAAAATTATGGTGACAAGGAAGCCTACCACTCACATCAATAAAGATGGAAGTGTTGCTACTCCTAGAATTTCACAACTTACAAGGTTGACACCACAAAAATTGGAAGAAAAAAGAGCAAAATGGCTTTGCTACAGTTGTGATAGAAAATACACTAAAGGTCATAAGTGTGCTGAGAAGAAATTATTTTACATAGATTGTGAAGAGGAGGAAGAAAATGAACAAGAAACTTCAAAAGAAGAGGATATACACCAGGAATCAACCCTATAAGAAGAAGAAATGAGTCTAACCATATTGGTTTATGCATTGGCAGGAATTACCACTCCTCAAACTCTCAAGATAGAAGGAAATATCAAAAATAAAAAGGTAATAGTGTTGATTGATTCGCGTAGTACCCATAATTTTATTCATTGTAAGGTAGCAAAGGAATTGAATTGTTTCCTATACCCAGCACTAGAATGTCAAGTGATGGTTGCAAATGGAGGAACTATAAATTTCTCTGGAAAATTCCATAATATCAAGTTATCCATGGGGGAATATGTATTTAATTTTCCAATGATTTCCATCCCAATGGGAGGTGTTGATGTTGTACTAGTAGTACAATGGTTACAATCTTTGGGGACGGTAGCTTTTAATTTTCAAGAACTTTTGTTGAAATATTTTTCAGAAGGAAAGGAAATCAAATTAAGGTGTATCATAGGGAAGACAAGAAATATAATAAGCTCTAATTTCATGACAAATATTCTAAATAAATAACCACGAGGCGTAATTGCACAATTATGCTCACTAGAAGTTCCAACATCAAAATCATCTATTTCTCCAGATCTCAGAAAAGTCTTGGACAATCATTCCAAGGTGTTTGAAACTCACAAAGGACTCCCACCTATCCATGATCATGATCATGATATTCATTTGATTCCATGAAGTGTTCCTCCAAACATCAGGCATTACAGATATCCTTATGTCCAAAAGAGCGAAATTGAATGTATGATTGCAAAAATGTTAGAGACTGGTATAATTCAACCTAGTCAAAGTTATTTCTCTGCTCCAGTAATATTGGTGCACAAGAAGGATGGATCATGGTACATGTGTCCGGATTATATGGAGCACAATAAGATCACTATTAAAGATAAATTTCCCATTCCTGTGATTGATGAATTATTGGATGAATTACATGGAGAAATTTATTTTACCAAGTTGGATCTTCATTCAAGATACCATGACACAAAGAAATGCTTCCACCTTCAATATCCTAGTACACTTGATGCATTTAGTTGATACTAGATTGGATAACCTAAGAATGGGATGAATGGAATAAGGATGAAGAAGTGTGGACACTCATTCAAAATTTGTAGCAAGGTCCTAGTACACTTGATAAATTTAGTTGGAAAATTGATTCCTTATGGTACAAAGATCGCTTATATATTTGCAATAATTCCCAACTAAAACAGAATATTATTTTTAATTGCACACTTCTCCTTTAGGAGGACACTCATGATTTTTAAAAACTTACCACAGGGTGAAGAAAGAATTTTTTTAGGATGGCCTTGAATCTGATATTCAAAAGTTTGTGATGGAATGTTTGGTTTTCCAACAAAATAAAGTTGAGACAATTAAGACCCTGGGTTTTCTACAACCTTTATCCATTCCAAGTCAATTTTGGGAGGATATTTCAATGGATTTTATCACAGTTTACCTAACTCCGAAGGAAAGAGTGTCATCATGGTGGTACTTGATAGAATTACCAAGTATGCACACTTTTGTGCATAATATCATCCATTTAAAGAAAGTACAGTTGCTACTGCATTTATGGAAACAATTCAAAAGCTACATGGAAACCCGAATATTATTATAAGTGAAGGAGATCCCATTTTTACAGGAAATTTTTGGATGGAATTATTTTCTTGTTTGGGTACTCAACTAGCTCATAGCTCATCTTATCATCCTCAATCCGATGGTCAAACTGATATAGTGAATAAATTTCTGGAAGGATATCTTCATTGTTTTGTATCTGATAAGCAAGTACAATGGGTTAAGTGGTTACCTCTTGCTAAATGGTGGTATAACACTTCCTTCCATACTGTAGCAAAAGTGACCCCATTTATGGCACTTTATGGATATCATTCACCATCCATCACATCTTCTTTAAGGGAAAATTATAGGGTTGAAGTAGTGGAAAATCACATCGAGCATCAACAAGAAGTTCTCCAACTCTTAAAGGATAATCTAAATTTGGAAAAAGATCGAATGAAACAACAAGAATATCAACATCACAGTGAGAGAAGTTTTGATGTAGGATACTGGGTATTTTTACGGCTACAACCATACAAACAAATTTCCCTCAAGCAAGCTAAGAAGTATAATAAATTATCGCCAAAGTACTATGGTCCTTACAAGATGTTGCAAAATATTGGTACTATGGCATACAAATTGGAGCTTCATGATTCTTCACAAGTGCATCCAGTTTTCCATGTTTCATGATTCAAGAAGGTTATAGGGGACAAAATTCCAGTTCAAACAATATAGCCAGAGCTTGATGAGGAAGAAAAAACCATATTGGAACATGAATCAGTCACGGAAACAAGAACTAGACATCTACAAAATCAATCAATTTTAGAGTATCTCATTAAATGGAAGAACTTACGCACTGAAGATTATACATGGGAGGATGAGAATTTTATACAGAAGCACTCGGAGCTACTCAAGCATTGAGGAAAATACTTTTTTGAAGGAGAGGAGCATGTTAGGTCCCTATATTACTAGTATAGTCCCTTATTGTTGTTAGTGTAACCCCCTTATTGTTATCGTTGTACCCCTGCAAACCCCATATTGTTATTATTGTGCCCTTACATTATTATTGTTAGGTCGGCTAGGATTACATTGTGGCCCTATGGACTCCTATATATAGAAAGGAGGTTTTTCCATTTGTATCATCCAAGAATTCTTCATTTATGTAATGTATTAAAGATTTCCCCCTTGAAGTGGCTTATTTCTAAGGTGTTGATCTCTCTTTTCTTCTATTTTTGGAGTTGGTTTCATAACATAATTATAATATAATTATTGGATGCAGCTAGACCCATGTAATGCTTTATGTGGTCTCCACCCTCTTTAGTGTTCTTCGCTTTCCTCGTCAAGGGAATTTTGTGACCATCGATAAAATCAATTTCTTCTCCTCTGATTCTTCAACATGAAATATTATTTATGTTGGGAGTACCTCCAGCCTCTATGAGAATGTTGGGACGAGCCTTTTCAAGGACTCATCCCTTATGGGAATTTTTCCACTCCCACCTCCTAATGTTGCCACTATCAACATGATATCATCTGGTCAACATACGTGGATTGCTCCTTGTCCTGACCAACTTGAAATATTTGGTGACATTGTTGGGTTTTTTAATGGGTAAACATATACAAGTATTTATTATCAATCTGGGCTAGTAGGACTTAGAATCATCCCCAAGATATATGGGTTTTAGCTATGATCAAGTTAGAATATGAATTATTAATAATAAGGGAAATTCATATTACAAATATAAATTTAACATAAATAGTTTCTAAATTTAATTATTTAATCAGCAGCAAAAGAAAATCCTAACTTAGGAGACTTGTTTGTCCTTCTCTTACAAAATCATTTCATGAATTAGAAACCAAAACCACTAATGAGAAATAGATTAAAATGCATGAAAAAATAACTAAAGAGGATTTTACTAAATAGTTCCTATTTTTCCTCCATTACAGATTCATTCATCATTAATACTATTGTTAGAAAACAGGAATTCAGAAAATCATTAAAAAACATGAAAAGATGAATTCTAGCTCTAGCTCTTAATCAGATAGAAATAATTTTAAACTTAAACATTGGATTTTCCTTTCATATGCAGAATAGGGATAAGAATTATATTCATCAACACTCATAATACATCAACATATATCTAATTAACAAATTAAGCATAAAACAAACTAGTTTAGAATCTACAACTTAAAATAACTAGAAAGTGTACTTAGCTCAATGTGGGGGCCCTCCACCCTTGCCTTGCACACTGAAATTGCTTTCAGCTATGAAAAATTCAGTCAAGAATTCACCATATAACAACATAAAATGAAATATAATAGGTCTTTCAATAAACTCTCCAAAGTCTCAGAAATATCAAAGTTAAGTTACACAATTTCTACACATGAATGCCTTCAAAGTCTTAGGCTTAAATAGATAAAATATGGAAAAAACTCATATAAAATGTCTCCTATAGACATGGATATCCTTATCCTATATAATCAGGTTGATATCATCCATCTAATCCATCAAAATCTGGAAAATCCCATAAAATAAGAAAATTGACCTAGTTCCTAGGGATGTCCATAAAAACAGGTCATGTTTGACTGCCTTTGAGCAGGCCTATTTAAGCTCAGTTTGAATGAATAAAAAGGTGAAAATTTATTCTTAGTTCCCAATATTTCAAGAAATGTATCCAGATCAAGCCCAAGTGTCCTACAAATATGACAACCATGAGGCCATTACAGGAATTTCTGATCTGGTCTAACAATGCACTTAAAATTCAATTTTTATAAAAACTTCTAAAAATTGAAAACATTAATTTAAATACCTGTATATGAATTTATTGGGAAAAATAGGGTGAATATGATGGTGTATGGATGGATAGCATGGTAAATAAAGTGTATTTTCATAAACAAAAAGAGATAAAAAATGAGGACCAACATCTCCCCCAAACTAATGTTGAAGAATGTCCTCATGCTTGCTTCTTCCTTTTCGACCTCCTAAGTTCTGATGCTAATCCTGTACCTGACCCTAAAGCTTCATACTATGATGCATGCAAAAGAGATTCTATACCTTTGTACTGTTCCTCTTTGTAGATTGAGGCTTTGACTTTTTGCTTCTCATATTTGATCTTCCAAGAAATTTTCTCCTTGAGCCATCTAAATTCTTGCATGGTAAGAAGATTATTATTTACTTTCAGTTCCCCCACTTCTTCATTCAGTCTCTCATTCTCTTTGATCATTTTTTCATTATTTTTCTTGTATGTTTCATTTTCTCTCTTAAGGTTCCTTTCCAATATCCTGCTTACCTCCAGATTATCAGTCAATTCTTTGATTCTGCTAAGGTTTTGGTATTTTTCTTATTCCTTGGTGTCTTTGGCAACTAAAGTGGCCTTAATATCATCATTTTCAAAATACGAGTCTCTTTCTACTGGGTTTTTATAAACCTCCTTCTGCAATATTTCAAGAATTTCATTAGCTTGTTTGGTCAAGGGAGATGTTTCAATGATTTTCACTTCTGGTTCTCTTTCCTTATTGCTTATGTCTGCTGAATTATTCCTTATTTTCCTCCTATTAATGGACAAGAATGATGTCTCTCTTTCTATCATGACTGTCTCTTGTTGCTTCTTACATATTGTTCTTGGAGAGAGGGGTGAATTCATTACACTCCTTGTTTCCTACAACGCTTTGAATTTGTCCTTTATGGCTTGTTCTACAAACTGATTCTGAATTACAAAATATGTCCAAATCATACCCTTATTTCTCTCTTGATGATGGATTTGTGCCTCCTTAGGCTTGGTTTTAGAAATCACATTTTCAATCATCCTGATCAAATTTCTATAGAAAAAGTATGGCAAGTTGGTTTTTATGTGTCCCTTGATGTGTTGTAGCAACCTAATGTGGTATAAGTGCACTATGTTGTGTCTACTATCATAGGTGAAGAACTTTTGGATGATCAATACTAACTCATCCCAAGGCTCATTGAACCATTCTCTGGGAATTCCCTTAGATCTAAAAAAGGATCCCTTTTTGTTTTTGTCTATGAAGAAGGTCCATCCCTTATCCTTAAAATTGAACCCTTTGTGATAATGTTCTATTGATAATGGAAAATATAGGGCTTGAGAAATTGATTCTGGAGTTAAGGGAATGATTAAAATGCCCATAATAGTTCAATCTTTTTTGTATTTATTTATGAATTCCCTTGTAATGTCTTCATTATGCCCTTTGAACATCTGAAGTAAACCTATCAGATCTGATTGCTAAAGTTATTATACTGTCTTTACCCCAATGCTCGATATGAAAGTATTTAGGATCTATACTTGATGCCATGTTTTCTGAAAACTAGTTAATATATCCATCTACTGTCATCAACCTCATTCTTGAAAATTCATGCACTAGATCTCTATTGATATATACATCATGGTAGTGAAGCTTACCTCTTTTTGATGCCTTTGACAAGTAACTGAAACCAATCCTCTATTCTCTTGAAAGAAATTAACTTACTACTTCTAAAAACACAAATATTTGATGTAGAAAGGATTATAAAAACATAAAAATCATGTTTTTATTAATCTAGTCTTCTTATTTGATCCTTTGTCTTATCAAAAACTTAAAAAAAATCCTCTTCCTCTAATTGTAGAATTCTCTGTCTTTTGTTCACTATGTAAAAAAATATATATATACAATAGTGTCTTTTTATCCTTTGATTTCACACAAAATCCCTTCTCTTCTAACTAAAAAGCATTATACATTCAATCTGAAATGCCCTAAGCTCATTGTGTGCAAGAAAATTTGGAGAATGGTTCATTGTTTCATAAAAAATCTCACAAAAAGTGGGTTCATTGTGTCAAAAATTCACAAAATTTTTCTCTTTGTTATGCAAAAGAAACATATTGACTATGTTTTTATCGACTCTTAACCCATAATTCGATCCCTGTCATTGCAAACATTCACCATAAATATTTTCTCTTGGTTCAAATTTTCTCACTGTATGTGTAAATGGAAATTTGTTTACACAAACCATTCAAAAATAAAACAAATGAATCCACTATGTGTTACAAATCGAACACTGCGTTCTCTGTTTGTATTCAAATCAAAATTGAAGACTATATATGCAACCACACATGAAGAAATTTCTGGGTTTACCTGCTCTGGCAATGATATTCGTGATTTCTCTTAGTTTGACTTGAGTTCCTGCGTTTCAAACAATGCCATCTTAATAAAAAATCTCCCTTAATATCTCAAATATTCACTCATTAAATCAATGAAGGATTCGTGTTGACTGGTGGCAGAGTGTTTGTGAATGGTGGCAGTGACATGTCGTATAGTGATGGCTAGTTAAAACAATGGCGAAAGCACCTCATTTATAACTCATAGTTCACACAACAATCCTGATATTTTTTCATATGAATAATCATTTTTTTGGTCAAGAAAAATCTAGGTTTTATCTTACCTTGTGCTTCACGAGATCTCTGCACCTTGACAGTGAGCTTTGATTAACACACCTACCAGATTTCTTGGCTTGAAATCTCAGTCAACTCTCCTTATCCCTCCGTCCTTCTAGTTATATATCTTCTTCTCACTTTGTTGTGCTTAATTTCCTTTGTTCCTTCACAGCTCCCCTTGATCTTCCTCTGTCAATTTGTTCTTCACAGGGTCTCTCGAATACATGTTGAAGGTTTGCATGGTATTCCACTCCCTCATTGAGCCTGCAAAGGGCTATGATGGTGAAGAACGCACAATTTTTTCTTGGTCTAAGGTTCGAGAATGGTGGATTTTCTCTCTTACTAGTTTAAACAACATTTTCAACACTGGATTTTTGAATTTGTTTGACCATTCTTATCCATCGACCGCTTGAATGATGCCTTCATGGCTTACCTTTTCTGACTGGCTTGGTGTGCTGGCTCCACGGTTTACTCTCCCACTAGCCACGTTCTCGACTCTTATTCATTACAAAACCTACCTTACATTTTGTATTCATGGCATATGCTGACCACCATGTCCGCATTCATTTCTCCATAAAAACGCATCGCGCCCCATTGAGCATGCACCCTTCCTTGTCGTATTTCCATTCAACCCATTTGCACATGCATTATTGCCCTTCATATTTATGTTTACTCCATTGCACATGCCTCATTACCATACATAATATTTCCATCCCATCGCATTGTTTCCATTTAGGTTAGTTCATTTCATTTGCATTTTGTTTGTATTCATAATTGCATCTCCTCTCATTACCTTAGGTTGTATTCATATATATGATTGCACTCTCAATAATATCGTTTGAATCTTTGTTTTATTTTGAGATTTTCATGTTGCTCTATCACATGATTTTAACTTAGGTTTTGACCTTTATTTAGTTTTAAAAATGACCAATGTAATTTTCATATTTTAAAATTAAATGTTTTACAATGAAACTAACCTTTTTCTTTCTTCTTGTAGGTCCAACAAGGGTTCGATAATTGAGCCTTTTGTTTATGATCTTTATGTTTAAGAAAAGTAGGGTTAATGTGGTATGGATAAGGAATATGGTTTATGGAATTTTTATTAAACGGTTAGGATAGTGGATATGGATATGATGGGTAAAATAATAAATATGAATAGGAATGTAGGTAGAATATGCATAACTAGTTCTAAATTAGATTTAACAATCTCTAGATTTAAAAAAAAAATGAAATTTTAAGAGCAACAATCCACTTACTGTACTTGTATTCACACAAATTGTTTGATGTCCATGATGTCCTTTTGTAAAATGATGGTCGAAATTGTCTTTTTTATAACGACGGATCTTCCAAAATATGTAGAAATGTAGCGACTTATTTCTGCTTTGCATCTGATTATTGATTCAAAATTATGTTTGTTTAGGTCCCTTCTGTAGGTTTAATTTTGACATTTCAGGTCCCTTTTGTTATGTTCTTCAGTAATGTAGTTTAGGTCCCTTCTGACATAATTTTCAATAATTCTTGAAGTTTCTTATGTCATATGATACAGGTCCGTTATGGATAATATTCTCAATGATATCTCAGGTCCCTTCTGCATAGTATGTTCAATGGTGTATCAGGTCCCTTCTGCTCAATATTTTTAGTGATGTATCAGGTCCCTTCTGTATAGTATGTTCAATGATGTATCAAGTCCTTTTGTACTTTGTAATTCATATTCCTTCTTCAATTGAGCTGCTCAAACTATTTACATAGTTTTATTACACGCTTCCCCCTTGTTGATGTTAAGACTTGTCATCAAGACTTACATGTCTCGGAGGGTAAATCTGCAAAATTCATACTGAAGTAAAATGAAAACAAAAACATAATTCATATCGGCCAAAAAAGTTGGTTTTTCGATATGAATTCTAGTTTTTATTGTGCCAGTTTCCCATATTTTCACAACCAAACTCTTTTATTTTATTTTTTTATCTCTTTTTTTATATTTATTTTTTATTTTTTTATTCTTCTTCTTCTTCTAGAATTATGGAAGGCATATTTCTATGTTGTCCCATTACTTTCAGATCAGTATCTATTGAATTTTTTCTCACAAAGTCCTCTTTATTTATAGGCTTATTGTAAAATTTAAGCCTATGTCCATTAAAGACAAATGAAATAGATGCTTCTTCAAATTTTTTTATCTTCACAGCTCCATTGTCAAATATTTCTTTGATCTCATATCGCCCAAGCCAATGAATTCTAAACTTTGCCTTGAAATATTTAAACTTGGAGTCAAACAATAGTGCCCAGTCTCCTTTTTGATACACTTTATTCTTGATGAATCGATCATGCCATTTAATTCTTTGTTGTTGTGCCTTAGATAATTCCATCCCCAACTCTGTTGCTAACTTGAATGTATATATTTGAAATTCTATGGGTAATAGGACTTCTTTTCCATACACAAACTGATATGGATTGAACCCAATTGTATTTTTCCATGTTATCCTATATTCCCATAGTGCATCTCTCAATTTCTCTGACCAGTCCTTTCTATTCATTTGTGTAGTCTTCATCATGATATTCTACAGGACTTTGTTTGTTTATTCCACTTATATGTTTTCTTGAGGATGGTACGAAGTTGATTTTCTATGTTTGAACTTGTACTTCTCTGTAAGATCTCGAACAAGATTTGATGTGAATTGTGTGCCTTGGTCAGTTACAATCTGTTGCGGAACTCCATACCTTACAAATATCTCTTCAAATAGAAAATATACAATTGTATGTTCTATTTCATGTGTTACCACCTTTGCCTCCACCCACTTAGTTACATAATCTGTACATACCAGGATGTACTTCTTTCCTTTTGATGGAGGGTTGATTGGTCCCACAAAGTCTAGAGCCCATTGCTCAAATGGTTCAATTATTACTTGTGGATTTAATGGCATTTCATCTGATGCCACTAGTATTCCAATTCTTTGGCAACTGTCACATCTCTTCACATAGGCCATGGAGTCTTTGAATATGGTCGATTAGTAGTAGCCACGTTTGAGCACTTTGTATGTCATATTCTTGTCTGCAAAATAACCACCACATGGCTCTTCATGACATGCTTTCAAATTATCAATAATCTCATCTTATCTAACACATTTTCTTATTATTAGATTAGAACCAGTATAAAATAGGTCACCTTTGACCCAAATATATCCAACACTTTCTTGAATTATATTTCTTTTCTTTTTATTTGTGTAATGAGATGGTAGGATGGAAGATGATAAATAGTTGGCCATTACTAGAAACCATGGAGTTTTGACAGTTGTAGCAAATAGATGTTCATCTGGAAAATTATCTAAATCTCGATTTGGATCACCATGTGAATGAAGTCTTGATAGAAATTATGCAGCTTGATTGTCCTTACCTGATCGATCTTGTACAGTGATGTTAAATTCTCGCATCAATAACAGATATATAGTTGTTCTGTCATTTGTAATTAGTTTGATAAATAAATATTTTATGGCTGAATGATCCATGTGGATGAATACTTGATAACTTGTTATGTAATATCTAAATTTATTAACTGCATGTACTACAACTAACATTTCTTTCTCTCTACGACATAGTTCAATTTTTCCAGTGTTAACGTTTTGCTTATGAAATATATGGCATGATTAAATTGATTCTCTTTTTTTCCAAGTAATGCTCTTATAGCAGTGTTATATGCATCAGTTGAAATATGAAATGGAAAAGACCAATTAGGTCCCTGAAGAATGGGTGAAATTGATAATTTTTCTTTTAGTTTTTCGAATGCATTTTGACAGTTATTTTTCCATTCGAATTCCACATATTTCACAAGTAACTTGAATAATGGCAAGGCTATTTTACTGAAATTTTCAATAAATCTCCTATAGTAGCCTGCATAACCCAAGAAACTTCTTACTTCTTTTTGTGTTTTGGGTGGTATTAGATTCACAATGACTTGAATTTTTGTTGGGTCCACCTTAATTCCTGAAGAAGAAATGTTTTGTCCCAACACTATTCCCTCAGTTAACATCATAAAGAATTTTTCATTACTGAGTGATATATTTGTCGCTATGCATATTTTCAAAGATTTTTCAAGATTTTGTAAACAATCATCAAATGTTATTCCATACATAGTGAAATAATCCATGTAAACCTCTACATGCTCATGGATCAAATAAACAAAAATTGCAAGGACTTCTCTCTGAAAAGTAGCAAGTGCATTACATAAACCAAAGGGTAAGAAATTGTATGCATATGTTCCCCGTGGGCATGTAAATGTTGTCCTATATTGGTCTTCCAATGCTATATTTATTTGATTGTACCCACTAAATCCATCAAGACATGAAAATAATTTCTTCCCAGCTAATGAATCTAGTACTTGATCAATAAATGGCAAAGGGAAATGATCTTTTAATGTAGCCTTATTTAGCTCTCTGTACTCTACGAAAATTCTCCAATTTCCATTTTTCTTAGGTACCACAACTAAGGGTGAAACCCATTGACTACCAGAAATAGGATAGATAAATATGACTTGTAACAGTTTCTGCAATTCTTCTTTCACTATTTTTTTAATCATAGGATTCATCCTTATTTGTGGTTGCCTTACATGTTTAATTTGATCATCAGTGTAAATGTGATGGATACATGTCTTTAGATGAATCCCCTTCATGTCTGTGTAATCCCAGGAAAAATCTTTTGAGTATTTCTGTAACAGTGTTATTACCTCTTGCCCTTGTGATGATTGTATGTTATTACCGATATTTAAATTTCTCCCAGGACTGATCTCAATGATTTTTCTCTTTGAATTGGTAATTGAGTTAATAGGAAAAATGCTTTCAAATGTATTTTGCAGTAATTGTATTGTACAATTTTCTTGAAAACAATGATTTAAAAGGTGACTTGCAGCTTCGTATTGAGTTATTCTAAGTTGATATGAAATGTTTGGTTCTGAGTTCAAAATATCTAATAATTCCTCATTTTCTTCCTCCTCTCTAAAATTATAAACTTAATTAATACTAAGAACAGATTGAAGTTCTTGTTGTTCTTCTCCATTAAACCATGATAAGAAAGAAGGAGATAGAGCGGGAGGATACAATATAACATGTTTTCTTTCATCTCCATTTACAATAATCGTACTTCCTAACATGTATCCAATGTAAGCATCTCCAGTGGCTAACCATGGTTTCCCTAAAATTAATGGATGCCCTCGTAAATTTGTTTTTGGCTGAAAAATCAAGAAGTCTACAGGATATTCCCATGAATCCAGTGAGACAATTATATCTTCAAATATACCTTCTGGTAAAACTTTAGATCTATCTACAAGTTCTAAGACTATAGTAGTAGGTCTAATGTTGTTCAGATTCAAATGTTTCATAGTCTCTGTAGTCATAACATTTATAAATACTCCCAAGTCTATTAAAGTGATTGACACTGAGAATTTTTTGATCGAAATGGTAACCATAGGGATCCCTGGATCAACATATTTTTCAATGGTTGTATTTCTAGACATAAGACTAGTTAAACTTCCAATTACCCGGATTGTAGGTGGATCTCTTTTACTTCTACCAGATTACTTTATGCATAATTCCTTTCTTGTTTTTTCATATATCAGGATATCTTTAATTGCTTGCAGCAAAGGAATTTTGACATATGTGTTCTTCAACTCATCCAGAATATCAAATTCAAGAAGAGATATTGGCATTTTTTGTTATACTAACCTCTTTGGATATGGTGGAGTCTGAGTCATAATAGATTTACCCCTCTGAATTTTTTGTTCTGGCTGAGACTGTTGACTTTGTTCTCCTTGTTCATTTTTTCTTCTATTAATGGAGGAGAATCTTTATGGAACACCTTCACAGACCTTAATTGGACATATTTTATTGGAATAATAAAATAGGTAGGATAATATGTTGTCTCTTCCACATTTTATGTTGGTCTATCCACTTTGTTACTTGGATTAGCTACTGGTTGAGCTGGAAATTGAGTTTGTCTAGGAGGTGGTTAGTTAGTAGGCAGCTCAAGCTATTGAGGTTGAGTTAACATTGGTTGATTTTGGGGTGGAAATGGCATTGGTTGATGTTTCATGAATTGTTGGTATTGAGGAAATGGTTGTGGAGGGTATGGTTGTTGATATTGATACTGTTGAGGGTACATATGTTGAGGTGGCTAGTTTGCATAACCATATCCCATCCAACCTTGTGGAGGTTGGTTTTGATATTGTTGTGGAGGCCAAGCCTGCCATGGCATTGGAGTGTTCCATGAATTTTGAGGATATTGAAAATTCAAGGGGTTTTTTTGAGGGAATTTTTGAGGCATCCTTGGTTTCCAAGGTCTCCTTGGTGTCATATAGTAGAGAGAATATACCCCTTGCACTTCTTCCATTTGCAACTCTTTTAATTTAGGACAGTTTTTTGTTGCATGATTTTCTGTGCAAATTCCACACACTTGTATACCTTGCAAAGGACATTCCCTAAGTGGATGTTTTTTCCTACACTTTGGATAGAAGATTGCTAATATTTCATGTTGTTCTTCCTTCTTCTTCTTAGCTTTTAAGATATCTAATTGTGTTTCGAATGTTCTCAAGAGATTTGTTTTGAAATTTTCTGGCAAACTTCCTATTTATGCTCTTGTTACCGAACTTATTGCAAATTTGGAAGATCTTGATGTCATATCTCTCTTCGCCTCGAGTATTTCTAACAAATTTCAGCAATTTCTTCAAATGGTAAATTGGAGATATCTCATTTTCCCATAACATTAAGGATATCTAAATATTCATCTTTGATACCCTTAAGAAAGATTGTATGGATGGTATCGAGATTTAGAAAATGTTGTTTGGATTTCTTCAAATTGTAAAGAAACATTTCCAAATATTCCTCCAAACTTTCATCTTCTTGTTGTGTCATTCTAAAAATGTAATCTTTTGCGTTTCTAGCCCTACAGTAAACTTGATACTTTTTAAGAAAAAAACCCTTCATGTCATCACAAGAAGCTATTGTATGTTCTCCTAAACCCATAAACCATTTTAATGTTGTTGCTTTCAGAGTAGCAGGAAAGAGTCGAAGCTTGTGTGTATCATCCGTGTATCCATAAAGTCTACATAAGATATCAAACTCGAACATGAATGGATCAAGATCTTTTTTTGACATTCCATAAAAGTTAGGTAATACAGAAGGTGGGATGTTTTTAATTTTCACTCCTTCTCCTAATATTTCTCTTGCATATAATATTGGAAAGCCAAAAGTAGTTTCCTGATCATTGTTATTTTCTTGTCCATTATCATGTGTTCTTATGTTTTAATTTTATCTTCTTGCTTCTTCTTCTATCCTTATAAGTGCTTCTATTCCTCTGTCTTCCTCTGCATTTCTTTCTTCTTCCTCTCTTTTCCTTTTCCATTCCCTTTTTTTTCTCTCATATTCAGTTTTTTTTTCAGGAGTCATGATTGGCCTATTTCATATTTTTCCTTTGTCGTTCATTTCTTGTTTAGAGATATGTAGTGTTTAAATATGAGGTTGATTTTGTGTTTCTTCAACCACTTTGATTTGTTCAAGGATGAGTTCCTATAATTGTTCAACAACTGGTTTTCTTGTATCATTTTGTTTCCCTAAGGAAGGAGGTTATTTTGGTGATTGTTTTCTTTTACCTCCAAGGCTAACAAGATTTGTATTTCAAATAGAGTTAATCTTTGTCCTGATCTCTGTTTTTCCTCTAAATATTTTATAGTAGTTCTTCCAGCAATTGCTATTGTTAGTCATGTGGATGGATGAGTTGTTGGGGGTTTTGTTTCACGAATCTACCCTTCTGATCTCTATCTCTAGGCATAAAGAAACATAACTTAAAACAAAAACTATGTTTTTGTTATTTTTTTGTTTTTGTATTTTTATTATATTCCTAGTTGACCACTTCGAAATATGCATCCCCGACAACGACGCCAAAATTTTGGGTTGTTTAATGGGTAAACAGACACAAGTATTTATTATCAATCTAAGCTAGTCAGACTTAGAAGCATCCCCAAGATATATGGATTTCAGATATGATCAAGTTAGAATATTAATTATTAATAATAAGGGAAATGCATATTAAAAATATAAATTTAAGCTAAATAATTTCTAAATTCAATTCTATAATCAACATCAGAAGAAGCTCCTAACTTAGGATACTTGTTTGTCCTTCTCTTACAAAATCACTTCATGAATTAGAAACCAAAACTACTAATGAGCAATAGATTAAAATGCATGAAATAGTAACTGAAGAGGCTATTAACTAAAGAGATCCTAGTTGTCCTCCAGTATAGATTCATTCATTATTAATAGTATTTTTAGAAAACATGAATTCATAAAATCAGTAAAAAGCAGGAAAAGATGAATTCTAGCTCTAGCTCTGAATCAAATAGAAAGAATGCTTAACTCATTCATATTAAGAATAGGAATAATAATTAGATTCCTCAACACTCATAAAACATCAACATATATCTAATTAACAAATTAAGAATAAAAAAAACTAGTTCAGAAACTGCAACTTAAAATAACTAGAAAGTGCACTTAGCTCGGTGGGGGGGAGCCTCCACCCTTGCCTCGCACACTGAAAGTTATTTCAGCTACTAAGAATTCAGTCAAGAATTCACCATATAATAGAAGCAAATTAATTAGAACAGGTCGTTCAATTAACTCTCCAAAGTCTCAGAAATATTAAAGTTAAGTTACACAATTTCTACACATGAATGCCATCAAAGTCATAGGCTTAAATAGATAAAATATGGAACAATCTCATCTAAAATGTCTCCTATAGCCATGGATATCCTTATAATATCTAATCAGGTCGAGCTCATACATCTAATTCATAAAAATCTAGAAAATCCCATAAAATAATAAATTTGACCTAGTTCCTAGGGATCTCTATAAAAACAGGTCATGTTTGACCGCTTTTGACCGGGCCTTTTAAAGCTCGGTTTGACTGAACCAACAGGTGTACATTTAATATTAGTTCCAAAGCTTTCTAGAAATGTATCCATCTAAATCCCAAGTATCCTAAAAATATGACAACCATGAGGCCATTACGGGAATTTCTGATGTTGTCCAAAAATGCACTTAAAATCCATTTTTTTATAAAAACTTCTAAGAATTGAAAAACTTAATTTAAATACGTTTATATGCATTTATTAGGTGAAATAGGGTGAATATGATGGTGTATGGATGGATATCATGGTAAATAAAGTGTATTTTCATAAACAAAAAGAGATAAAAAACGAGGGCCAACATACATTATTCTTCTCAGTCTTGTAGAACAAATGTATTAGAGCATTCTTCTAGCTTTCGAAGTTGTTTTAGAAACCAGCAATAGATTGGTTTCATCTCTCAACACTTATGCGTAGTCCCTGTTTTTTTTCTTGGGATTCCAATAATCCCTTGAAAGATACATTCCCCACTTACGAGGGTATCATGGAGGTCATGTCTCTTGATGAAATTCCATGGGATGAGATCTCCACCTGTCTTAAACCCTATGTTTCTTCTAAATCGACCGATCCGCTTCAGAATCCCATCTTGATTCATGAAGTGTTTTCTGAAGGAAACATGGGGAGTCTCTCTCCCACCATTCCCGTTGACATCTCTGTCCAACCAAGGATTGTTGAGAATGTTCACATCGGTGCATCTTGTTCTCTCGATGAGATTAAGATTTACACCGAGCTTTTTAAGGAATTTTGTGATGTCTTCTCGTGGTCTTACGAGTAAATGCCTGGCATAGACCCTAGTATTGTAATGCACAAAATGCCTACATATTCAGACTCAGATACCATTCATTAGTGGCTTCATCTTGTGCACCCAACAAAGGCTGCCACCATAAAAGGGGAAGTCAAAAAAATTCTTAAGGTTGGTTTCATCAAACCCACACCATTAATATATTGGGTCTCCAATATTGTTCTCGTTACTAAGAAACAAGGGACCATCCAGGCTTCTGTTGACTACCATGATATCAATTGAGCATGTCCTAAAGATAATTATCCCATGCCCTTTATTAATAAAATCATTGATTAATGTGGTGGGAGTGAGATTTTCTCTTTTATGGATGGTTTTTATAGCTATAACTAGATCGACACCACTCCTGTTGATCAACATAAAACCACTTTTATCTTTCCATGGGGAACCTTTACCTACAAGAAACTCCCTTTTGGCTTGAAAATTTTCAGTTCACTTTCCAAAGAGCTATGTCATATTCCTTTCATGGTATTAAACACATCACTCAACCATATCTTGACGGCCTTCTAGCTCATTTGGAGAAATGTCGAGATCACCCTGAACATCTAAGAGAAATATTTCTTTGTTGTCGACACTATAATATCCGGTTAAATCCTCATAAATGTGTCTTTTTCATATAATCCAGTCAGCTCTTAGGTTTTGTATTGTCTAAAGAAGGCATTCAGATAGATCCTCTTAAATTTGAGGAAATAATCAAATTTTCTCCTCCCTCTTCCATGCATCAACTGTAAATATTGCAGGGGAAGGCCAATTTTCTCTGTTGGTTCATCCTGAACTACGTCAATATTGCTAAATGATTCACTCGCTTATTGAAAAAGGGAATCCCATTCATTTGGGATAAAATTTCCCAAAACTCTTTCGATGCTTTGAAGAAAGCCATGATTTGTGCTCCTTCATTTTATCCTCCCATGATCGTGATTATTTCCCGTATTTGGCCACCACAGAGAGCACTATTGGTATGGTGATGGTTTAGGATGATGATGATAGACATGAACATGTAGTTTACTACCTGAGCTACAATCTTTCCAATACTGAGACCCGTTATGCTCATGTTGAGAAACTTGCATTAGATGTTGTTCATGTTGTCCAATGTTTTTGTCATTACATTCTCCTGTGTAAAACTCTAATGATTTTTTACTGTAGCTCCATGACTTACATTATTACATGTCAGTTGCTTGGGGGAAAATAATAGATATGGATTTTTATTATCCAAGAGTTTGACTTAGAGTTTGCTGCAGCGAAAATTGAATAAATCACTTGTATTTAATGACTTGATCTGTGATCTTCCCACTATGGTTGATCCCACTCCCTTTGAAGAATTGATTCTAGATGAATCACTCTTTCTCATCAGTAATCTAGAACCTTAGTATGGATATCTCATCGTTTATCTCCAAACCCAAACCTTTCAACTAGAGTTATCTCACTTTGAGAGACAACGGATTCGTCACTAGTCCCAACCCTATTGCATTATTGGAGATTCTTTGTATCACACTTGTGTTGACTCCATCCTTCGTCGATGTCTGACAATAGTGGAAGCTGAGAAAGTTCTTAACAACTACCACTCCAGGGCCTGTTTTGGTCACATGTCCAGTTATGTTACCACCCAGAAAAATCATTTGAGCAAGCTGTTTTTGACCATCTATTTTTAAGGATTTCATTTTTTCTGTTCGAAAATGTCACGATTTCCAAATCTATTCTCGGAAGGTACATGCCCCACCCTCACCCTTGCACCCATTTGTGACCGTTAGTCCATTTACAAATGGGGCATTGATTTCATGACCTGTAACCCTTGCTCAGCCGGGGGCCATGGTTATATTATCGTCACCATCAAATATTTTACAAAGTGGGCTGAGGTGATGCCTACATATGATAGTGAAGGTAAAACTATGGCGCAAATCCTGTTTAATCATGTCATAGCTCAGTTCGGGATTTCGACGGCCATTGTCACTAACCATGGCTCTCATTTTCAAAATAATATGATGAAAAAGCTTACTACGACTATGCCATGGTAGCTCCACTTCTTATTATCCATAGGCCAACGGTCAAGTTGAAGTTCTTAACAAGGTTTTGGTGACAATGCTTCAAAAAACCATTGGGAGACACAAACGAGATTGGAATCTCATGATTTTCTCATCTCTATGGGCTTACCGAACGTCCACTAAAACTGCTATCAGATTTAGACCATTTGTACTGGTGTACGGTCTGGAAGTGACACTCCCAATCGAGTGTGAAATCCCTTGTCTGAGGCTAGCCGATGAGCTAATTCCTCATACTTCACTAGAATAGGAACATTTGCTTTACCTCGAGCATCTCGATGAGACCTGAATACTTGATACTTTACTCATTGAAGCACAAAAGAAACAAGTTAAGGCTTAGTACGATAAATTTTTCAACCCTCGCATTTTCTCTGAAGGTGACTTGGTCCTCCTATATGATCAAGCCTACAATAAATTGGGAGTCGGGAAGCTCAAGCCATGTGGCACATGCCCTATATCATTCAACATGTATTGGAAGGAGGTGCTTATGAGCTAGTAGATTATGAAGGTAATCACTTGGCTGAGCCCCTAAATGGGCTCCGTCTAAAAAATTATTATGCTTGATCACAAGTATGGTACCTTGTACATTAGTGTATTATTCATTAGTGCGATTTTTAGATTTTTGGTGTAATTTTTTTCTTCATAGACATGTTTCCCCTGATTACCTAGTGTTCCACTTTGTTTGCAAATGTCATCGAGTCATTATAGTAGTTTTGTTGATGGTGCTCGTCATAGCACACAAAGCTTATATTCCACAACATGGGCACTTTTTTCCCTTCATGGCGAGTTGATCAATCTACAAGGTATTTTTTTGGGTCTAAAAACTAATATTATCATCAAATATAGTGCTATCATCGAACTGTTATCGGATGCAATCGATCTCGGTATAAGAGATTTGGTTGTCAATTTAGACTCACAACTCGTTGTGTTGTAGTTAAATTGTCGTTATTCAGTTAGAAACCTTAATATTTTGTGTATTTATTTACGTGTTCAATTATTGGAAAGACATTTTGATTACATTACATATCATCACATTCCAAAAAATTTGAATGCATTAAAGGATACATTAGCAAACTATGTATTAGATAGACATCTAAATAACATGTAAAAAGCCAATACATCATCATGATACATGAACACTTAGTAGCCATAGAAACATGCATAGGTGTGTATGTGTGTGTCTATATATATATATATATATATATATATATAGAGTTTGTCGAATGTGTTACATCAAAATTTCAAAAATATTGTGTTTCGTGACACAATGGCTCTACGAACCTACATCAGTGCAAAAAACAAAAACTAAAGGCTGATATTGGCCCACATGGTGCTTGTGATAGCATGTGACTGCTTGGATAACTTGCCAGAGTAAGTGATGTAGTCGTCCTGGGATCCCCACGGTGTCCCTCTAATAGCGAAGTGGGATATCATCAAACTTTGTGTATTCTGGTATGCCCCTGGTCATGCCTGTTAGATTACGTTCCATCTTAGATACTGGATCTTTCCCCTCCTCATAGCGAGAATCCTCAACCTGGCGTACCACTCTCATGGAAAACAGAGACATATCGGCTAGTCTTACTAATCCTGAATCTGCAAAAAACATAAGTTTAGATCTCGAATACATACCAGAAACATTAAAAAGTAAAAAATTCGAAAACACTTTTGACCTGTGTCGGACCACTCTTCTCTTGGCAGAAAAGGTATATCTCGGTCACCTCTAAATTCAATTCCTACATATGCGTATTCCTCAACCGTGATATTCTGACGGTATAGCCAGATGAAGAATGTGGTCAGAAATTTCATCTATTGGCCCCCTCCTTGACGGGGCATGATTTCACACCATATCAACAGCCTTGGGTCCCTCGGGGTTGGATCATGGATCTCCAACCAATGATACTGAAACAAAGGAACCCTCTCTAGAAAGAAGGAAACCAAGATGGACCCATACCCAAACTATTTCATCCAACCTGTTTTTCACTTAGTCAATTGGCTCTTCAAATTAGCCAATAACACTTTGTACCATTTAAACATAGTAGGAGCCAGAAAACCCACCACATACTGGAAATTAGATTTTTTCTCCTCAGGCAATGCCTAGGCTCCATCCACTCGAGCCATGCAATGTAATATTGTGTTTAAGGGATGATTTGTGATAGAGGATATATCTACCTTCTCGCTCTGAGTATTTTTAGCCTGACGACAGTGTCTGTGCATGAGCATACTAGTACTCTCACCTTCGGCACAAGATTCACAGAGTTGGATTCTCTCCCCTCTCCTAGATAACCCTGTAATGAAATAGATGTCCATGACATCCAACTCAAGTACCTAGTCTCCAATTATGAATACTTTGTGATCCAGATCCCATATCCCAATCAAATACTCAAGTAGCTCCAGATGAGCTCTTAACCCTAATGTTTGGAAGAATTTGAGTAGTCCACAATTCCGCAATGTGTTTACACAATTTAGGTCTTGGAGTACTTCGTGATCTTCCACCTCATGGCTTCTTTATTTCCATTAAATGACCATCTTTACTGAAATCACCTGCAAAACATGTTTAGTTGACATTGTAGGGACTTTCATTGGAGTAATTTTGGAAATAAACCATTAAAATTTGAGGAAATCCTTGTTTTAATCTCTTCCCCGTGGTCAACATGACTATGAAATTTGAAATAAAACTGGTGGTGCGGTCACCTTTAGGAAAAGAGTGACCACCGTGAATCAGAAGTGAAACTTGGATCCATGTTGGTTGCGGTGAAAATAAAATTTGGAAATCCTATCCCCAAAATAAAAATATTACGAGACAAACTACTTAAAATGGAATTGAAATGAAGAAGAGAGTTTGAGCTCTTCCTCGTAACTTATGGATTTTTAAACGGTGTCCTAGATCTACCACACCACTGATCTGAAGTTTGAAGGGAAATGGGGTAAAATTCACTTTCACAATTTACTCAAAATAGAATGGTGAAAAATGAATTTACTTTTTGTCTATTTATAAATTTTTGAAGATATTATCACCAATATTTTATTATTTTTCCTCGATATCGGCAATGTTTTTCTTTTTTTGTGCATTAATAGGATATTTACACCAATAGTGATTATTTTTGATGAAAACGAGTTTTATTTTATCTCTTTTTCAGACTCAGTAAAAATAAACAATAAACAAACACCCCTGGAGTCAACTTTTAGCTCTTTTCCGAGTTTCAAAAAATGAAAATATTTCTGAGTACTCGTCATTTCTAACTCGCTAAAGTAAATGAATTGATGGTGTCTCAATATACATTTACCCCTTTTTGAGGCTAAGTTTCACTATTTACGAAAAAGGAATACCCTAATTGATCATGGTCAAGAGGTTCTCTTCGGTATTGTTTTCTACCATTTCAGATTCAAGAGACGATTTAGGAAAAAGGGACATGATGGAGTTTTCTTTTCTGTTTATTTTTCAAACTCCTTAAACATGAAAAATACACTAAGTTACTCTTCCATCAGACTCGTTAAATTTTAAATGGAAAAATACTTGTCACGATGACGAGACGAGTTCCTCCTTCCTAGGGCTCATTAAAATTACTAGGATGGATTCATTTGAAGAATGAACTTATACACTTAGCATATGCTATCCTCTTCATCCTGGCTATAAAAAATAAAGATGTACTCATTAGCAATAATGTGGAAAAATTGAAAGTGAACGTCCTATGTGTATTTTGGGCAGCTTGTCACTCTTGAACATGACACTCATCTGTAGTTCGTGTTGAGTTAGGGATATCTTTCATTCGTCCATTTTCCTTTGTGGGTTTGGGAAATCGATTTTCCTCCTATTCGATCACCATTTTTTTCATCATGATCTCTAATCCCATTTGATTCAAATGATGCCACACTTCAGAGTCGTGTCGCTGATATATTCAAGAGAAGTCCTTTTTGTCAAATTCAAGCATCCTCTGCTTGCCTGACCTTCTCTGTTAGAGTCCTGAATCACTCCTATCATCTTGAGATATCCATTATGTTAGGTCCTTATATTACTAGTATTGTCCCTTATTTTTATTAGTGTAACCCCCTTATTGTTATTATTGTACCCTTGTAACCCCCATTTTGTTATTATTGTGCCCCTAAATTATTATTGTTAGGTCGGCTAGGATTACATTATGGCCACATGGACTCCTATATATAGAAAGGAGGTTTTGTAAATTGTATCATCAAAGAATTGTTCATTTATGTAATGTATTGGAGGTTTCCCCCTTGAAGTGGCTCATTTATAAGGCGTTTATATCTCTTTTCTTCTCTTTTTGGAGCTGGTTACACAACATTTGGTATCAGAGCTTTGGATTCTAGGGTTTCGCTGCTCCAAACAGGTCATCGTGGCATTTTCGCTATAACTTTTTTTCTACGAAGCTTCAGAAGCTGAAATTGTTAGGGTGCGAAGCTGAAATCTTGAGGAAGGTTGTCTAAAAATTTCAGATCTTGGTTCGCAATATTTGAGGAGATATCATCTGTGGAAGTTAGGTATTTTTTCAGGCTCATAAACAGGTCATCGTGGCATTTGCGCTATAAATTTTTTTGTACGAAGGGTCAGAGTCTGAAATTCATATGGTACGAAGCTGAAATCCTGAGGAAATTCATCAAAAAATTTCAGAACTTGGTTCGCAATATTTTTGGAGATATGATCTGTGGAAGGTAGTGCTTTTTCAGGCTCCTGAATTTCATCTCAAAGAGGTGATCGTGGGAAAAGTTCAATAACTCTCTCTCTGGGCATCGGATTGGAGTGCCGTAAAAATTGGTCACAAGTACACAGACTGACGTTTCTTGGCTATCAAGTTCAGAGACAAAGGATGAAACAGTGACACGTGGAAAGTCGTACAATTTTTCTCTACTGAACCAGTCCAGAATTAGGTCATTGTGCAAGATTGGACACAACTTTGTCTTGGAGAATCCAAATCAGGTCAGACCTGTGGCATTCGAAAGATAATTCAGAGGGATACGTTGATACTGAAATTAAAATATTGAAGTGCTGAAATCATAGAGATAATCCAATTTCAATATCGAGTTCCTCAAAAGCAAGAAAAAGGTGTGTATATTTTTTTTCTTTCCAAATTGCACGAGTCTTCTTTGAAGAATCAATTTGAATTGATTCCAAGGGCATATTGTAGAATATATAGCAGTATTGGGTTCTAAAATATGCCTCGTAAAAATAATTCAACACCCATTAAGCCTTCAGAAGGCTCTACTATGACTCATGAAGATGAAGAATTGCAACATGATCTATCAAATTACAAGAGCAAGTGCAACAAATTTCACTCTCGCAAAGAGCAACAAAAAATGAAATGGAAGTTTTGAAGAAAGGCGTGGAAGTGAAGATGGACGGTTTGAAGAAAGGCATGGAAGCTAAGATGGATGGTGTGGAAGCTAAGATGGATGGCATGGAAGCTGGCATGGAAGCTAAGATGGATGACATGAAAGACAACATGGAAAACATGAAGAATGATCTCAAAGCAGACATCGAAGGTTTGACAAAGTTCATACAAGAAATGTTTCCTAATGGTGAAAAGATAGTAGAAGAACCTCATGATGAGAACAAAATAAATGTTAATCGTGATTTCATAAACTCTAATGTTGGCGGGAAGAACCACCATATTCAAAAAATGGATATGAGGAAGTTTGATGGAAAGGATCCTGTAACATGGATACTACAGATGGAGCAATATTTTGATCTCCATAATGTGCAAAACACACAAAAGGTACGCATTGCAACTTTACATTTAGAAGAAAATACATTTGTATGGTATCGATGGCTTTGCTCCCGTAAAAAAATTGTCACTTGGTCAATTTTTACGGAGGAAATGATAGCACATTATGAGGATACAAAGAGCAACACCTTCTTTAGCCAATTGATAAATCTCAAACAAAAGGGTTTAGTGGGGCTGCACATTGAGGACTTCCAAAAATTGAGTATAAGGGTAACTGATATTTCAGAGGACCACAGGATTGATCTCTTCTTAGGCAGTTTAAAGGATAACATTCAACATGAAGTTCGTGTTCTGGAACCTGATTCATTAGAGAAGGCATTCAGGTTGGCAAGAAAAGTTGAATGTAAAATTATGGCAACAAGGAAGTCTACTACTTAATTCTATAAAGAAGGAAGTGTGGCTACGCCTAGATTTCCACAACCTACAAGGTTGACACCACAACAATTGGAAGAAAAAAGAGCAAAAGGGCTTTGCTACAGTTGTGATAGCAAATACACTAAAGGTCGTAAGTGTGCTGAGAAGAAATTATTTTACATAGATTGTGAAGAAGAAGAAGAAAATGAACAAGAAGAGGATATACACCAGGAACCAGCCCTAGAAGAGGAAGAAATAAATCCGACCATATCGTGTAATGCACTGGCAGGAATTACCACTCCTCAAACTCTCAAGATAAAAGGACAAATCAAGAAGAAAAAGGTAATAGTGTTGATTGATTCAGGTAGCACCCACAATTTTATTCATTGTAAGGTAGCCAAGGAATTAAATTGTTTCCTATACCCAGCACCAGAATGTCAAGTGATGGTTGCAAATGGAGGAACTATAAATTTCTCTGGAAAATGCCATAATATCAAGCTAACCATGGGGGAATATGTATTGACTAGTCTAATGCTTTCCATTCCTATGGGAGGTGATGATGTTGTACTAGGAGTACAATGGTTACAATCGTTGGGGATGGTAGCTTTTAATTTTCAAGAACTTTTCTTGAATTGTTTTTCAGAAGGAAAGGAAGTTGAATTACAAGGTATTGCAGGGAAGCCGGGAAGGATAATAAGCTCTAATGTCATGACAAAGCTTCTAAAGAAAGAACAACGAGGTGTAATTGCACAATTATGCTCACTAGAAGTTCCAACATCAAAATCATCTATTTCTGCAGATCTCCAACAAGTCTTGGACAATAATTCCAAGGTGTTTGAAACTCCCAAAGGACTCCCACCTATTCGCAATCATGATCATGCTATTCATCTGATTCCAGGAAGTGTTCCTCCAAACATCAGGCCTTATAGATATCCTTACGTCCAAAAGAGCGAAATTGAACGTATGATTGCAGAAATGTTAGAGGCGGATATAATTCAACCTAGTCAAAGTTCTTTCTCCGCTCCTGTAGTATTGGTACACAAGAAGGATGGATCATGGTGAATGTGTCCGGATTATAGGGAGCTCAATAAGCTCACCATTAAAGATAAATTTCCCATTCCTGTGATTGATGAATCATTGGATGAATTACATGGAGCAATTTATTTTACCAAGTTGGATCTTCGTTCAAAATATCATCAAATTAGAATGAAGACTGAAGATATTCCAAAAACAACATTTCAAACTCATGAGGGTCATTATGAATTTTTGGTCATGCCTTTTGGCCTTACCAATGCACCTTCTACATTTCAAGGGTTGATGAATTCCATTTTCAAACCCTTCCTTAGAAAATTTGTGCTCGTATTTTTTGATGATATGCTAATCTATAGCAAGTCTTGGAAGGATCATGTTGAACATGTTGACGGGGTGCTCAAAATATTGCAGGAGAAACAATTATATGCAAAAACATCCAAATGTTTCTTTGGAGTACAAGAGGTGGAATATCTGGGTCATATTGTATCTCACGAGGGTGTTAAAGTAGACCCTAACAAAATTAAAGCCATTAAGGAATGGAAAGTCCGCACAACCATAAAGCAGTTGCGAGGATTTCTCGGGTTAACAGGGTATTATCGCAAGTTTGTTAAGAATTATGGGAGAATAGCAGCACCTCTAACAACATTATTGAAGAAAGATGCATTTTCATGGACTCCCGAAGCAACTAAGGCCTTTGAACGTCTTAAAGAGGCAGTGTGCCTAGCACCGGTCTTAGCTACACCAGACTTCACAAAAACCTTTATTGTGGAATGTGATGCCTCAGGAAATGGAATTGGTGCAGTTTTAATGCAGGAAGGAAGACCCATTGCTTTTGAAAGTCGTCCAATCAAAGGAAAGTATTTACAAAAGCCTATTTATGAGAAGGAAATGTTAGCAATACTGCATGCACTAAAGAAATGGCGAACTTACCTAATGGGAAGACACTTCAAGGTAAAAACTGATCATGATAGTCTTCAACACTTTTTGGAACAAAGACTATCTTCAGAAGAGCAGCAAAAATGGTTCACAAAGATGTTGGGTTATGACGTTGAAATAATCTACAAAAAAGGAAAGCTTAATGTTGTTGCAGATGCACTCTCAAGAAAGAATGAAGAGGTGGAAGCATTGCTTTGTGCCATTTCTATTATCCAACCAGATTGGATAACCGAAGCAAGAGATGAATGGAAGAAGGACAAAGATGTATGGACACTCATTCAAAAGTTGCAGCAAGATCCTAGTTCATCTGATACATTTAGTTGGAAAAATGATTCCTTATGGTAAAAATATCGTTTATATCTTTGTAAGAATTCCCAACTAAAACAAAAGATTCTTCTGGAATTGCACACTTCTCCTTTAGGAGGACACTCGGGATTTTTAAAAACTTACCACAGGGTGAAGAAAGACTTTTTTTGGGAGGGCCTTAAATCTGATATTCAAAATTTTGTGGCGAAATGTTTGGTTTTCCAGCAGACTAAAGTTGAGACAATTAAGACCGCGGGACTTCTACAACCTCTATCCATTCCAAGTCAACGTTGGGAGGAGATTTCAATGGATTTTATCACAGGTTTACCTAAGTCCGAAGGAAAGAGTGTCATCATGGTGGTAGTTGATAGAATTACCAAGTATGCACACTTTTGTGCATTATCTCATCCATTTAAAGCAAGTACATTTGTTACTACATTTATGGACAGAATTCAAAAGCTACATGGAAGCCCAAGGGTTATTGTGAGCGACAGAGATCCCATTTTTACTGGAAATTTTTGGACGGAGTTATTTTCTTGTTTGGGTACTCAATTAGCTCATAGCTCATCTTATCATCCTCAATCCGATGGTCAAACCGAGATAGTAAATAAATGTTTGGAAGGATATCTTCGTTGTTTTGTATCTGATAAACAAACACAATGGGTCAAGTGGTTACCTCTCGCCGAATGGTGGTATAACACTTCCTTCCATACTGCAGCAAAAATGACCCCATTTATGGCACTTTATGGATATCATCCACCATCGATCACATCATCTTTAAGGGAAAATTCAAAGGTTCAAGTAGTGGAAGATCACATCGAGCATCAGCAAGAAGTTCTCCAACTCTTAAAGGATAACCTGAATTTGGCACAAAATCGAATGAAACAACAAGCAAATCAACATCGCAGTGAGAGAAGTTTTGATGTAGGAGATTGGGTATTTTTACAGCTACAACCATACAAAAAAATATCCCTCAAGAAAGCTAAGAAGGATAATAAATTATCGCCAAAGTACTATGGTCCTTACAAGGTGTTGCAAAAGATTGGTACTATGGCATACAAATTGGAGCTTCCTACTTCTTCGCGAGTACATCCAGTTTTCCATGTTTCATGCTTAAAGAAGGTTATAGGTGAAAATCTTCCAGTTCAAACAATATTTCCAGAACTTGATGAGGAAGGAAAAATCATATTGGAACCTGAAGCGGTCACGGAAACAAGAACTCGACAACTACGGAATCGATCAATTTCAGAGTATCTCATCAAGTGGAAGAACTTACCCACCGAAGATTCTACATGGGAGGATGAGAATTTTATACAGAAGCACCCAGAGCTACTCAAGCATTGAGGACAACACTTTTTTGAAGGAGAGGGGCATGTTAGTCCCTATATTACTAGTATAGTCCCTTATTGTTGTTAGTGTAACCCCATTATTGTTATTATGGTACCCTTGTAAACCCCATTTTGTTATTATTGTGCCCTTAAATTATTATTGTTAGGTCGGCTAGGATTACATTGTGGCCCACTAGGATTACATTATGGCCCCATGGACTCCTATATATAGAAAGGAGGTTTTGTAAATTGTATCATCCAAGAATTGTTCATTTATGTAATGTATTGGAGGTTTCCCCCTCGAAGTGGCTTATTTCTAAGACGTTGATATCTCTTTTCTTCTATTTTTGGAGCTGGTTACTCAACACATTATTTCATGTCAATGATGTGGGAAAAATTATGGCCCTCCTTCGATGGATCAATTCCTGTCAAAATCATCTCATTATCCAGGAAGATGATTTAGAAATTCCTCTTCAGTAACTTGGAGCTTGCATGCCTCAATGGCAAGTTCTTCATGTTTGACGATAAGTTTACATCATTGGCGTTCGATCAAATTATTCTGCAAGTGTTCAACTTCAACACATTTAATCACACTTGTGGATTTGTTTCTTGTACCTTGATTTCCCTTGTCATTATTGGTGGTTTCTCTCGTGCCTATTAACGGTTTTCATCCTTGACCGATAATCGGGTGGTTTCTAACATGTTTGACATTATATAATCTATTCATGTGGCTATATTCATATGTTGGGTAGATTGAGATTGCAGCGAAGACGTTGGATCACCTTTGTCATTATCCAGGTTTCCTAGAGTTATTGAGTATTCATGATTGTACATATGATCCTATCTATACGGATGGTTGCGATCATACTCTGGATCTGTATCCGTGATATCTTTAAGATGGACGAATGTGACCATGTTCTGGGTTCATATGTTATTTCATTCCTAGTCCATAGATATTTTATTAGGCATATTCACATCAGAGATGTCATATATTTTATTGTGTTTTATTTGGCAGGTTTCCTGGAAGCATTCCTATTTCTTTTGCCTTGGTTCATAAAGAATTTAAACCATCACTCCCCATTCCACCTTCATGATATAGGGGGCATCTATTACATAGTAATTTATCACCCTATTCACTTCCCGTCACTGACCCTGAAATGCCCTATGATAGGTCTTGTGCTATATATGCACTTGTGAAAAAATACACAAATATATCCTCTGAAGAATCAAATAAATCTACCTTAAAGGATCACTGGAGAGACTTGGTAAAAAACCTAAATTTATGGGTAAATGTGCTTCCCTAATGGCATGCCCATGCTGATGGTAGGTTTAAAGTTTTTTCCTAGCACTGTTAATGCCCTTTTTTTCTGGGAAAACCACATTGATTCCTTTCTGGCAGTGTTTCCTCAAGTGGAGGAGAAGTTTCGACCTCTAGAAGCTTCAGGGTAGAAAGTTGGTTGTTATTTAGTGGTGATAGGGTTGAGCTCTCTAATTTTAGAGCTTTGATCTTATAAATGGGGGTCTACCACTTAGAAATTGGACCTTTATCCTCCTTTCATGGGCTCCCAACCTCTTCTCCCTTCTTATAAATTGATCCCCATCCCTCCACTACCGATTGGTCATTATCAGGTAGGTAATACCATTCATTCCATTTGCACTTATGTATTGTGATAATGCCTAAGATATTCAGGAGAAGGAATTATTTAGAGATTCAGTGAAGGAATATGACATCACTAAAGGGAGGCCTCGAACATCAAGGCCTGAGTTGTAAGATCTCCCTTTTATATTCATTAATAAAACATTTAGTGTTTTATTTCTATATTTATCTAGTCATTTTCACAAATAGTATAATATTCCTTGATCTGTTAGATAGCCGATGTTGATGAATATTATGTATTGGATTTTGCTTGATGTTTCCTATTGATCATCCATAGGTATTCATGTGCCACCACTAGCAAGGAGCTCGCCTGAGGGATTTTGGATCAAGGCCATCATCAAAGTGTTCAAGCATAGCATCAAGAAAAGGTAACCCTATCTCCTTTCTTGTCTCATTTTAAAGACTAGCTAAGGAAGCTTGCACTAGAAAGTATCGTAAGTTGATAGAACGACTCTAGGGCTAGAGAGATTCCCTCCATCCACAAAGGGGATTTATCTTCAGAGAAATCAATGCTAGAGTCTATATATAATACTCATCCTCCCATGTGGAATTTCTACAGGGTAAGTTATTCCACTTAATGATATATTCTGAAATTATTTTGTAGTTGTTGGATTCTTGTTTTCATGATTGCTTCACACTCGAATATGATTTTTCCTTCCTCTTCAAGTTATAGAAATATAATTTGAACAGGGAGTTTGTCACCAATAACCTTTTTCAAGCATGAAACATTAAAAACTAGATGTACTCATGAAGATGCACGAAGCTCCAATTTTTATGCCATAGTGCCAATATTTTGCAACACCTTGTAAGGGACATAGTATTTGGGTGTTAATTTATTATCCTTAATATCTTTCCCAGGGGACATTTTTTTGAATGGTTGTAGTACTACAAATATCCAATTTCCCACATTAAAACTTCTTTCACTACGATGTTGATTTTCCTATTGTTTCATTCAATTCTATGCCAGAGTCAAGTTCTCCTTTAAGAGTTGTATAACATGTTGTTGATGCTCAATGTGATCTTCCACTACATCTTAGAATTGACTCTTAAAGATGATGTGATGGAATGTGGATGATATCCATAAATCACTGTAAATGGGGTTATTTTTGTTGCGATATGGAAGGAAGTGTTATCCTACCATTTTTCCAAAGGTAACCACTTGACCCATTGTTTGTTTTTACCAAATACAAAGCAAGGAATATATCCTTCTGAACATTTTCTCATTAACTCAATTTTCCAATCGGATTTAGTACGATAAGATGAGCTATGAGCTAGTTGAGTACTAAGACAAGAAAATATTTTTTTCCAAAAATTTCTAGTGAAAATGGGATCTTTGTCACTTACAATAATATTTTGGTTTCCATGTAGATTTTCAATTGTTTCCAAAAATGAAATATTGATTGTATTGGTTTTGAAAGGATGAGATAGTGCACAAAATTGTGAATACTTGGTAATTCTATCAACTACCACCATGATGAAACTTTGTCCTTCGGACTTGGGTAGACTTGTGATAAAATCCATTGATACCTCCTCCCAATACTGGCCTGGAATGGAAAATTCTTGTAAATTACCTCATATCTTAATTTTCGCAACTTTATTTTGTTGGAAAACCAAACATTCCACAACAAAATCTTGAATATATTATTGAAGGCCATCCCAAAAAATTCTTCTTGGCCCTATGGTAAGTTTTTAAAAATCCTAATTTCCCTCCTATCAGAGAGGTGTGAAATTCCAAAAGAACCTTTTGTTTTAGTTGGGATTTCTTACAAATATATAATCACTCTCTATGTAAAGTGAATCAATTTTCCTGAAAAATGTATCAGATGCATCGAGATCTCGTTGCAACTTTTTAATTAGTTTCCACACCTCTTCATCATTATTCCATTAATGCCTTACTTAATTTATACAATCAAGTTGGATAATAGGAATGGTATAGAGCAATTCCTTCACATCCTCATCCCTTCTTGAGAGTGAATATGCAATAAAATGTTTCTTTCCTTTTGTGTAGATGATTTCAAAGTCATAAACCAACACTTTTGTGACCTATTTTTATTGATTTTCTGAATATAATCTTTGTTCCAAGAAATATTTGAGACTATCATGATCTATTTTTACATTTAAGTGTCCTCCCATTAGGTAAGGGCACCAATTCTTCAGGGCATGTAGTATTTCCAACATTTCCTTCTAATAAATAAGTTTGTGTATATTATTTCTCTTGATTGTATGACTTTCAATAGAAATGGGTCATCCTTATTTCATTAAAACAACTCCAATTCCATTTCCTAGGGCATCACATTCCACAATAAATGTTTTTGTAAAGTCTAGTGTAGCTAAGACTAGATCTTGGCACGTTGCCTCTTTAATATGTTAAAAGGCCTTAGTTTCTTCTAGAGCCCAAAAAAATGCATATTTCTTTCATAATTTTGTTAGAGGTGTTGTTATTTTCTCATAATTCTTAAAACACCTGTGAGAATACCTTATCAACTTGAGAAATCCTCAAAGATGCCTATATTTTGTGGGGATTTTCCATTCCTTTATGGCTTTAATTTTTCTAGGGTCTACCTTTAAACCATCATGAGATAGAATATGACCCAAATATTCCACTTCCTATACCCCAAAGAAACATTTGGAGGTTTTTGCATACAATTTTTTCTCCTCCAATAGTTTGAGCACCCTATCAACATGTTGAACATGAAATTTACAAGACTTGTTTTAGATTAATATATCATCAAAAAATGCATACACAAATTTTCTATGGAATGGGTTTAAAGTGGAATTCATCAAACCCTTAAATGTGGAAGGTGCATTAGTAAGGCCAAAAGGCATGACCAAAAAATCATAATGGCCTTCATGAGTTTTGAATATTTTTTTTGGAATCTCTTCTATCTTCATTCTAATTTGATTATATCCTGAACGAAGATCCAACTTGGTGAAATAAATTACTCCATGTAGTTCATCGAAATATTTATCAATGATAGGAATGGGAAATTATCTTTAATAGTGAGCTTGTGTAGATCTCTATAATCTAGAAAAATACATCATGATCCATCCTTACTGTGCACCAATACAACTACAGAAGAGAGATAACTTTAGCAAGGTTGAATTACACCTTCCTCTAAAATTTTGGTAACCATGCATTCAATTTCAACATTTTTGGAATAGGGATATCTATAAGGTTTGATGTTTGGAGGAGAAATTCTTGGAATAAAGTGAATAGCATGGTCATGATCACAAATAGGTGTGAGACCTCCGGGAGTCTAAAATACCTTGGAATTATTGCCAAGGACTCTTTGGAGATCTTAAAAAATGGATGGATTATATGTTTGAAAATCTAGTGAGAATAATTATGCAATTAACCCTCATTGTTTCTTCCTAAAAATATTTTTCATGCTATGAGAGCTTATTATTTTCCTAGGTTTCCCTTCAATACACCTTAATTTAAATTCCTTTCCTTCCAAGTAAAATTTCAAGAAAAGTAATTGAAAAATAAAAGTTATCATCCAAAAATATTGTAACCATTGGACTCCTACTACAACATGAGGACCACCCATTAGAATGGAAATCATTGAATTATTCAATACATATTCCCCCATGGTTATATTTAAGTTATGATACTTCCCTAAGTAATTTATAGTTCCACCATATGCAACCATCACTTGAAATTCTAGTGTTGAATATAGAAATCAATTCAAATCCTTGGTTATCTTAAAATGAATAAAATTATGAGTACTACATGAATCAATTAGCACTATTACCTTTTTGTTCTTGATATATGTTTGTAGAGTGTTTGACGAGTTTTAATTCCAACCAATTAATTATAAGATATAGTAAGATTCATTTATTCGTTCTCAGCCCTTCGGGTTGTTTCTTGGTGTATATCTTCCTCTTTTGATGTTCATTGTTTTTCTCAGAACACTTATTACTATTAGTGTATTTTCTATCACAACTATAACAAAGCCCTTTTGCTCTTTTTTCCTCCATTTGTTGTGGTGTCAACCTTATAGGTTATGGAAGGCTAGGAGTGGAAACACTTCCATATTTATAGTTGTGAGAGGTAGACCTCCTTATTATCATGATTTTTCTTTCAACTTTTGTTTCCACCCTATTGAATTTTCCAATGACATAGGTTCCCAAATTTGAACTTCATGTTGGATGTTATCATTTAAACTCCTTATGAATAAATCAATGATATGCTCCTTTGTAATATCAATTACCTTGATATTCAATATTTGGATGTCCTCAGTCTGCTCTGAAACTGAACCATTTTGTTTTATTTTTTTTAATTGGATAAATAACAACATACAAAACAATAATAAGAAACTTACCATATACCATAATGTGATAGAGATTTACATATGCTTCACTTTTGGTGAATCCCATCCACTGAGTTAATTTTTGATCTAAGTGTACCATGCTTGGGGTTCTTGTTTGAGACCATAAAATTCTCTCCTAAGTCTTCACACATGCGACTCTTTATCATATGTCTCAAATACTTTCGGCTTCTCCCATAGATTGTTCACATCCATCTGGAGGATTTTCCACCCCATTTGTGTAGCCAATCTTATAATGGATCTGATTGAGGAATACCTTGCAACTGGTGCAATAGTTTTCTCATATTCCATTCCCTCTACTTAAGAGAATCCTTTGGCCACAAATTTGTTCATGTACTTCTCGATGCTCTCATTAAATGCATGCTTCACTTTATAGATCCATCTTGAACTAACCACTAATTTCCCTTTTGGTCTCGAAACCACCTCCCATATATTTTTCTTCATGATCGATTTGTATTCTTCCACCATGGAATAAACCCAAATAGGTTAGGAAATTTGTTCCTCAAATGAGGAATGTTATGTCTCAATGAACTCAGTCATGAGAGCCATGTAAACAGTGTACCTATCAGGTGACCTGCTCTTTCTGCACTATCATATGGGGAATCCCATATTCTCCCTCTAATCTTGCAACAATATATCAGCTTCTCTAATTCTCTTTCTCCCCTCTCTAGAAGATTATGGTTGAGTGGGTTCCTCGACTTTGCCTCCTGTTTTCTATACTACATGGGGCTTCTCCACAACCTCTTGAAGCTCATATAAAGGCTCCTCTTTTTGAGCTAGAAGTTTCTTCTCTAGAGGAATACTCATCTCTCATATGCTTCTCCTCATTGAACTTGAGATCTCTCCTCACAATTTTCATCCTCGGTGAAGGTAAATACACCCATTAATTGTGTGGATTTTCTTGTATTGTTGTAGACTCAGGTTTCTTACTTGAATCCTTGGATATATGGCAATAAACCGAAGCTCCAAAAATTATGAAATCAGACACATTAGGCTTTATAATTAAGAAATATTCCTCCTGTGTGATCATGCCGAGTATTATTTGAGGACTCTGGTTATGCAAGTAGATTACGGTGTTGCATGCGTCCTCCCATAGATGTAACGGTAGCCCCTGATCATGCAACATGGCCCTTGCTACTCCCATTATGCTCTTTTTATGCCTTTCAGTTGCCCCATTTTGTTTTGGATTATAGGGTGCTATCAACTCTCTTTGAATACCTTCTTTGGAACATAAATAATTGAATGTGTGTGAAAAAAATCCACCTCCATTGTCACTCCTGAGAGAATTCACCTAATTCCCAGTCTCCTTCTCCACAAATTCCTTGAATTCAATTTTATTTTAGAAAACTTCATCCTTATTCTACATGAAGAAGTTCCAACATTTTCTAGAGAAATAATTAATAAAAAAAACATAGTGCTTATGTTTTGTTATGGATGCTATACAAAATGGTCCACAAACACCAAAGTGGACTCACTCCAAGTTCATATGCTTTGTTATCTCAACCATGGAATGTAGATTTGACATATTTCCTCATTATGAAACTCTTGCAGACATCATGTTGGTCAAGGGAGCCTTTAGGGAGGCTGGTGGTAATTTGCTGCATTATTTTTAAGGTACCATGTTGTATATGACCCAATATTTTGTGCCAGATTCCTCCAACATCTCGACTCTACTCCTTTTCAGCCTTACTGCTCAACGCAATGCAATATCCCACTTGAATTTTGCATAGGCTCTTCACTCGAACCCTTATCTTCTTCACTTTCATGGTAGCTATGTGTCTCAGAAAGTATTTTCCTTTACTTAAAATAAAATCATAGTCATGAGCCTCTAAAAGTGCTATAGAGATCAGGTTCTTCTTCAAGCCAAGTACAAAACTAACATCTTTGAGGCGAAGAGGAGAGGTGTTCTCCCTCTCAAAGGTGACAACACCAATTTTGGTAACATTTTACCTCCTATCATCCCCTATTTCAATATTCATATGGAGATTCTTCTCCTTTAGGCTACTAAAAAACTGCTTCCACCCTTTGATATGAACGGCGCACCAAGATCAAGGTACCACACACTCCCCATAGCATTTCCAGCCATGTATTCCATTAGGGTAAAGTCTACTTCTATTTATGAGTTGAATGCTTCACCTATTTCTCCTCTTGAAGGCTTCTTGGTAGAATTCTAATTGTGTGTGTTGTATCTCAAGAAAAAATCCATTGGTTGTGGTAAGTAATCAGTGCTTAAGACATTTTATAAATGTATGTCAAAATTACAATATCAAATGGCCTCTGTTTAACACCATTGGAATTTAATTACTTAATACCCTCAATAATCTGATATAATGAAAGCCTTCACAATGCCATAAACTGTTGATATTTGAATTAAATGAAAAGAAGAACTGTAAGGGAAACTCAAAATGATATGTTGAAAACACAGAATCTACCACTTTTAAGTTTCAGAGGAAATTCATGGAGAGAGAGGAAACTCAAAATAATATGTTGTAAACACATAATCTATAACTTTAAAGTTTCATCAGGAGTTTGTGAAGAGAGGGGAAACTCAAATAACATGTTGTAAACATAAAATCTATTAATTTTAAGGTTTAGAGAGAATTTGTGATGGGAGAAGAGATGGAGTGAAGGAGTGCACATTAAGGATTTTTTAACTCTTACTTATAGATGTAAAAAGATACCCGCAACTACATTAATTTACTACATTCAAAGAGGAATAAACACATAGCGAAAATGGAAATACATATAAACATAAATAGGTGTATGAAACTCGATCTTCTTTCATTAATTTCTCAGAAATTTCAGTACCAAATTTACAGTCATCTAGAGGTCCAAAACTCAGAACTCCTTTTCTTTATTTCTACCTACTTAAATACATCAAAATAGTTCGTAACTACTAAACTTCTTGAAACTACTCGACTACCTAAACTATTAATATTACTTGTGCAATCATAACAAGAAAACAAATTGAAACTCGAAATATCATTCTTTTTGCTAAATCTAATGTTGCTGATGCGTCGCCCCGAAGTGATGAGGTGTCCTTTTTGGTTATGATGTGGTAGCTACATAGTGTTGTAACAACACCTCAATTCCTGATGTGACCCAACTGTCGTGCTTCCCACAGTGCCACTATATTTTCTTCTCTCTGACTCTGCCTATGCCTCTGTGTGTGGCTGCAACATTCTTCCTTCTCTTCATCAACCGCTGCAAGACTTGGACTTGAACCATATTCTTCTTACCATTGGAGAACACATCACATCTGCTTTCTATCACATTCTAGAATTTCACCAGCTTTACATTATAGTTCTCCTTTCTTCCTCTGATGCGATTTAACACCAGAAAGGCCTTACCTCCATATTTTAAAACCTTTGGAGTGCACCTTTGAAACTACATCACATCCACTCGCAAATCTTAGATCAGGAATTTTTTTATGAGACATGGAAGGTAAGTGTTAAATTTTGTGATGTGCAAAGTGCGACGGGTGGAAGGTGACGTGGAAAGAAGAAGTGGGCCCAATCGGAATCGTAAATCAATAGATTTGCTATGAGACATGGAAGGAAAGTGTTAGAATGTGAGATGTGCAAAGTGTGATGGGTGGAAGGTTACGTGGCAAGCAGAGGTGGGGCCAATCACAAATTGCAATTGGCGATATGGAGCTTTATCGCACTTCGCACTTCAAAGATCATAACATATTCCTTTAGCGCCTTTCCTCCAAACCTTGCGATGTGTGATATGCGATCACATGGCATCGCAATATCACAGGTTTAACCATATTACAAACTCGTTGTTCATATCTTCATGATCCATCTCTCCGTTCTAGTTTTTCACTTTGATCCTAACCATCTTTTTTTCCCTTTGTGCCTCCTCCAAAACTCGTAATTTTTTAAGGGAAATGCGCTATTTCTCCACCTTTGGGAAATTAGTTTGTTTGCTCCACAATGTAACCCTCCTAATCTTATCTGGTGTTCTACTGCGCTAGTCCCTCCTGAGCTTGCTGATGAGCCCGACACGACCCTATCCGGTGTGCAATGTTAGGTCCAGCTCTTGAACTGTTCTGCATGTGAATGAGCTCGACTCGACCCACCTTCAAGTCTCATCAAGTAATGTTAATGTACCAACATATAAATCGAAATTCTTCTACGAAACACAAATTTTTACATTTTCTATCATATATGATTTTTTGGTGTTTTAAAAAAATATTTCAAAGGTAAATGAAAATGAGCCACAACATTTGGCACCACTTGGGGATAGTGATTTTTTCCACAGAAGAGCTAAGAACTGAAGATTAGTGCCTTATCCATTGGGCATGGAGTCAAATATTTCTTGGTGACATATGAACAAGGAGAAATCCAGTATTTACAATGGTGGCATGCTGACTTTTAATGCTAGAAATAATGCTTCAGATACTACCCATTCACAAGCAGTTGTACTGACTCTCCATCTAGATCTTCCAAAATGAATGTGTTATTTGACCTTGCCTCAGAGATTCTGTATGGACCATACTAGAGAGGGTCAAATTTACCATGCTTCCCCTTTTCTTCTCGTCTGGTGTCCCATATCAGTACCAAATATCTGGCTTGAAAGATAACTTCTTTTGTTTTTTTGTCAAATATAGACTTCATCTTTTCCTAATATGTAATCAAGTTATCCCTGACTTTGTTTATATTTTCACTTGATTTGATTATTTTGTTCAATATTCTTACCAGAGCGTTAGGTTCTTCCTGAGCTTTTTGAAGGAAAGAAATTTTTGGCTTGGCCAACTGAGTAGTAAATAGTGCTTGAGTTCCATAAACCAGTTCATAGGGAGACTTTCCAGTAGATCTCCTGGTAGTGACTCGAACTACCCAGAGGGAAAACTTCAACTTCATATCCCAATCCTTCTGATTCTCAGTGATTGCATTCTTCAAGATTCTGACCATTGTCTTATTGGAAGACTCTACCAATCCATTCCCTTGGGAATGATACGCTGTGGAATGTGATACAATTATGTTATATGTTTGAAAAAAATTAATGAAACGAACAGAGTTGAATACCTGAGCATTATCAATCACAATTTTGACTGGACATTCGAGTATTTCCTCTAGAAACTTCATCACTACTTGGTCATTGACCTTCTTAGTGGGTATTTCTTCAACCCATTTTGTAAAATAATAAGTGGCAGTCAGAATCCACTTTAACTGTCCACTTGATGGTGGATTTATCTCTCCAATAAAATCCAATCCCCATTCCCTGGAAGGTTCTTCAAAAAATACTGGGATGAGAGGTAATGGAGCAAGTTTTTTCTTTTTAGCAAACAACTAACACTTCTGACAACTTATGACCAGTCTATAAACATCTGCAAACAGGGTTGGCCAATAGAAGCTCGACTTGAGAATTTTATGAGCAGTGACCTTCCAACTATAATGTCCTCCACACATACTTTCATGATATTATTTGGTGACTTCAATAGATTCTCCTTCGGTCAGACATAATAGAAAAATACCAGCAAGATCTTTCCAGTATAACTTTGCTTCTATAATAAAATATAGTGGAGACTTGAGCTTGAGAGCTCTAATTTTTTTTTCTATTTAGTGAAGTTGGATAGGAAAAGAAACACAAGTAATGCACAATATATTTATACCAATCAGAGCAAAAAAACTTGTATTTAATTCCTATTCTGGACTTGTTTTGACCTTCTTCATTAATAGGTCCATCAACTGGTGCCAACAGATTAACTCCCAAGGCTTAAAAATTTGTCTTTGTCAGCAACTTCGCTAACTCCTGTCCCTTGACCAGCTTGGTGGGTTTGATGTCCAAATCATACTCTTGGATTTTTTCTATCCACTTCCCCCTTTTCCTTCAACATCACTTTGGACCAGAACGTCTTTCACAGTAGACTTAGGAACATAAGCAGTTATTTGGGACTGCAACACATAATTCCTGAAGGCTTTCAGTGCTTTGACCAAATAATATACTTTTTTCTCTACAATATTATATTTGAGCTCAACATCTCTGAGAGCCTTACTGAAAAATGAAACTGGCTGCTCCTTACTATCTTCATTTTTCTGCAACAACACAACAACAATAGTAGTGGGGGATGCAAATGAGAATACCTGAAAGGCTTTTTGATATTCGAGACTAATCAGAACTGGAGCTTCCTGAATTTCCTCCTTTATTCTAGAAAATGGTTCTCTTTCTCCCTTTTCCCATTTCACTTCTACATTTTTCTTCAACATATCTATTATAATTCTCACAATATCAACATAATTGGGCATAAATCTCCTCAGAAACTTTATTTTTCCCAAGAATCTCTGGATATATTTCTTGCTTCTGGGTAAATGAATCATCTGAATGGATTCCACCCTTAGTGGGTCATTTCTTACTCATTTAGAAATGATGCGACCCAATAATTTACCTTATTCTAAGGCAAATAAAGATTTATTTGGATTTAATGACAGATAAAATTTTCTTCACTTTTGATTTTTTTTTGTAAATGCTCCAAGTGCTCATCATCTAACCCTGAGAAAACAATTACATCATCCAGATATAACTGTAAACCCATCACCAACAAAGGCTATGTCCATGGCCCTCTGAAATTTTTCACCTATGTTCGTAAGGCCAAATGGAATCCTTGCATACATGAAGGTGCCTCAGGGCGTCGTGAAAGAAGTCTTCTTTTGATCTTCTTTTTCTACTACTACATGATTATACCTAGAAAATCCATCAACCATAGACAACCTGTAAGCTCTTGTCACCTTCTGTAAGACATAATACATTTTCGACAAAGGATAATTATCTTTTAGAGATGCTCTGTTCAAATTCCCGAAGTCTACACACAATATTATCTCTCCATTCTTCTTTCTTACAGGAACTAGACTAGAAACCCAGTTTGAATATCTAAGAGGGACTATAATTTTCTCTTGCAAAAAATTATTCACTTCTTTTTTTATTGGAGCTAGCAACAATGGATTGATCTGTCTGAGATTCTGTATGTGTGGTTTGATTCCTTTTTCAATGGGATCTTATGCTGAATTATGATTTTTTCATATTTTTTCAGGTCTCCATATGACCAGGCAAACACCTGCATATATTTCTTAAAAATATCAATGTATATTTCTTCGTAGTTTTTGGGAACACATTTGAATAATTTCACTTTTTCGGTTCCAACTGAGTTCCTAAATTACAATCTTCCCTCCCTTCTTCTTGATGTGTTTTCTTTGAATCAACAACAACATCATTAGAATGAAATAATATTTTGTGGGGAACCAACCCTTTAGGGAGAACATTATATTTCAAATGGATAATCTTATGTTCACCTATCGACTGCTTAAGGTTTCTTATTTTTGCTTTATGCTCTGTTTGTTATTCCTCTCGGTCTATCTCAACATCTTAAAATTTTCCAATCATTGTCAGGAATTGATTTATTTTTTCATCATCTTCAAACACCTGCCAATGTGGATAAAAGTTCTATGTCTAATTTCAATTTCATACCTTAGCCTTGGATTTATTGGAGGTTTGATGGTGTTGATTGCAACTGCTAAAGAATTGGCCAGTCTATTCTCCTCCCTTGGAATATACTGAATATTTAAGGCTTCAAAATAGTTTTCTATCGGATACCAAACGTCATTCATATATGATCTTAATCTTCGATGCTTGGTTTAACAATGATTTTTAAACTGCCTTATTATCAATTCAGAGTCACAAAAAATTGAAATACATTGAACTCTCGTCTGTTTAGAAACTTCAAGGCTTTAGATTAAGGCCTCATACTCAGTCACATTGTTTGTTGAATCAAACTCTAGTTTAAAAGAGAAAGGCACGAGTTTACCTTTTGGTGATACCAGCAAGAATCCAGCACCTGCGCCTTCCTTGGAGTAGGCACCATCAAAGTAACATTTACAAATCTTCCTTGAGTGCAGCCCATTATTTACAACTTTTGAAGAGAGATGCTTCCTGTGTCTTCGGAAAATTCTGCATCTTCATGCAACATGAAACAAGAAAGATCCTCTGTTTCTTGACTATAAATGGGGGAATTTCCTTCATATTTCTTGGAGGTGGTCTTTACAAACCTTGTTTCCCTATACAATATCCTTTCTTCCCCATTATAAAATAGAATTATAGCATAAGTGAAATAAAATTTTAGAACACTTCCCAACTTTTCTCCCCAAGACCTTGATAGGAGCATTCCAAACCTAGCTCGGATGTTAGCAACCACTACATCCATGACTATACTCTTTGCTATGATTTGTGCCAAAAAAACTGCTACATATTTAATTAACCCAACACATTTCACCCTTTTGGAATCAAATGAATACAAATCCCTATAAGGTTTGGTAATCTGCAAGTTAAGTTCCTTCATAAGAAATAATGGCATGAAATTATGGGACGCTCCTCAGTCCAGCATGCAATTATGTAGAGTAAAATCATGAAGCAATAGATAAATATAGAAGGGTGGAACATAAGGATATACTTATTCTACATGAGGACCAAAGGTGACCACTGGATTTTCTTCTTGTAAGTTCATTGTGTCACTTATATCTTCCACCTGTGTGAGATTAATAAAGTCTGAAATTTATTTCTTGTAAGTTGGTATTTTAGCTAATTCTAGAAGAGGTACCTAAATTTTAACCTTGTCTAGCACTTTTGCCAAAATGAGAGCATGATTTTGCTTAACATTCTTTTCTTGTTCTTCTTCACTCTTTCTAGAATTTTTCGCTTGTTTGGGTACATGAAAAACTCTCTCCAAAATATTAGTGTCAACTAACTTGTTCTAGGAAGATTCAGCCTACTGCACATTTTCTCTATTAAGTGAATTTACAGGTTGTTTCCCCTTACTGACATGTTTCACAAGGTCCTTTTGCTGTGGAGTCACCATTGGAGGAGGAATGGAACCTTGTTGTTCACCTTCATTATCTTGCACTCTAGATCTCTTTCTATACCTTAAATCATACTTTTTGTGTAACTCATCTTGCATGAAATCTGTGAATTGTCTACAATATTCATCCATTTCATCTTGATCAAAAGATACTTCAACTTTAGCATATTCTCCCTCACAATCTTCCTCTTCATCCTCTTCTATTATATACATAGAAGATAACTGATCCTCGACCTCCCTTTGGTCATCATCTGTTGGCTCTACGGGTGCTGCTTATATATAGAATGATTTTTGAACCTGGTCTTGATCTCTTCTTTCCCTCTGGAAAAGTTGCAGAGGATGTCTTCTGAATTAAGGGTTGAACCCCCCTCAGTTTTGTTTTACTTGTCTCTGGGAGGTTTTGTTTTCCAACTCCATCTTAGTTAGCTTATTTGTCAAATTTTTTATCACCTTTGTCATATATTAAATTCTTAGATCTTGTGATTATTCCTCTTTTTCTTTCCCCTTCTCTTGGACTGGTTGTTTTCCTTTCGCTTTTCTAGCCACATTCATATTAGCTTCAATATCTAAAGCATCTATCTATATTCTCTCTAGAGTATAGGATCTCATTTATCTAAGAGTGAAACTAAAATCAGCTTCAAAAGCCCCAACAAAAACCACCATTTCTCCAAACATAGGGGGCTTCATTTCTACAGGAAAATTTTTATACAAATTATTGAATATTTTGATAGTATGATGCATTTTCATCTGATTTTATTTTGATTGCAATGAATTCCATCAGTGAATATTCATGATCCCTTTTTTCACCCCATCTATGAATGAATTGATTTTCCAGTTATTCCCATGTATTAATAGAATTGTCTAGAAATCCCTTAAACCACTTCCTAACCTCTCCATACAGAGATTGAACATAGAGCCTCATTACAACATCAAGATGTTCTACATTTAGATTTTCAGCAAAATTACAAAACATAGGCAAGTGTTGTTCTATAGTTATTTCATCTTCTCCAGTAAAATGTGGGAGTAATTTAAGATATTATTGAGGCATTGCATTCAATTGTTGAGGAAGGTTAAGTGGAGCATATATGTTCAACAAAAAGGATGGTTTTTCCATGTTTGCACCTTGATTTATTGTTCCTTGGTTAGATGCAGTCGACAGACCCATTGTGAAAATGAACGAAGGTGGAGGCAAAAATGATATGGGGATAGGCTGATGGACAATAGAAAAGGGACCAGAAACTAGATTTTGTTGATCTTGAGAAAACGTAAACGAAACAGACTCAAATGATTTTTCTTCCACCTTAGGTTCTTGAAAATAAAGTGGCATGAAAGGTGAATATTTTTCCAAGGAAGGAAGTATTTCAGAATATCTTAAAAAAATGATTACTAGAACTACTGTAAGGGGCCGACAATGTAGGATCATGTGTTGAAGGAGTTTCAGGTTTCTAAGCCTTTTCAGAAACCAATATTTTTGGATTTGGAAAAGCAGGGAATATTTAATGTGAGGTATTTGACCTTGTGTGAGGCCTTTTGAAAGCCAAAATTTTGAAAATAACAAACAAAACCCAAAATTTCCTCCTCACTGAACAACCAGAGGAAATAATGTGAAAAAACCAGGGAAAAATAAACTTTGTTTCTTCATCCTTGGCAATGGCACCAAAAAATGTTGTATATCAAGAAAAAATCCCTTGCCTGTGGTAAGGAATCAATGCTTAAGACATTTTATAAATGTATGTCAAAATTACAATATCAAATTGCCTCTTTTTAACACCTTTGGAATTTAATTACTTAATACCCTCAATAATCTGATATAATGAAAGCCTTCACAATGCCATAAATTGTTGATATTTGAATGAAATGAAAAGAATAATTGTAAGGGAAACTCAAAATGAAAAGCTAAAAACACAGAATCTACCACTTTTAAGTTTCAGAGGAAATTCATGGAGAGAGAGGAAACTCTAAATAATATATTGTAAACACAGAATCTATTACTTTAAAGTTTCATCAGGAGTTTGTGAAGAGAGGGGAAACTAAAAATAACTTTTTGTAAACAAAAAATCTATTAATTTAAACTTTTAGAGAGAATTTGTGAAGGGAGAAGAGATGGAGTGAAGGAGCGCACATTAAGGATTGTTTAATGCTTACTTATATATGTAAAAAGAGACACGTAGCTACACTACTTCACTACGTTCAAAGAAGAATAAACACAGAGTGAAACTGGAAATACATGTCAACATAAACAGGTGTAGGAAACTGGATCTTCTTTCATTAATTTCTCAGAAAATTAAGTACCAAATTAATAGTCATCCAGAGGTCCAAAGCTCGGAACCCATTTTCTTTATCTCTACCTACTTAAATACATCAAAGTAGTTCGTAACTGCTGAAATTCTTGAAACTACTCGACTACCTAAACTGTTAAGATTACTTATGCAATCATACCAATAAAACAAATTGAAACTGGAAATATCATTCATTTTCTTGAATCTGATGTTGCTGATGCATCCCCCCAAAGTGCTGAGGTGTCCTTTTTGGTTATGATGTGGTAGTTACACAGTTTTGTAACAACGCCTCAATGCCTGACTTGACCCAACTGTCGTGCTTCCCAGAGTGCCACTATATGTTCTTCTACTTGACTCTTCCTATACCACTATGTGTGCTTGCAGCATTCTATCTTCTCTTCATCAACCGCCGCAAGAATTGGACTTGAAACATATTCTGCTCACCTTTGGAGAATGCATCGCATCCTCTTTCTATCGCCTTCTAGCGTTTCACCGGATTTACGTTATAATCCTCATTTCTTCCACCGATGCGATTTAACAGTAGAAAGGTTTTACCTTCGGATTTGAAAACCCTTGGAGTGCACCTTTGAAACTACATCACATTCGCCCGCAAATCGCCGATCAAGGATTTTGTTATGAGACATGGAAGTTAATTGTTAAAATTTGCGATGTGTGAAGTGTGACGGGTGGAAGGTGACTTGGCAAGCAGAGTTGGGGTCAATAAAAAATCACAATCGGCGATATGGAGCTTTACCGCACTTCACATTTCAGCGATCATACATATTCCTTTAGCGCCTTTCCTCCAAACCTTGCACTATGCGATATGAAATCACATCGCAAGTTTAACCATATTAGAAACTCGTATCCTTTATCGAATGCGATATGTGATACGATCTCCATCATCTATCTCTCTGTTCCAGTTCTGCACTTTGATCCTGACAATCTATTTTTCCCGTTGCGCCTCCTCCAAAACTCTTAAGTTTTTAATGGAAATGCGCCATTTCTACGCCTTCAGGGAATTAGTTTCTTTTCTCCATAGTGTAACCCTCTTGAGCTTATCCGGTGTTCTATCACACTAGTCCCTCTTAAGCTTGTGGATGAGCCCAACTCAGCCCTATCCGGTGTGCAATGTTCTGAACGTGCCCATCGTTCCAGCTCTTGAACTGTTCTACATGTGAATGAGCCTGACTCTACCCACCTTCACATGTCATCACGTAATGTGAATGTACCAACATATAAATAAAAATTATTCTACGACACACAAAATTTTACATTTTCTATCATATATTATTTTTTGGTGTTTTGAAAAATATTTCAAAGGTAAATGCAAATGAGCCACAACAGTGTGGACATTTTGTTGCATAGTGCTTGAATTTGTGGCAGTGGAAGAATTTTATATTTCTCAAATATTTCTTCTTCCCGTTATTTTGGCTAGGTTCAGGTTTCCTCTATTTCTTATTTCCTTTTCCCGTATTCCCCTTTCCAACCAAGGGAAAATTATCTTCATCCTCAACTTTGGAAGATGTTCCATCTCTTTTAATTTTCTTTAACTCTCCTTGAACCAATCGGACCACAACCTTTCCCAATTCGGTAAATTTTCCCTTTCGTTCATAGAGTCCTAGTAGTTGTGTCAATTTTGGAAGGCCTAGAATAGCTATACTTACCAGGTCATCTTTTGAAACATTCAACCCAAACCCTTCATGCTCATCATGAACTTGTGAAAATATAGAGAGATAGTGTAGAATAGTATCATTATTTTTCATCTTTATGTTTCAAAGATCGTATTTTAGGGAAACATTTCTATGGTCACTACTATTTTCAAATAGCTTAGCCAGTGTCTTCCACAAAGAAAATGGTGTCTCTTTTCCATGGAGATTTCAGACCACATGGCTCGTAAGACCTTCCAAAAGAATTCTCTTGGCTTTTTCATAATCCTTCTTCCAATGGGTTAATTTTTTGTGCATCTGACTGTTTGGGTTTTATAATGTTAGTTTTGACATATTTTAACATACCATTATCATCGAGCATTGCTTCCATTCAATTCTTCTAAGATATAAAATTTGATCTACACTCCAGGGCATACACCAATCTGAGTCTATTGAAAGTCATTCTCCCAATCTCAAAGAAAATTTACTGCAAGAAAGATACAAATCTAAAATCCATGAGATACAAGTTTAAAATATGGGTTCTAATGTGATTCTAGGGCTCTGATACCATGTATAAATTTGATAGAAATTGAAACTACTTAATATTTCACACTGAAAAATATTAGACATAATTCTACTCTACTGATCTGTGGAATGTAAACCACAATTTAGAACAACATGCATAGACATGCAACAAGAAAAATAAATACACAGTGATTTAAACAAGAACCCAACTAGGAAAAACCCCTCAAGACTATTTGCATTAATCAATTTAAAGAGAAACTATTACAATTTCTAGCTCCAGATTTGAGCTCAACCTGAAAAAGAATAATTTTACTCTCTTCTCAATGAAAAACTCTATCCAACACACAACCAAATATTTTCTCACCAAGCCTCTTATTTCCTTGTGAAAATCATAAGGAAATTATCCCCTATTATTTAGGAATTTCCTCCAAATTGATTGCGTTATTTACAAATGATGTTACACTGCCTTGTCATCTCCACTACATCTAGGGAACTCGAAACATTTGCATGCACTATCTATTTTGGGTTGATTGATCAATTAAATAATAGATATTTGAGTTATACTATTGTCCCACTACACAACTAACCTTCAACTAACTATATCAATAGTTAGACGTCATTTAACTAAATACAACTGAAAATAACTTAATTGGATTACTAAAATTTACCAATCACACATGCATAAGTGAACTCCAATTTTTATATGGGATGTAAGATTACAGACAAAGGTATCTCCCCTAGGTCTGGTGGTTAACCTAGAAAAAAGGAGAGACAAGGAACTCAATGTTTTTCCTTAAAGAAAATAGGTGATGGAGTGAGTCCTACCTAGAAAGTGTCACTCACTCTGCTCCTTCTTTAGCTTGTAAGTTTCAATTCTAGCTCTGATTTCCAAAATTAGATCATGCGCAGGCAGATAGCACAATAAAAGAAACTAAAACATGTTTGTAGTATCATATAAATACTCTATTTAGTAGATCAACATGGTATTGAAATAAGTGAAATAATGACATCACATATATGAAAACAAATAATTTTTTGCATTGATATAAATGGAAAGGTATTACAACCATAAGCGGTAGTCAATCTTGTAGAAGAGCTTCTCCAAGTTGTTAACTCATCCTTTCCTTGTCACAATATGCACCTCCAGTCACCCTATGCATGAGATGATAACTACTTACTGAAGCATCATAAGGGCATAATCACTCTCCAAAGCCAACAATTACCTCTAGCATATGAGAGGGTAAATTTATAGGAGAGAGGGGTAAGTTGGGAGTTCTTATACAATTACCATTCCAAGGTTTTAGATCCACCCGATGGAGATATAGGATCAAAGGATATGTGGTGAAAACTCCAAAGTAGGGTAAGATAGGATCTGAATGTCAATTGAAGGTACGTAGTTGAAACAACTTTTGGAAACTCCTAGATGGTGAAGCTTCGATAATTATGATCATTATCCCATAATTCTAGAACCAACATAGGTGCAAAGGAGAGAAACCTATTGGTGACCAATGTTGGCCACAGTGGAGAAAGTTGTAGCTGAACGCACCCCACTAGGCTTGCATGGAATTTTGGCCATCAAACTGGCTCAGATAGGGAATTTTAGGGTTGAAAATCTAAGCGATGAAAGGTGCATGCTTATCGATTTGTGTGATATGATGACAAGGGGAATAGGATGTTGATTGATCCCATTAGGAGTCTCACTTTACCGGGTGCGAAAAAATGTCCTATAATAGAATTCCCCCTAAAGCACAAAGTCAGAGATGGTGACTGATGATTGCAATGCTTACCTTGTGACAAGTAGGGAGGAAGGACAATTGATGAGCTTTATCTGTTATAATACATTTATCATGACATCTGTATGTTGAGGGAGGCATATCTATACTCAAATCATAAGATAAAATAATATTTGTAATGATCAAAAGATGCGCCCATAGATGAAACTAATGCACTCATACCTAGATGATTTTCTATATGATCATGGCCATCATACATTGTAATGTTTGTATAACTCCTGAAATCACGACCTAGATGGATGAAACTAGATCCAGGGTCTTTTGTCTTTTTCACATGACCAACTAATGTACGAATCTATCCATGTCACTCAATGAGTTGGAGTCGAACATGGTAGACATCATCTGATTACCTGCCAATGATGTAAGTCATTAACAGATGCGATAGAAACCACTGATGATGGTAATGGCTATCAAGGTCTTGCGGTACAATCGATATGGTGTGAGAAAATGAGCTGATGATAAATCAATATTTTGGTTGAATTTCATTGATGCAAACATGTCACCGAGAGTGAGGAATATTTCCTTTGATGTATACAAGAACTAACTTACCAAAGCGCTGTTTTTATGTCAACTTCCTAGATGATGTGCTAATGTCGATAGAAAGTGACCCATCGTAGGAGAACCTTGATGTATCCCTCATAAGTGACACGAAACAGGTATCATGATTGAGAAATAATGATCAAAATGATATTGATATGGAACTGGATCAGGAAATGAAAACATGAAATGAAGGCTTAAGAGTATTGTAGCAGAGATCAACTAAAGGACTTATCTTGAACACCGATGACACTTAATGGAGTTGACAGAATTGACCCAAAATTGAAATGGAGGTTCTAAAAATGGTATGATAACCAAGAGATAAGAAAATTACCCAAACCATTAGCCACAAAGATGAAGTGGAAAGTGTCATGTTCAAGAGTGACTTGTTGCCATCTAGAAAAAACAAAGTCCCATGTTTTCCCAATTTTCCCCAACCATACTGATCAGTAGCTCTTTATTTTTTAACAATATTGAGGAGGATAACATATGCTTGATCTGTAAGTTCATCCTCCATATGAATCATTCCAAGTATTTTTAATGAACCCTGAGAAGGAGTGATTCGACCTTGTCATTTTCGACAAGTACATCACCATTTAATGCTTTAACGAGTCTAGTGAAGGTAAAACTAGACATATTTTTCATGTTTAGAGAGTTTGAAAAAGAGGTAGGAAAGAAAACTCCACATGTCTCTTTTTGTGGATAGTCTCTTAAGTCTGAAAAGGTAGAAAAAAATACTCAATAAAAACTCTTAGCCATGTTCGACTAAGGTATTCCCTTTTCATAGCTAGTCTATCTCAGTCTAGAAAAGAGTTAAAATTATATTAAGCAGACATATTTTCATTTACTTTTACGAGATCGAAACGACAAGTGCTTGAAAATATTTTCATATTTTGGGAGTCAGAAAAGAGTTGAAAGAGGTCTCAAGGGGGTTCCTTTTTTCATTGGTTTATAGAGTCTAAAAAGGAGATAAAGGTGTACTCCTAGGTCAAAATAACCTGTTAAAACATAGTAAAAACCTAATAATAGTTGTCTACCTTCTTTAAAAACCACAAGAAGGATTAAAAATACATGTTTCATAGTAAAAACAAAGCATATCTTGGTCAAAATGTTAAAAATGAATAAAATAACAATAAAATTACCATACATATCCAAAATGACTTTTCATTTTTACCATTTCACACCTTACATTCAATAGTGAGTATTTGGAGCCCTTTTTCCCTTAATCTTCTGTATCTGATTAGAAACAATCCTGGAAACCAGTTCCAGTTTCATCAGATCAAGGTAGGAGCTAAAACCTTTCTCTAACTTTCCACGGTTCATTTTTGTGCTTTGATGCAAAATTTTCAAGTTTTTAAGGCCCTCAAGGTTCATAAAAAACTCCCTGGTACAACCACACCCCCTTTGTGTCGAAAAGGGAGTTGCACCTAGGTAGGGGAACACTGAAGACAAAGGTGAAATGCTATTTCTAGGCCTTTTGGGGTGCGTTGGGTGCATTTCTCCATGTTTATTCTCACTATTGCCTCAAATTTTGTCAGCTTTTTTGCATGGGAAATAGTTTAATGAGTCATGTGTTTATGTTTCAGGTACCCATGAGAAAAAAAATATCATTTATTTGGAGATAAATATAGCATGAAGCACAAGATTTAAAGGCATAAAATGACCCTACTACCATCTAGGCGCTTAAAAACTGCGGGTTGTTAAAATTATTTTGGCTTCCCGGTATGATGAAACAAATGGAGTTGTTAATGTACCTTGTGAATTCATGGGATGTTCAGGCACAAATTTTTAGGTTTGTTGAGAATAGACTCGATATATAGGTAGATGATATGTATTTTCTGATAGGATTTTCAAAGCGAGGTGCCCCCATATCTCTTCTAAGTGGAAGAAGTGGTGGTGAAACGATGAAATATTACATTTATACCTATTGCAGACCTCTATTCTTTCCTACTAGGGATGTAGATATTAACATAAAGGATGTGACCCAAATACCTTTGTGAAATATCTTTTTCATCTTACCAATATTGGTAGGGAACTCAACATTACATGTGGAAATCAAATCCTACATGCAGTATTGGGTAGAATGTCTAGCGTCGATAGTATTCAATTGAAGCAAGGGCGTCTTGGTCAACTTGAAGGAACAAATTAATAAATAAAAGGAGGGGAAGTTGAAGAACTTAGGCTATTGTGCCATTTTAGTCTCTTTTGCATTAGAACAGGTACCACTACTATAGACTCAGTAGATTGTACTCAAGCCCTTCGATTCAAGGGTCCCGCGGATGAGGAGGTGAATACACCACATGGCCATACATGAAAGTCCACCAGCAAGCAAATTTTCACCAACATTATTTGGATGGATTAGTGTAAATTTCATTGTGATCGATGACTATCCTTACGTAGTGATGGATTTCTGTGATGATCCAGAGCTCGCGTAGCTTGAGGGCAAGAAATGGGATGCTACAAGTAAGATACTTTGACCATTAAGTTTTTGAAACGTTTTACATTTTTTTGCATTTTTTCATGTTCCCAAGATTAAAACATCTGAATTTTCCATGCATATATTATATCTTTTTTACTAGTGGGTGCTACATATCTATGTCGTATAGAGAGACAACCACATGAGGACGCAGTGGGACTTGTACAAGTTGCTGTGGTGGGATGGGATGCACTACGGGATCTTGAGGTAGTGGAAGTCCTATCAAAGGCGGAGCACCACATGGAGGAATTGACCCATGAGGTTGACGAGACCATAGTCGATCAACTTTCATTGCGACTTCAGTGGCATACCATCGGGGTACCTAGTCGTATTGGTCGATTACTGCGTAAGATAGCTCGTGCGGTGTCATTTTATCATGAGCACCACTTATTGTATAATTAAATGTTTTCATGTAGTTTTTTTTTATGTGGGTGTTGTAGCCATACATGTTGTGGGGCATATGGTAATATTCCAAAATTAGCATGCAGCTAATGGGAATATTGATTTTTTCTTTTGACACCTAGGAGATGAATAAATGGGTAAGGAGGCCCACACATTTCTAAAATAGGAATAAAATCCCTCATGATGTGAAAGGGGATAATAATAATAGCTGGGGTTTTCACCCTCATGTGTGAAAAAGGGAAAATACATGTGGACAAGGTCAAGTTTGACCAAGTCAACAACACTGGAATGAAGCGTGGAGATCATCTATGGAGACAATGCAGTGATAGTGGGAGGAAGATTCCTTGGTGGAGGAAACCCTAATGAGTGGGAACCAAGGTGAAAAGGCTTCCACTTATTTATAAGGAAGGCAAGGTAGCCATAGAAAGACATGTTATTGATTATTGGATTTGTGGTCTATATGACTATTGTGCATTCTTCAGCTGTTTAGTTGAGATTGTTGTGCTGCTTAGCACAAGGTATTCCTGTTTAGTAATTCCATATCCTTTCTTGAGAGGCCTCTTGAGGGATCTTGCACTTCATTTATCCACATTCGAGCTTGAGTCCAACCTACCTCCTTCAGCTACAATGCAGTTTCTCTTTAGAGCTGGGTTGTGTTACAGGGTGTTGCAGTGGAGGGTTGATATGAGCACTTCTAGAGCTAGTTTTTCAGACAAGGAAGCTTTATTTCCTTTGGGAGATTAGTGAGGAAGATTCTGAAGCTGATTTCACATATTGTAACTTAGCGAACATATTTCCCATCACCTACAACACAGTATCTCTCCTTGACTATGTTATTTCAGTGAGCATTTGTAGTGAGGGATTTCATTGCTTGATTGGAGGGTGAGATATTTAGTGATTGGATCAGCCTTTCACCTGAACCATCCATTGAATGATATTCATTCATCACATGCATCATCTATAGCCATCTTCATCTAGTTCTTGAGTTGCAGCTGCTACTCAGCCCTAGGGCTGCACTCCAGCATTTTTGTACTTTTGCATATTTTAGGAAATCCTTTCTGGATTGTCTTGAAATTGTGTTTGGGAGTCTATATCTTTGATCCCATCATTGTATGAGCCATATATTTTCATATCGATGTATTGAAATTCTCCAGCAACAGTTATATCTAATAAAACTGCGTTTTCATAGCCTTGGGCATTATTTGTGTAGCAGTGTTCTTCATATTTCATGTACATGTTTTCTTGAGGCTTGTGTTGCCTAACTTGAGTTATTATTTCCTCAAGATCTTGTATAAATTTTGCTGCTATGACATTAATATGATGGCTATATTATATTCTTACATTTCATTAGTTGATTTACACTGCTATTTCCATCATTGTGATCATATATTGTTGCTTCCCCATTTGGGAATATTACAGTGGTATCAGAGCATAATCTTGGCTCATCCTATGAATCTCAACCATTATTCTATCAGAAGAATAATAAGAAGAAGAGAAATATCAGAATGATGGAGTGAATAAGCTTTATCTCATCACTTTTCAGATCTAGAAAGGACCTCAACAAGGAGGTCAAGAAAAGAAGAGGAGAAAGAAGCAGTGGGACTATACCCTTTCGTTTTGAAAAAGGAGACAAATTGCAGAAATATGGAGGACACTTGGATCACAATATTCTAAGTGAATACCTTGTTGAGTACAATTATTAACCTAGAGCCTTCAAGGAGACTCTATCTTTCCCACAGTTCATTCAGCTAGAGGAAGGAAGGAGACCTTGTAGAAAAGGGAGAATCAAGGGAAATAGGTTTCTATTGTCTACTTTTGATGGGTCATCTACAACAAGGGCTTGGGAAAGGAAAATCGATGCATTCTTCCTACTACATCCAGTGGTATAAAGAGAGGCTGTAGAGATTGTAGCAATTCACCTTGAGGGTGAAGCAAAGATTTGGTGGTTCAACCATTTGAGTCATGCAAGAGTGACTACTTTTGTAGAATTTACTGAAAGGTTGATTAAAAAATTTTGTAGGGAGATATCAGAGGAGGAGGAGCCCTCACCACCATTGAAGGAGGCATGTACCAACACTAATACAACTATGGAGGAGAAACCATCATCCTCAGCAGTTGGGGGAGCTAACACATTGGAGGAAGGAACTCTTGTGGCCTTACAATAGGTTCCCAAATTTCACCAAGTTATGCCTAAGTTTCCATTTCTTATTGTTTCAACAAATATTATGGAGGGTTGTATACCATTGCATACTGCTAATTTGGAACAACAGAATGGCACTGCGCTATGCAACCTTGAATTTTTCAAGGAAGGTATGAACCGTCATCCTAATGTACCATTTTTGAGATACACACAACACTTGAGGTTGGGGTATGGATTTTTGAAGGATAGGTTGAACTTTGTCCTAAACAACCCTATGTTCATCCTTGAGTTGGAGCATGAAACAACAGATAAAACATTTAGGAGATTATCAACCCTGTCATTAAGCAGCAATGAGGAGGTTTTTCCTCCAGCACACTTGGATCTTAATGGATTCAAGAGGGTCACTGGTGTGGGATCTTCTCTAGGAGATCTTCAAGGGGTTGCATTTCAGCATCCCATGAAATGAATAAAAAGAAATATGATTTGGGAGGATGGTAGTCTTCATTGGAGGAGTACCAAGATGAAGCATAGTAGGAGACACCCACATATGGTTGAATGGGTGTGGATGGTAAGAAAGAGGTTGGTGAGCCACTTGCATATTTATGACACCGAGTAGCAGGAGGCATCACTGCATTGGCTACTCTTAAAAGAGTTTGGCCATCATATGACATACCCTTTGGAAAAAGTTATGGAAGCATTGCATGACACCCATATGTTATGGCAACCGAATATTTGGTTGTATGGGGCATTCTACAAGTGAACCATCATGTTATCACTCCATGACTTGTATGAGGGAGAGATAAGGGAGCACCAAGAGATGTTGTTACCTTGGGTTTTCTTTAGAGGATATGGGTTGATCCTCTCCCATGTTTGGCATGATGTTGCAGGAGTAGGTGATGGCACTATCATGATGCAAAGGGGCTGCTCCTTAGCCTTGGATGATCAGGAGATACTTCCACTCTGGAAGGAATTTCCTATATCTAGCAGCATTATGGTAGATGAATTTGGCAATGGAAATGTCAAAGAATGAAGCTCTGAATTGGCAGGAGCCTATTTACAAAGGCCAACAGCGCTGTCACTTGGGAGCTTGGGTGTATTGATGGAGTGTCCCCAAGATCACTTCACATATGATGCACTTGATGTACAAGGAGGAGGTGAGAATGATGGAGTAGTGGATGGAGACATCTATTATAGAGATATGATCTTCTTAACTTGGATTTCCAAGAATAAGAAGGAAGATCTTCATGCACCATATGGTTCATTCCTCTTCATGGGATTATGTCGTACCACTAAGGAGGACTTAATCATGGATCTATGTATCATCTTACTTCTAATACATGGTAAGAATTTTGTTTTTGCATTTATTGGTTATCTAACACAGTATTTGCATACTCTTACCATTTCTATACAGTGCATTGATCCACAAGAGGGAAACCTTCTAATTGGGTTCCATGGTCAATTTTGGGCCAAATTCTATGATGGAGACAACAATATCTTGTGTGGCCTTGGGAATTTTTTTTATTATTTTATGTATTCTTAGTTGATATACCAAGCCATTTACCATTCACTAGTATATGTGATTACATACACAACTAGCAATTTGTCAAGAAATAGCTTTCCATGTTATGTTTTGCAACAACGGTCAGAAAAATTGCGTTGTGACCACTTGGGAAACTATTGGTACCTTCAAACACTACATGAAACCTTCAGTATTCCTCTCATTGGGATGCCATATGGTGGTGATTTCCTATTCATCTTATATGGGATGGTTTGGGCCAGCATGATTCATAACGTTGGAGAGAAAATCTTTGGAGATTCAGTCTTCTTCTTGCAACTTGAGGGAAACATTATTGTAGACTAAGATCAGCGACTACTCTACACTTATCATAAGTGTAGATATGGACAACATGGGGTAGGCTATTTTTTCTACCATTTTCAGCTATGCAACCCACCTATTCTACAGGAGCTACAGGTGGAGGGAAATTTTTAGGAGTTGCCATGTTGGGAGGTAACTCATTTTGTATGAATGATAGCTTGGGGATGGAGGATCCACATGGAAATGATGGTTCCCAATTCATTTCAGATCCCATGCCTCAAAGGGACCTCTAGACAACACCTTTTTGCCTCATTGAGTATTTTACTTCTTCATGATAATAACTATTTAGCTAGCTTGCATGCTTTGGAGGGTCAATATGGAGATTTATTGATAAGACAACATCTTATTCCTTGGAGGAGTTTATCATATGAGGATGATACCGGAGGAGGAGAGGAGGATATTCATTTATATCCTTGCATTTTCTTGAGGACAAGCAACATTTGGGAGGGGAGGACTGTAATATTCCAAAATTAGCATGCAGCTAATTGGAATATTGATTTTTTATTTTGACACCTAAGAGATGAATAAATGGGTTAGGAGGCCCATACATTTCTAAAATAGGAATAATATCCCTCATTATTTGAAAAGGGATCATAATAATAGCTGTATTTTTCACCCTCATGTGTGAACAAGGGCAAATACATGTGGACAAGGTCAATTTTGACCAAGTCAACAACGCTGGAATGAAGGGTGGAGATCATCTATGGAGACAACACAGTGATAGTGGGAGGAAGATTCCTTGGTGGAGGAAACCCTAATGAGTGGGACCCAAGGTGAGAAGGCTTCCACTTGTTTATAAGGAGGGCAAGGCAGCCATAACAAGACATGTTATTGATTATTGGATTTGTGGTATGTATGATTATTGTGCATTCTTCAGTTGTTTAGCTGAGATTGTTGTGTTGCTTAGCACAAGGTATTATTGTTTAGGAATTCCATCTCCTTTCTTGAGAGGCCTCTTGAGGGAGCTTGCACTTCATTTCTCCACATTCAGGCTTGGGGCCAAGCTACCTCCTTCAGCTACAGCACAGTTTCTTTTTAGAGCTGGGTTGTGTTGCAGGGTGTTGCAGTGGAGGATTGATAACACCACTTTCGTAGCTAGTATTCCATAGGAGGAAGCTTTATTTCCTTTGGGAGATCAGTGAGGGAAATTTTGGAGCTGATTTCACATCTTTTCACTTGACCAAAATATTTCCCATCACCTACAGCACAGTATCTCTCCTCGACTGCGTTATTGCAGTGAGCATTTGCAGTGAGGGATTTCATTGCTTGATTGGATGGTGAGATATTCAGTGATTGGATCAGCCTTTGACCTAAAGGATCCATTAGATGAGAATCATTCATAACATGTATCATCTATAACCATATTCATCCAGTTCTTGAGTTGTAGCTGCTACTAAGCCCTAGAGCTGCTCTCCGACATTTTTGTACTTTTGCATATTTCAAAAAATCTTTTCTTGATTGTCTTGAAATTGTGTTTGGGAGTCTAGATATTTTCTCCCATCATTGTATGAGCCATATATTTGCATATACATGTATTGAAATTCTCCAGCAGTAGTTGTATCTAATAAAATTGTGTTGTCATAGCCTTGGGCATTATTTGTGTAGCAATGTTCTTCATATTTCATGTACATGTTTTCTTGAGCCTTGTGTTGCCTAACTTGCGTGATTATTTCCTCAAGATCTTGTATACATTTTTCTGTTATGAAAATAATATGATGGATGTTCTTCATATTTCATGTACATGTTTTCTTGAGCCTTGTGTTGCCTAACTTGAGTGATTATTTCCTCAAGATCTTGTATACATTTTTCTGTTATGACATTAATATGATGGATATATGAGATTCTCACATTTAATAAGTTGGTTTACACTGCTATTTCCATTATTGTGTTCATATATTGCTGCTTCCCCATTTGGGAATATGCATATATTTTGTAGACAAACTTATCATATATATATATATATGGTGTTTACCTATTAGTTCTATTATTCTTTCAATATAATGTGTTCACAATTTAAGTACTTGCATTAAATTTATGAAAATCTCTATCTAATTCATTGCTAGAAATTGCTACAGTATTTAGTTATAGAAATTTGTTCATATTTCATGAAATTGAAATGTCTTTCTAGAAGACGAACTCTCAAAACCATGTGAAGGATGGTGGGATTTATCACTGAATAGATATTCGCAAGTTATAGTACTACGAGCTGTGAGTCAAGTCTGATGACTATATGGAAGATACCATGTGAAATAGCATCAGATAGTAGCTCAACAATTTTATTAGTAGAATTTTCAATTAAAATCCCTTGCATGCTCACTAGCTCACCATTTGGAGAAAATATGGCCCATGCTGTGGAGAATAGGTTATGAGTACTATAGCTAGCACCATCAGCATAACCAATATACGGTTTGAGAGATTTTGACATCTGTAAGCCAAAGTAAAGAGGAATTAATAAAAACCATGGGAAACTCTAAAAAACACACTAAAAACACACTCAACACACTTATAGACAATATGTAACTACTATACCATGTGTGGGATCAAGCATAGTATTTTTTAAGATACAATCCATTTCTAGGTTGCGGTAGTAGAATTCCATCAAGATATACTAACTCTTAAGCCCCTTTTGCAAGGACATGCTTGAAAATGTATGGGCCTAGCCACATAGGCTGGAACTTTCCTGGGCCTAAATTATTGGCCTCTTGGTCATATAGGAGTACCAGATCTCCTTCAGGGAAGACTCTAGGCTTGACACTATTTTCATATTGTGCTTTGATGCATCTTTTATGAGCTTCATTGGACAAATCCACATCACGGCGATTCAAGTGTAACAGCTACTCCTCTTCTATGTAGGTAGCAGGGAGAAGTTTGATAGCTATTTTATGTGATGGAATTTTACATTCAATGGGAAGGATTGCTTCCAAACCATAAACCAACTCGAAAGGTGTGAATCTGGTAGTAGTCCTTACTAAGGTTCGGTATGCCCACAAGGCAACATAGATAAGTGAATTCTAGTCTTATTTATGGGCACCTATCATGTGTTGAAGAATTTTCTTAGGAACTTTGTTGATGGCTTCAACTTTTCCATTAGCCTGAGGATAATAGGGAGTGGAATTTTCATGTGCACTTCCCAATTTGGTAGTTAATTCGGTCATCATATGATTCTGAAAATGATTCCCATGATTTGTAGCTATCTCTTTGGAACAAAAAACCTAGCAATCACGTGGTTAAAGAAAATTTACATAGTCATTTCTTCTGTATTATTAAATGTAGGCATCACTGCGACTTAGTAAAGTAGTCAATGACGTGAATGAAAAACCATGCCCACTAGCTGAATGAGGGTTACATATCATAAATTCGATACCCCATTTTGAAAAGAGACCAATGGCGATAATGGGATGAATTGGAGTAGGTGGAGCACAAAATTTATGATCATATATATGGAAATCATGACACTACTTGACTGCAAAGATACAATTTCAAAAAATGGTGTGACAAAAATAACCAACGTGTAAGATCTTTTGCGCGGTAGCGTAACGAGATAAATGTATGCCACATGATCCTGAATGGAAATCATTAATAAATTTCCTGGACTCCTCGAGGATGAGTTACCTTCATAAAATAATATTGATACCACGATGGCAAAGGGTGTCACCAATAATCAGATAATTTCAGGATTGGTACCGAATACATTATTACTCAGAGCGAGAGGTATTAGGTCAGAAAGTTTAGGTCTGGAGATAAATCAGGAAATATCCATACCACTGGTCAGATGATGATATCATAAACAATGACTCACCATGGATGGAATATTTATATGTATATTATGCATTAAGGGAGGGAAGATCACATATTAGTTCAACAAAAACTAAGGATTTCTTTGACTTGGATTTTATGAATTGTAGGTAAAATTCTTGGAGAATAACTATCCATTTCAAGTGCTTTCCCCACAACAATTGGAGTGACAGTATATATGTCATCGAGTTTCAATATGAAATGACCATATTTTTCTGAAGCAAGATATAATGGTGGAATATCTATACAGATTGAAAGACCACCATATCCAACTTTTCAGCACCAGTATAGGAGATCTTGGTATCACTGAGCTTCCAACTCAAGTAGTAAATGGGATGTTCAGTCCCAATTTTGTCTTCTTGGAACAACACCATATCTATAGTAGATATGGTGACAACATGATATAGGAAATAGTCATGCTGATAGTCAGGGGGATATAAGAGAGATGCTCGAACCAGTACATATTTCAAGGAATAAAATGATTTCTATGAAACGTCATCCCAATGGAAGGGAATCCCTTTATTCAGTAAGTAAGCAAATCCTTTGGTCATATCGACTTAATTAGGGATGAATCTCCTCAATAATTTAGCTTTCCCTTGGAGTATTTGTAATTTAACTAAGGAGGAGGGTGCAGGAAAATTGATAATTGCTTGGAATTTGAGAGTATCAATATAAATTCCTTATTTGGAAATAAATAAAACCAAGGAGTCGACCAAAAACAACACATATATACATTTGTACAGTTTAATTCAATTTTATTGTGCCTACAGTGGATAAAAATGGATCGTAAATGCAGTGGGTGATCATCATGATGCTTGGAATGAGAAGGGAGATCATCCAAATAGGGTTGCACGATATGCTTAATATCAAGAAAGCATAAACCATCGCACGTTGAAACATGGCCCCTGCATTCTTGAGAGCGAAAGGGAGATTTTTATAAGAGAAAGTACCTAGGGAAAAATAAATGTTGTCTTGGGTTGGTATGTTAGGAGAATTTTGATTCGATTGTAGCCCGATAATCCATTCATAAATGGATAGATCTCGCAACCAGCGCAATCATCAACAGTATGGTTGATAAATGGGGTTTGATAGTTGTGTTTCAGAAAAGCTCGATTAACATCCCAATAATAAACACATACTCAAATCATGGTTTGTTTCTTCATGATAGGTAATACATTTGAAACCTAATTGGTTAAAAGAGAGGGGTATATGAAACCAACCCAAAGAATCTTTTCAACCTCATCTTTTACCCTAATTGCCTTATTAGGATGGATGGGACACTAGAGGTGTTTTTTGATGGGTTTGGAATCAGGATACATTTTAATTTCATGCACCACTATATTTCAGTCGAAACCTAGAATTTGCTCGTATGTCCAGGTCAGGACATCTCTAAAATCACTGAAAAAGGCTCAGTAGGTCTCGACTTTAGATGAATAACAAGATTCTCCAATGTAAATATTTTCAAATATTCTTCGTTTAATTGAAATATTGAGAGGAATGGTTTCTTTGATATTCAAGAGATTATTTTCAGAGTTGATATCATGGATGGAAACAAAATTCGTAGAGGGTTCGATTAAATTAGGTAGGTACAAGCTTCCTATATTATCTTATATGAAATAAGGAAGAGAGTAACGATGGTGATGCTCATCCCATGACATGTCTTCTGACATCATGATCTACATGATGCTTTTGTGGTTGAGAATACAAGTGAGAAATGATCAAAGGACATGTCATAATCCAGGGGTCAACCTGTCCAATTAATTGAAGAAAAAGTATGGGATGCACAAGTCGAGTAGATGGATTTGTAATATTTCTTAGTGGGGCTAAGTGGCATCCGGTCACCAAGACTTTGGATGTCAGTTTCACCCAGTATAATCCATGGATCATCCAAAATTGTAGAGGATGATATCATATTGATATCAGAAACTGAAGGTGGGGAGTAGGAAGGGGGAGGAGGAGGGAGGGAAAAAGTCCCCATGAGTGATGAATCCTTATGTGATCCAACTATAACATGATGATAAGAATGTAGGTATTCCCCTACAAGAGGGACACTTCTGGTAATATTTGAATCAAGGGAAAATAATTTGAGTTGATATATGGCTATGATCTTGCCTTTATGAGGAAATTTGATCATTCATAAGTAATTTGAATAATAGAATCCATAGCATAAAACCATGTAGGTACCAGTAGATGATTATAATCAAGAGGTCCAACAATAACTTCTATTACAATGAAAACAATTTTGACCCCAAGTTCCACTTGGAGGGAATTCAGTATCCCACAAGGATTATATGTCCTTCCATCAAAGGATTTTAGTGTGGTCGTTGATTGATGCAATTAAGGTAAACCAATCGCCTTCCAACAAAACATATACATGATGCAGTTCAAGGCTCCCTCGTCCACAATAAAACGATGAACGTTTTTACCATGTATAATGATTCGAATCATAAAATATAACTGAGATGGAAGACAACGAGTGTACTTTTCATGATAGAAAATAACTAGGTTTTAATCTGATGGGTCCATACATCCAATAGCCGATAACAAGGCCTTCTTTTGGGCTGGGTAGTTGTGCAACACCTGAAGAGTTGACATAACTAATGGAGAATGAGCTAAGTCTTCAACCACATTGTAATTTAGGGTATTTCTTGAACGAGGGTTGTAAGTAGACTTATGGATAACACCCTTTGAAGGCTTGATAGTCAATTCCGAAGGCAGAAAAAAATCATATGAGGTCGATGCCAAATTGGCAGGTTGATCAGTAGTTTGATAATTCAATGGATTCACATTACCATAGTATTTTTTCCAAGTGGGCACCAAAAACATTGGATCTCATCTTTGAGGAGGAAAGCATCAAAACCATTTTAAAGGAAGAGTGTTCCCAGGCAACCATATGAGTCTTTTGATTTGGAAACAAGTCGCTCAACACAGTGGGAGAAGTGGATTATTTAATAAACTGTTTCACTTCAGCATTGTGTGAACAATCACGTGTAAATTTATCCTCATTGCAAATAAAGCATGGGTATTGAGGCTTTTTTTTCTCATCAAAAGATGAATTTGTTTGTTTATCACGTGGTAAAGAATCTTTCTTTTTATTACCTTTACCTTTATTATTTCTTCTAGTTTGTTGTTGATATTTTCCTTTATTAGATGAAATGTCATTTACCTTGGAAGTAGAAGCTGTGGGATGGTAGGATTGAGGGTTTTGAGTAGGAGCAGTGAGTGATATACCAGATGATTTAGTCCCTGACTGCTAACTAGCAGAAATAATAATGCCATCAATGGCATGATATTCTTTACCAGGTGTAATAGGAACATGTTTGAAGGTCATGGAGCATTTGGTATCTTATCGTAGAGAATTCCAAATTCAGTATAAACCAGATATATATATTGAGCACAGTAAATTCATTTCTCTTCCATCATGACTCCACCTTTAGCCACATATTATGTTATAGGAGCTAACAGATATTTGATGAATAATTCCTCCAACAACTGATCAGGAAAAAAGGTCTTGACCAACCAGCAACACACCTCCACTCATGACTATGATATGAAATGTAAGTGGAATCAGAATTCTTGAAGTTAGTCGAAAGTTCTATTCCATTTTCGCATCTGATGGGTAACTAAAAATGTGTGAGGAAGGTGGTGGATAAAGTACCAAAATCATGAAATGATGCTCTAGGTAATTCAATATACCATTTAGCTACAACACCTGTAATCGTTCATAGGAAAATATGAAGTTGAATGGAATCATCGTTGAGGGAGTTGGATGAACACCATAGATGATATGTCATGACATGTGTCGATGGGTCTTCTCCAAGATTCCTATTGAACTTTGGGATATCAGACGAAAACTTGGTGGGAATAATCAACCACCATGGTGAATGAGAGATGGGGTTATTAGTAATAAAAGTTAAGTCAGGTAATTCAAGAGTAGCCACAAAAGGAAACTGTAGATTAAAGTCCAGAGGAGGATGACCTGGGAAAGAAGGAATAGCCTAAGTAATGGGTGCTTTTATGCATGGATAGGGATGGTTATGATAATAAGGAACTTGGTTACTAAGATATGCAGGATTCTGATAACCAAAATACAAGTGAGTTTGTTGCCCAACCCCTAGATGGCGATAAAGTTGCAGGAATGCTTCGGTCTAGATTGTTGGTAGTACAATTATTATGTCTTAATATGTTTTCCTTGATGGAAACCTAATTGACATGTTAAATTTTTCATAGCAACCTATTTTTATAAAGATGTAAAAATTATGTTTCTACAGGTCAGTTCAGATGTGACAGAGAAAGGAATTCCAGTAAGTTCTTGAGAAATGAAAAAGGTAATATTTCACAATGTATATGCAAGTTTGATGAAGGCCACCTGCATACATACACATTTTGGTGTACAAGAAACTTGTGTATACATCCAGGTTTAGTATATACGCAGTTTGTATGAAGATAAGTCGCGTATACACATGGGTACGAAGAGGCCAAGTCGCATATGCCTTTTTCACTCTCAAATTATGATACCAGGGGGCATTACCATGCTATTAGACCACAATATTGAGCATTGTGTCTTCTATTTGATTCCGTCAAAGAATAACATCGGCACTTGTGTGGTTTTGGCTCATGGTATTGGTAAAGGCTAAAACTATATAAGGAGGAGAAGATCATAGTGCAATGGTGTGCATGTGTAATGGCTGTTACTGAATACTTCTCTCTGAAGTATATATGCATGGGATGGACTGTGTTTATTGGTAGATCTGGAACTATGATGCACCCTTGGATATAATGATGGATCAGGATCTTTAGACCTGAAATGACTATGTATTTGATTTATTGATGAGAGGATTGGATCTATGAACTGGTGCATGTTTGTTGAAGTGAAGTGAAGAGATATGGGTAAGTCTATAGATTTGAAAAATTCTGCAAAATTAATATTTACAGATATATACACTAGTTCATCTCGGTGAAAGTGCGTATATACTCGGCTTTGTCTTAGCTAAAGCACATATGGAAGTCAAGGTTTTCTTAAGCTTGTTGGAGAGGTTATCTGTTTATTTTTATTGTCTGTCAATCAAGTCTTCATGTAGATCTGGGTAGTTTGAATACTGTATATGCTACTAAGTTGAATATGTACAAATCTCATAAATGAGTGATTAAATATGATTAATGATGCTGACTGAATAAGGGTTCTAAAATTCTAAAAAGATATATGACTGAAAGCCTTAGATATAGTTCAATAAAGTGAAGTAGTGTATGCATTTTAAGATAATGAATGATCAAGGTTGAGATTGATTCTACATGTCAATTCTCAAATCTGCGTTTATTACCGTGTTCTGGTTACAGTGATCTCACTGTTCTGACAAAGTTTGGGTTACGTTTATTGGTGTTGATATTTATTCTGAGTTTTGTTGAAGCTATGGGATCCAATGTGAAAATTCATGAAACGTGGTCTGCAGTGCGTCTGAGGGTTGAATCCTTCAATATGGAAGTAGAAGCTTCCTACCAGTAGAAGCTAGTGTTCTGATTAGGGGGTTGTAGCTGCCTTCCAGTAGAGGCTCGTAAACAAGATCAATGGGTTGGAGCTCCCTTTTAGTAGTAACTGGAGAATGAGAGAAGGTTTCAGCCTTCTACAGGTAGATGCCTCCATACTGATATGATTTTGCATCAGTAAAATATTGCAAGTAGTTTTCCATATAATAAATATTGAATACAGAGACGACAACAGCAATGGTTTTCTCCCGAATTGGATTTCCACCTTTAATATTGGTGTTCATGTGTGATGATCTTGTGTGATGATTTATTATGTTATCACTGCTCATATTTACTACTTAACTATCTGATGCATAATTGATAATTTAGATTAAAGATTTTTTCTGGAAATAGCAAAGTTATCTCAGTATACACAAGTTTTTGTTAGTGTAGCCACATATATACACTAGTTGGGCTAATAAAAGTCACGTATAGAAATCAGTAAGAGAAAATAAAAATATTTTGATTATTGAAAATACTAATTCAACCCCCCCACCCCCCCCATTCCCCCCCCCCCCCCGCGCCCCCTCTCAGTATTTTTCCCAACAATTGGTATTAGAGAAGGTCCTTCTGAGGAAGCTTAATCTCTAGAAGGAAGGTCATATAAGATGAGAAATCAATATAGGACAACATCTATCAAACCTCCGCTCTTCAATGGAAACAATTTAATCTTTTGGAAGACAAGGAAAAGATCCTATCTTCAGTCCCTTGGAGCAATTGTATGGGCTATACTTGAAGGAAGTTATCAATATCTTGCCTCAGTTCGAGCAGATCCACCAACAAGAAAGAACTATGAAACCAATTCAAAGGTTTTCCATGCATTATTGGGGAGTTTGAATAAATCTGAATTTTTCAAATTTATGCAGTTAAATACAACAAAATAAATATGGGACAAAATCATTCTGAGCTATGAAGGTGATGTCAAGGTAAAAAGCGCTAAACTCCAAACTCTTAGAATTCAATATGAAAAACTCAAAATGCATAATGATGAAATCACTGCTAGCTTCCTTTTACATCTAGATGAGATTGTAAATTCTATGAGAAATCTTGGTGAAACTATAACTGATACTACTGTTGTAGATAAGGTTTTAAGATCTCTAACTCCTAAATTCGAGTCAAAAGTATCTGATATTGAAGAGAAGTAGGATATACAAACTATTCTTGTTTTTTAACTTCCTGGGATCCTAATTGCATGTGAAATGAGAAAATGAAGTCCATCTGAAGTCAAAGAAGTTTTTTTTAGAGCTGTTGCAAAAGGAAAGGATATGGAAGAACAAGAAGGATTACGGTATGTATCAGAAGAATATGAGATAAATTTTGTAAATAAACTACAACTTGGCACTGGGAGGTTCATAGGTAAGCTTCCTTTCATTTTTTTTTCTTGTGGAAGATTTGGTCATTATGCTACTAAGTGTCCTCATGAAGATGATCATGAAAAGGGAAAGGAATTAGAAAAAGGAGATGTTATTAGAAACAAAGCTAGACTTGTTTGTAAAGGTTATGCACAACAAGAAGGTATAGAATTTGAAGAAACATTTTCACCTGTAGCCATACTTGAATCCATAAGAATTTTTCTCTCTTTCTCAAATTTTCAACAATTCAAAGTTTATGAAATGGACGTAAAATATGCTTTCCTCAATGGTGATCTAGAAGAAAAATTTTATATGAAACAACCAGAAGGATTCATTCTCGGAAATGATGAAAAATTGTTTGAAAAATTAAACAGACTCTATATGGTCTCAAATAGGCTCCTCAGGCATGGTATTATCATCTTGACAAATATCTTCAACAACAAGGTTTCACAAAATGATCTATTGATAGTAACTTATACACAAAAATTGAGAATGATAAACTTGTAATTATTGTTGCATATGTTGATGACATCATTTTTGGGAGTAATGAAGAATCAATGAGTCAGAAATTTGCTTCTGTTATGTAGCAAGAATTTGAAATTTCATTACTTGGGGAACTAACATACTTTCTTGGCTTACAAGTGCAACAAGCAACAAATGGCATATTTCTCTCACAAGAAAAATATCTCAAGAAAATTCTAAAGAAGTATAGGATGGAAGATTGAAAACTTGTAAGCACTCCAATGGTAACTGGATGTAACCTCAGTTCTGATGATGATTCTCCCATGGTAAATCAACTAGATTATAGATCTATGATTGGAATTATGCTTTATCTGACTGGAACAAGACTAGACATTATGCATGTAGTTGGGATTGTTGGACGATTCCAAGTAAATCCAAAAGAGTCACACCTTCAAGCTGTAAAAATAACATTGAAATATCTACAAGGGACTCAATACTTTGTTCTATGGTATCCAAAGAATGTTGATCTCACTCTTCTGCTTACACAAATGTGTACTGGGCTGGAAATGTTGATGATCGAAAAAGAACTAGTGTTGGTGCATTCTATATGGAGCCCTGATTAGTATCTTGGTTCAGCAAGAAACAAAGATCTATTGCCCTATCTAAAACAGAAGCAGAATATGTGACTGTTGCATCATGTTGCACACAACTTCTTTGGATGATGCAGACACCACAAGATATTCAAATTAAATGTTCTCCTTCCATCTCCATCTTATGTGATAATACAAGTGCCATCAATATCTCAAGAAAATATATTATGCATTCTAGGACCAAGCATATTCCTATCAAGTATCACTTCTTATGCGAAGAAGTGCTTGAGAAAAAGGTTAAATTGGAGTATGTTCCCTCCAAATAAAAAGTTTCTAATATATTTACTAAACCTCTTCCTATGGAAGCATTCGAATATCTCAGAGATAAGCTGGGAGTTGTCTCTACCTTTCTTATCAATTCTGCTTAATATCAGAAGATTAAATTCGGTACGCTGATTGTGTAATGTCCCAAATCTAGAAATTTTTGCTCCATCGGGAATATCTTAAGATATTCCTATTTTCCAACTGCAAGAGTATTAACAATCAACACTGAACTATCTCAGAGATTGACTGCAGGGGCATTTACTAGATATGTCATCTTCACAAGGAAGGATGAGATCCAGAGACTACCTGGGCCACTAGCAGACTCTGCCAATAGAACTTGTCAAGAGTTAATATTTCCCTTCAAGGAATTTCTGCAACAGCTGTCCATGAGGACGTTGTATAAGGAATCCCATGTAAAAATAGGGAAATCCAGTGCTAGGATTCCTTAGAATATGTCTAATACAAACTCCCTACAGAATATAAGCTGAAAGAAATAACCCTAAGAAGGTTATTCAGATCTCCCACCAACAAGTATACTGAAATAATGCTCAATCAGAGGATCTTCAGCAGCATGAAAACTTCAATATGAACAGTAGTGAAATAATGCAACATATAATTCTAGAAGAGTAAAAATCTGATACATAATGTATAGCAGAAAATATTATACAAGATCCTTGAGGAAAAGACCTCTCAAACTGAGTGCAAATCAGCCTCTAAGGAAAATGTACATAAACAAGAGAATGCATTGCCGCATAAATCCAACTACTATGAACTGCGCAGTCTATGAGGGAAAATGACTGCAACTGATATATATATGAGATGATACAGCAATAAGAGCTCAAATAAAGATGGGGAAGCAAGATCTCAACCCCAGAAAATTTTATTACAACAATCCTCCAAGGGATTGGCTAAAATATGTAAAATAGTAAAATGTCAGAGTTGCAGTGTAGCTGCTGCGACTCAAATATAATACAACATAGGAGAAGGAAGTAGATGCTGCAATAAACCATGATACCTCCTCCAATGATATCCAAGGTAAAGGGGTTGATCCCCTTACTAAATATTGCACTCACTAGTGCACAAAATGAGCTCCACCTGCAAACCCTCTCTGAGAATAACGTTATAGGAAGAAGGGACTGCACTGGGCATGAGAGAAACACATATGGCCTGATGCCAAATCTAAAATATGAGCTCCGAAAATCTCCTTTTCTGATTTCCTAGAGAAGGAATGAGCTTCCCCTCTACAAACTAACTCCAGAAGTGAGATGATGAAGGCCCCTCACTGCAACACTAGCAACTCTAGCATTCTCTTACTGCAAGAATAACGAAATAGCTACAAATGACTGCATTGGCCTCAAGCCAAGATGTGAGGAAGATGAAGAAAAATATCTCCATGGCCTCCCATGGAAGAGAAGGGCATTCCTAAACATGAATTCCACTTGTGCTAAGCAGCACCAAGTTGAAGAGAGCTTCAACTTCAAATTCTATCTCCAAAGAATGATCTCCACAATGGCTCTCCTTCATCTTTTATGCAAAGTATGCATGGACCCCACTCACATTAGGGTTTCTCTCATTTCAATTTTTCCCTCCTCTCTAACTACGCAATCTTCTTGTGCAAGCTTCCCCTCTTAGGGTACATTGTTGACTTTGGTCAACCATGGTCTAGCTCACTTGCCTTTGGCCATTTTCACACTTGGGGCTGCTACCATAAGCAACTTAAGTGACTTTTTGCACCTTAGGAGTGTTTTTTAAATTGCTACATGTTTTCCCTCACCCATTTTATTCCTTTTATTAAAATAAAAGAAAAATTAGCATTCCAAATACTTTATTGCAAAATTTGGAACATTACAGTCCTCCCCTCCCAAAACTTGCTTGTGCTTGTCCTCAAGAAAGAGCAAGGATGAACTGAAAAAATTCCTCCACTCAAGGCATGGAGTCTGAAATATCCTCATGTAGATCCTCCATCCTCAATAAATCAACCAAAAAAATGAGTCACCCTCCAACTAGGCAACTCCTGAAAGTACTCCTCCACCTTGTGCTCATGAGAAATAGGTGGGCTGAATTTCTGAACTTAGCAAGCCTCATAGCCTACCCCACGCTGTCCTCTTCTCGACCTATGATGAATGTGGAGTGAAAGTTGAACTTGGGCTGCAATAGTGTTTCCTTCAAGAGGCAAGATGAAGTCTAGATCCCCAAGGACCTCTCCTCCAACGCTGCAAATCAAGCTGGCCCAAATCCCCACATATGTGATGAGTTGGAATCCATCAACATATGGCATCCAAGCAATCATATGGTTCACCTCATGGAAAAACACATGGCTGAACATGGTGACCATATCATCTTCCATACTTCCCTTGTAGCATGTGCTGCAAAAGAATGGAGGTTTTCCTTCCCAAAGGGCACATCTTCCCAATGAGTCTCTCCCTCCTCATGATACATATGGGGCTGCTACTGATATATGGCTGAAATGAAATGGTCTTCAAAAGAGACCCAAGCCACCCCATCAAACATAAAAACCATGAATTTCCTCCTCCAAAATTTTGGACTCCCCAAATAACTCCTCCCACATGAAGGAAAGAGATGAAGCTTGGCAATCATGGGCTGCCCATTGCTTCTCCTGAAACATACATGAAAAGTATGGAGAATCATAGTCCCAATGGGCATCATCAACTCATATCCCACTCTCCAAACAATCTCCCCATGAACCAATAAAAATATTCAATATATGGAACCAAGAATCAGTAGAAGCAAGTTGTCTCATGACAACCGGAAAGTCGATCATTGTTCCACCAAGGGAACCTACACAGTGCACTCCTGGCCTGCATCAAAATGAAAAATAACAAGTGTTTTAGAGCCACTTGTTTTCTGCCACATTCATCCTGCAATATGTTATCATGAAAGAAAAATTTTGTGCCAAAAGTGCACACCAAAACTATGTGGCTTTCCCCCACAATCCACTGCTGAAATGGCCATCATTTTGCTCCCTCATCATGTACTTTGGCCTTTGAGATAAAATGGCTCCAATGAAAAGTCCCCCTTACTACAACATATTAGGGGAGTGGTTGTTCCAACCATCTCATCATCTCTTGGGCTATGCATCTAGCCAAGTGCTGATATACATCCATTAGGAAGCCTTCCCAAGTGGACTCCTCCATTAATGAACAATATGCATGAAAATGCATGAAAAAAGAACCCATAAATAGTGCATGTAGATCCCTCTTCTTGTGCTTGTGAAACCAAGCCAAGAGAGTCAAAATGTAATAAGGAGTTCTCTCCTCCATTACTCCTTCATGCTCATCACCTACATGCCTCCAAAATATATCACTTGTGAAGTGGCTTTGAAAACACTCCAACAAGTAATCCATGCTCTCAAGTGACAGCGCTGCTGGCCTATGGAGTAGGGCCATTGTCAACTCAAAGCTTCCCTCTTTGACATGAATCTTGCCAAAGACTCCTCCCATCATGTTGCTGCAAATGTAGAGCTCCTCCCATGAAGAGTTTATACTTGGCATCCAAGATCAAAGAACAGTCCTCTTACACTATGCTAGTGCCTCCTCTTGCTCCCGCAACAACCAATTAAAATCTGAGCAACAAGAGTGTTTTATACTCCCATATACTTCCACCATTCTCAATCTGAAATGGGAACATAATGAGTGGTAAGATAAATGCCACCCCATCATGATGCACCCATACTATCCTCTTTTTCCATCAAGAGCAACAATTGTGAAATGATCCTGGGAGTTGTGGGTTATGGATCCTTCACATTTCCGCTGGGCACACTCCATCCATAAGGATCTGCTCTTTGGTGCAAGTATCTTGCCACTTGGTACCTCTTCACAAGAGCCACCATTGTCCCAAAACATATTTCTCTTTTTTTATTTCATGGGACATTTAAATGCAATCTCCTTCATGACAAAATTTCAAAACCCCACCCTCACATGTGATGCATGGCTCATCAATAGTGCATGAGGATGATGAGGGTTTCTTTCCTCAAAATAGCACAGTGCAGTGAAGGTATCCTTCTCTATACAATCATCATGCAATAATGTACAATCCTCCATGATAGATGCAAACTCATGCATACCTTGGAGAGATTTGGAAGAATCTTGTGTTGCTGCAAGAGTCTACTCCTCAAGTGTGCTGGCTGCCTTAATAGTTTAAGGTGGAGGCTGCTGCTCCATGAGTGTAACAGTGCTGGAATGTGCCTCTGGTGGTGAGGGCTCCTCCCTCCTTTGGCCAAATCTTCTGATCAAGATCTGATAAAAATCAGCAAGAGTATAATCCCTTGCATGCCTCCCATGGCTGAACCACCAAGTTCTTTCCTCTACCTGCTGAACAAGTGTGAAGAAGATAGAGTCTCTTGGAAGACCCTAGGGTTTGCTCCATATTCAGAAAGATACTCAATTAGAATTTTTAATTCCAAGTGCTATCCATGCTTATGCTCTGCTTCTCTGTGAGAATAGGAAGTGCATGGTCCTTCCTCTTCTCCTTTTTCTGTCTCCTCAACCTCCTTGGAGAGGTTGCTGCTGGACCCAAAACTGATGAGATCAATCTCATCCTCTACATTATTCTGGCATCTTGTTCTCTAAAATTCAAACTTCATAGGCGGAGCCAAGTTCGAAGCTCTGATACCACTATAATGTCCCAAATCTGGAAATTTCTGCTCCATCAGGAATATCTTCAGATATTCCTATTTTCCAACTCCAAGAGTATTAAAAATCAACACTGAACTATCTCAAAGATTGAATGTAGGGGAATTTACTGGATATGTCATCTTCACAGGGAAGGATGAGATCCAGAGGCTACCTGGCCCACTAGCAGACTCTGCCAATAGAACTTGTCAAGAGCTAATATTTCCCTTCAAGGAATTTCTGCAACAGCTGTCCATGAGGAAGCTGTATAAGGAAGCCCATGTGAAAATAAGGTAATATAGTACTGGGATGCCTTATAATATGTCTGATAAAAACTCCCTGCAGAATATAAGCCCAAAGAAATAACCCTAAGCAGGTTATTCATATCTCCCACCAACAAGTATACCGAAATAATGCTCAATGAGAGAATCTTCAGCAGCATGAAAACTTCAATATGAATAGCAGTGAAAGAATGCAACATATAATGCCAAAAAATTAAAAATCTGATACATAATGTATAGCAACAAATATTATACAAGATCATTGCAGAAAATACCTCTCAAGGTGAGTGCAAATCAACCTCTAAAGAAAATGTACATAAACAAGAGAATACATTGCTGCATAAATCCAGCTACTATGTACTGTGTAGTCTATGAGGGAAAATGACTGCAACTGATATATATATATGAGATGATACATCAATAAGAGCTCAAATAAATATGGGGAAGCAAGATCTCAACCCCAGAAAACTTTATTACAACAATCCTCCAAGGGATTGGCTAAAATATGTAAAACAATAAAATGCCAGAGTTGCAGTGTAGCTGTTGCAACTCAAATATAATACAACATAGGAGAAGGAATTAGATGCTGCAATAAACCATGATACCTCCTCCAATGATCTCCAAGGTAAAGGGGCTGATCCCCTTACTGAATATTGCACTCACTAGTGCACAAAATGAGCTCCACCTGCAAACTCTCTCTGAGAATAACGTTGTAGGAAGAAGGGACTGCTCTGGGCATGAGAGAAACACATATGGCCTGATGCCAAATCTACAATATGAGCTCCAGAAATCTCCTTTGCTGATTTCCTAGAGAAGGAATGAGCTTCCCCTCTACAAACCAACTCCGGAAGTGAGATGATGAAGGTCCCTCACTACAACACCAGCAACTCCAGTGTTCTCTTATTGCAAGAATAACGCAATAGCTAAAAATGACTGCATTGGCCTCAAGCCAAGATGTGAGGAAGATGAAGAACAATCTCTCCATGGCCTCCCATGGAAGAGAAGGGCATTCGTAAATAGGAATCCCACTTTTTTTAAGCAGCACCAAGTTGAAGAGAGCTTCAACTTCAAATTCTATCTCTAAAGAATGATCTCCACAATGGCTCTCCTTCATCTTTTATGCAAAGTATGCATGGACCCCACTCACATTAGGGTTTCTCTCATTTCAATTTTTCCCTCCACTCCAACTACACAATCTTCTTGTGCAAGCTTCCCCTCTTGGGTACGTTGTTGACTTTGGTCAACCATGGTCTAGCTCACTTGCCTTTGGCCCTTTTCACACTCGGGGCTGCTATCTTAAGCCACCTAAGTGACTTTTTGCACCTTAGGAGTGTTTGTTAAATTGCTACATGGGTTCCCTCACCCATTTTATTCCTTTTATTAAAATAAAAGAAAAATCAATGTTACAAATACTTTATTTCAAAATTTGGAACATTACATATTGCATGTAGGTGAATCATGTATATATGCGAATTTCTGTACATAAAACCGCACATGGTTTTTGCTGACAAAAATTATATGGGTCAGATTTCATAACAGTCTGTGGTGTTGTTGGATAAACTCTGTTGTTCTGGTATTCATCTTACAGTACCTTTCTTTGATATTTATCTCCTTGATGAAGATGCTTTGATGAATTGGTTGTTGAAGGTGTTCAGGATGCATAAGTTTAGGGGGAGCATTTTCCTTGCTGAAGAGGATGCATTGTTGGCATTATGATTGGTTGTTTTGTCATGATCTCCTATTTGAGATTTTTTGGTTATACATAGTCATATGTGTTATTTGATGAAAAGGTCATGTTGAGACCTATGATGTAAATTTTTCATATTCAGTCATGTGTAAGGACTTGTTCAAATTTGTAAATCCACTTTGTTGGGTAATTGACTCAATATGTAAATCCTCTTGGTTGGATCCTTGATGTAATTTTGATGTCCTTAGTGATCGGAAGGGTCACACTCTGTTGAGCTAAAGAGTCATGTATTTCATTGAAATTCTATCCACATGTGATTAGGGGGAGCAATTGTCCGCCCTTTGCTCTTGATGTCAAAGGGGGGCAATGTTTAGTGTTTAAATAATGTTTATGTATCTACAGGATGTGGTGATCAAACTCCATCATGGTTGCCATCAATTCCAAAGTGGGAGATTGTTGGCAATATGATTATTATGTCTTAATATGTTGTCCTTGATGGCAACCTACATGACGTGTTTCCTTTTTTATAGCAACTTATTTTGATAAAGATGTAAAAATGATGTTTATACGGGTCAGTTTAGATGTTACAGAGAAAGGAATTCCAGTAAGTGCTCGAGAAATGAAAAAGATAATATTTCACAATGTATATGCAAGTTTGATGAAGGAAACCCATGTACATATGCAAGTTGGTATATAGGCAACCCATGTATACATCCAGATATAGTATATATGAAGTTTGTATGCCTTTTGCGCACTCAAATTATGATACCAAGGGGAATTATCATGGTATTATCCCACATTATTAAGAGTTGTGTCATCTATTAGTTTCTGTCAAAGAATACCATTGGAACTTGTGTGGTTTTGGCTCATGGTATTGGTAAAGGATAAAACTATATAAGGAGAAGAATATCATAGTGCAATGGTGTGCATGTGTGAGGTTTGTTACTAAATACTTCTCTCTGAAGTATATCTACATGGGATGGACTATTTTTATTGGTACATTTGAAACTATGATGCACCCTTGTATACAATGTTGGATCAGGATCTCTAGACCTAAAATGACTATGTATTTGATCTATTGATGAGATGATTGGATTTGTGACTTGGCGCATGTTTGCTGAAGTGAAGTGAGGAAATCTGGGTAAGTCTATAGATCTGAAACATTTTGCAAAATTAATATTTATAGATCTATACACTAGTTTGTCTTGGTGAAAGTGTGTCTACACGTAGCTTTTACTCAGCGAAAGTGCATATGGAAGTCAGGGTTTTCTGAAGCTTGCTGGAGAGGTTATCTGTTTATTGCTGCTATATTTTTGATGTCTATCAATGAAGTCTTCATGTAGATCTAGGTTTTTTGAATATTGTATATGTTGCTAAGTTGAATATGTACAAATCTGATCAATAAGTGATTAAATATGATTAATTTTTCTGACTGAATAAGGGTTCTACAATTCTAAAAAGATATTTGACTAGAAGCCTCAGATCTAGTTATGAGACTGATCATATTCTAGAAATTCAATATTCTTTGATCTATAAAAAGGTTCATGTGAAGGAAATCGTGTATATACATGGGTTCAATAAAGTGAAGTAGCATGTGCATTTTAAGATAATGAATGATCAGGGTCGAGATTGATTCAACATGTTGATTCTGAAATCTGGGTTTATTATTGTGTTTTGGTTAGAGTGATCTCACTGTTCTGAATGAAGTTTGGGTTAAGTTTATTGTTGTTGATCTTTATGATGAGTCGTGTTGAAGCTGTGGGATCCAGTGTGAAAATTTATGAAACGTGGTCTACAGTGGGTCTGAGGGTTCAAGCCTTTAGTATGGAAGTAGAAGCTTCCTGCTAGTAGAAGTTGGTGTTTTGATCAGGGAGTTGTAGCTCCCTTCCAGTAGAGGCTGGTAAATGAGATCAGGGGGTTGGAGCTCCCTTCCACTAGTAACATGAGAATGAGAGAAGGTTGCAGCCTTCTCCAGGTAGATGCCTATGTATTGATATGAGTCTGCATCAGTACAATATTGTAAGAAGTTTTCCATATAATAAATATTGAAGACAGAGACGAAAACAGCTGTGATTTTCTCTCGAATTGGGTTTCCACCTTGGTGTTCATGTGTGATTCTCTTGTGTGATGATTTATTATATTATTACTGCCTATCTGATGCATAACTGATAAGATAGGTTATATAATGTTTCTAAAATTTTATCTAAATTGTAAATTTATCTCAGTATACGAAATTTTCTGTTAGTGTAGCCACGTATATACGCTAGTTTGGCCAATCAAAGTCGCGTATATTAATTATTAAGAGAAAAGAAAAGGATTGTGATTATTAAAAATATTGAAAGATTCCACCCTTCCCCCCCCTCTTAGGCCTTGAAAAGGTGCGTGATGAGGTCCATATTGTTTCCTGATAGAGGTTTGAATTTCACCTTGGATATGGTGGGTTCGGTTGATACTGCTCCAAATTTTGAAGAATGTGACCTACCAAAATTTGAGGAGAAATCTACACAAGCGATTGAGAAGATGAGGAAACTTGTACAGTTTGACTAAGTGTTGGAACAGGGTTCCCTAACCTGCATTTTTTGTATAATTTTGTAATAGTCAGTCCTGCGTAGGGGTTTTGGGGTGGTTCAAAGCCTCTAATGTTTTGTAATGTGTTAAAGGGTAGCTCTAGGGTCCGAAAACCACTCTTTGTAGACCATCAGATAATAAAGTCTCAGATATTATAAATAGATAGAATAGTTGGGTCTATTATGAAAGTAAGTCGATAGATTGATGCTACGGGTGAACTGTTAAGATCTGTTTGGTTGTTTTGGGTAAGGACTCCCTACTTTTGGTTGTGTGCGTATGAGATACTCGATCCTGCTATGTGCGGACCCACTAGGGCATGTGTGCGTGGGTTGTGTTTGGATTGTAAGTGGATCTTTGATATTAATGAATGCGAAGTATCGTTGAAGTATCTGTGTGTTATACTGGATTGGTTATGTTTCTTTGCTGAAAGCGCATTTGTGATATTTATTGAAGCTGCGAATGTATTTGTGTTATGGAATTAGCATAAGTATATATTTTGATCTGATATTGGTTGCGATTATAGTGCTCTGTGATGGTATTTGGTAATGCATAAGCGGATGCGAATGCATTGATTAGATCTGATAGCTTTGATATGGTTATATGTTGATTACACTATTAAAGGAGCTACGAATAGACTCATTTTGTGTGAACCTAGTAAGTTATAACACAGATCTGCCTTGAATTACCTACTCTCTCTCAAGGTGCAGAAAAATTTTTCCAGCACCCTCCCATACTACTTCGGGTGAGACCTTGGCCTGCACAAGTAGGTCATTGCCGAAAGGGCTAGTAGTATAGGGGTTTTTTGGCAAACCTTAACCTCCGAACCCAGGTCAGGACCCCTCAAGCCAACAAATGGTTCTATTTCCGGGACCGAAAGAATTTTGAGAGAGGGATCGGGTAACACCATGAGTTCATTGGAGACCTTGGAGGGTGGAAATTGAAGACTGGTTTGAAAGACAGATTCAGGAATTTGCTATAAAAGAGAATCACAGAACGAAGCTGACAACTGAGAAGTGGAAAAACAGGTACATATTCACTTAATTATATGAGATTTTCTTTGTAGCCTTTACGCAAGAGCTTCAGGGGTGGTTGGAAAGGCTCGTAGAATTCTAGACATGTTGGAAGGACGATCAAGTTATGCAGTTGACACTAGAATTGATTCAACAGTTGGAGAGAACTGACAATTTGATCACCCGTACAGTAGATCACTGGGTGGATAGTGTGCTAGGAGGATTTGTGACAGAATTTAAAATCGATCAGTTCGTATCCTATTCTGAAGCAGAGAGGAGGTTCTTAAAAGGTTTCCAAGGTAAGTTCTTGAAAACACTGCCATTGTTAATCAAAATATTACTATGCAAAAAAAGCATTTTGTGCAGCCACACCGAGTGAATGTCCTATGATATAAGTGAGAGTACAACATGAAGTGGTAAGTACTATTGAAATAATCAAGAAGGAGATAGATTCTTCTATAGTCCATTAAGAGAATCCATTATACATTAAAGAAATAATCCTCCAGCTACACCACCTTCAAGTCAACATAAGGGTAAGAACTCACCCACACCTCTGTCACCACCGGAAGAATATATGGCCACACACATGAAGCTACCCACCTTCAAGGGTGTAGGATATGAAGATATGGACTGATTTTGGTTTCTACAGAATCAGTATGGACTACGTAGAATGTGGCTACTGATGTTGTAAAGAGAGCGTAGCTATCCTTTGCCTTTGAAGGAAGGGTCTTGGACTGGTATATGGGATACGTAGGACAAAATGTGGATCCATCTATTCAAGAATTAAAATAGCTTTAAAAAGGTAGTTCTGAAAGCCTAAGTACTACTTGCAGCTAGTAACTGACCTAAAATACTTTAGAAAAGGACCCACTGAGTCTGTATGGGAAGCTGATCAGCGGTTAAAGAAGGTTATCAGAGATGGAGAATTTCAGTATGATGATAGACAACACAAGGAATGGTTTATTGCTATGCTGCTACCTCACTTGCGTGGACCTATGGGTCAGTAGGCGATTGAGACACAAGCCTTGGATATTTCTATGAAACTAGAGGCTGCGCCAAGTTACGATGCCCAATTTGGAGTGCAACAGATCAAGGGAAAACTGGAGGCAATGCACCTTGAAATATAGAATCTGTGAAAAGAATGGGGGAAAGAGGATAGTCCAGACATATGGTGCATAAGATGAAGGGTGTTCGGTCATACCAAGGATCAGTGTCCTCTGCTGATGGATTACATGCAGGCTGGGGGACCTAGCCCATTCCGCCCTAAGGAGGCTATGGGGCCAACTGGCTCAACGTTATGGTGCGCTGATTGTCGTGTTGTCGAGCTACATGATACTAACCACTGTCCCTGTCTTGGTGCTTATGTTTCAAAATTGAAGCAACAATGTTGTCGATTCTGCTCCTCTGTGGCGCATGACGAGCATAACCTGTCAGACTTATGAATTGATGATAGATCAAGGAAACCTATACAGGGTATAGGCTGACCCTTCTTCACCACTTTCTCCCTCAAGCAGAGGAGGCTCCCCGACAAGGGGCAGGGGAGGGGGAAGGGGTGGAGGTGTAGGTCGTGGAAGAGGAAAATTGATCTATTACAACTGTGGAGAAATAGGGCACTTTTCGAAGGACTGTCTATTAGTATGAATCATAATCGCAAGTGTATGAAAAAGGCTCAATTTAGCCGTGCATAAAAAACAACCTTAATAGAAAATATGGCTACCAATATCTTTAGATCTGCAATTAGTTGACCAAGCTAAATGCTGCAAAATCTAGATCTATGCATTAAAAGAAATTAAGCAGTAAATAAAAACAAGAGTTTCTCCATGCATCCAATAGACAAGACAAGAATACGTTTAAAGAATTTTTTATTTATGGCACCTGGGAGGAGAACATATAAGGATGTTACCATTCCTCCTCAATGGGATGGGTTCTTGTAAGTCCTCATCACTTCAAATCTAAAATCCTTCTCTCTTGATGGTGTAGAAAACCCAGACAAAAATGGATATAAAAGGGAGCTCACAAGAAAAATGATAGCAAATATGACAATGATGGTGGATCAAAGTTAGACCAAGAGTATAGATCTAGAATGATCTTTAGGCAAAAAAAGGTACTGAGTGAATGGAAAAACTCTTCTATTTATAGCAAAATATTTAGTTAGTCTAGATATTGGTGCATAATTAAAATATTATTAACCAAATCAAGATCCAACTTTTATGGAATATTTTACTATATTTGTTGGAGGGAAAAAGAGTTTGACTTTGGTCAAATCCCTTTATTTGTAAACAATGAATAAATAAATGATTTATTTATTATTTTAAGGATGTGGTTGAGTAATAATCAAATAAATAATTATTTATGAATGATTTAGTCAAATTTAACAAGGAATATTATTTAAATAAGGTTTACATAACTATTCCTAGAAAATAATAAGATAAATAATAATTTATCTAATTAATTTTCCTGTTTTGGGTTAAATATGACCTGGAATATTAATTAAACTATTGTTTAACTAATTATTCCTTGAGGAAAATCAAACAAATGTGGATTTGTTTAATATTTCCTAATGGGGTTTCCTGTTTAGACCATAAACAACTTAATAAAGGTGGTTTACTAAGTTATTTTTCACAGTGAAAGAAATTTTACTTAGGGTAAAATTGGTCTTACATTGTGTACTTAGTTCCATCTAATAGTAAGAGGTTAGATGACCAAAAAATGGTGTAACACTGTCTGAACCCTGCGAGGCAATCTTGTCGATATTGTCAACAATTGGACAATGTGATTGAAGACTATCCAATCTTGATAGCAAAAATACAGGAAAAACAATAGACACATATGCAGAATGTGCAGAGGGTTAAGGTGGAACCGCGTGATGAAGGACCAAGTATTAATGTCATAATGCGTAGCGACATGGCTACTGGAGGAGCTAAGGATAAAGTTGCGACTGAATCTCTTATCCGAAAAGCAGTTGTCAAGCAGTAAATCTTGGACCTATAGAAGGAAAAGGAAAACTTCGTCGCAGCTCGCAAAGACTTTACTAAGGATGAGGCGTCTACTTCAAAAGCTCTAGTAAACCTAAGAATAGACGATGATGTTAAACCATTTCTACAGGCATGTATGAAGCTGCTAAGCAACCAGAAGGTAGTAGAAAATTTGCAAGAACTAATAGATAGCTGCGTAGAAAGAACTAACCCTTCCTCGGAAGTTTAGCATGTGCACAAAGTTTACAAGCATAAGAAACTCACTGGTCGGGAAATGCGGCTAATAGTGCATATTGGCGACTAGGAAATGGATCAGGTTATTTTGGACCTAGGGTCAGATGCGAACGTATTGCCGAAGAAAACTTAGTTGTGGATGGGAGAGCCTAAGTTGGAATGGTCTACTATCCAGCTACGCATGGAAAAAAAATATAAGATCATACCATTGGGGAGGTTGTCAAAGATTATGGTAGATATTGCAGGAGTTAAGGTCCGCACCAACTTTGAGGTAATTCAGATTGTGGAAGATGCAGACCCCTATCCTACGCTCCTAGGACTATATTGGGCAATAGACGTGGGAGGAATTATCATCCTAAAGAAAAAGAGAATGGTGTTTGAGAATGAGGGTATGAGGGTGATAGTCCCACTAGACCTTGTGGAAGGAGATCGTTATACAGAACCAGTGCATGAAGAAGATAATTTGGATCACATCTATAAATTAACTCCTCGAGACAAGGATTGGATCAATCCAACGACTGATGGTATGCTTTGCTAGGATAAGGAAAATGAATTCTTCTTTGACTCCGACGGGGAGATAGAAAATTGGCAGAATCGGTTACATGATGTATCTACGCTGCGATGTCTTAGAATCACAAAGAACTTCAGTGTATCTCCTATGAGGTAAGAGAACTGCCCTACTTTGATGGTTCTAGTAGTATTCAGGAGTTTTTGTGAACATTTGAAGCTGAAGTCCCATGGGAGAAAAGGATGTGGGACGTTAATCTAGCCATGTGCAACCCCTACGAGGTGGTCAGACACACATAATGGGATGTTCCAGGATTGGGAAGAGTGTCGCGAAATGATGGTCCTACAGTTTTAACCCCCGGCTCACCTGCACGTAAAGACTTTCCTTGGCCTAGGGGACCTGCGCAAGCACTTGTCCGCATGGATGGAGGAATGGTGCGAAAGAACTACAGAGGAATGGGTCCACCTATTCATTCATACCTTGGGGCGAATCCCAACCACATGGTATTTAGATGCAAAATTACACCTGCGCACCCACCACTGGGAAACCCTAAAGGACAAGTTCATAGGGACATTCGGTTTGATAGATGGAACAGAGTCACTCGACGAAGCTCTGTAGGATATAGATGACTTAGTATTTGATGAATCACACCCTTTTGTAGCACATGGGGCACAAAGGTGGGAGACATAGATGCAGGATATTGTTGATTTTTGTAATATATCAATGGAGGAATGTGATGAAGACCCGCAAAATATTTCTATCTCAGAGTTGGAGGGCAAGCGTGTAGTTGTGTGACCCCCACTGCAAACCGTCAATGTCACTAAGCCTCTGAAGCTACGAGAAGTCAACATTGGGATGGAGGAGAAACCTAAGCTAGCTAAAATAGGGGAATACTGGGATGATGATATTGTGGGAAAAGTCACGGAAATCCTCACTGAATACCAGGACCTAATTCCAACAAAATTCTCCAAACTCAAAGGGATTACAAGGGACCTAGGGGTCATGCACATCACTTTAAAACCAGATGCGCGCCCTGTGAAACAATGCCCTTATCAGTTGAATCCCAAGTATAAGTAGAAAGTCAGGGAAGAACTTGACAAAATGATAGCCGCAGGTATCATCGAACCAGTCGAATAATCAGATTAGGTAAGTCCTATGGTGGTTCAGGAGAAAAATACTAAGGGAGAGATACGACTCTGTGTTGACCTATGCAAATTGAATGATGCCTGTGTACATGATCCCTTTCCTACACCATTCTTAGATGAAATCCTTGATAACGTGGGAGGGCAGGAAGTGTACTCATTCATAGACGGGTTCTTAGGCTACCATCAAATTAGTATCGCACTTGAATATCGCAGCAAAACTACATTTTCCACTGAATGGGGATCTTTCCAGTACATTGTCATGTCGTTTGGGCTCAAGAATGCCCCTGTCATATTTTCATGGGTGTTGGTCACCATATTCAAGGAGTTCATCCACAATTTTTTGGAGGTATATTTTGATGACTGGACGATCTTCGGGCTAGTAAAGAAGAACATCTCAAACTTGCGCATGATGTTGGACGCTTGTAGAAAGCACCAAATTTCCCTGAATATCAAGAAGTGCATATTTTGCACACCCTTTGGGATATTGCTAGATCACATAGTCTATTGACAAGGATTGATTGTTGACCCTGCCAAGATAGCAATGATCATCAACCTGGCAGTACCTACAACTGAGAAACAGCTACGCTCTATCCTCGGGCATACAGGCTACTACAGGAAGTTCATTCAAGGGTACGCGGTGATCAAAACACCTATGGAAATGTTGCTAAAGAAGGACATTTCATTTTTTGGGAGGAGGAATGTCAGAAGAGCTTCGAACTACTCAAGGAGAAGATCGTTTTTGTGCCTATCCTTATATTTCATGACTGGGTGAAGTTTTTCCATGTTCACATAGATGCATCAAGGATTTCCCTAGGAGCTTTCCTTACACAGCTTGGAAACGGAGACATTGAACATCCAGTTGCATTTTCTAGTAGGAAAATTTCTAGTGCGGAGCGCAACTATTCCAATACTGAGCGTGAAGGGTTGGCCATGGTATACACCCTGCAAAAATACAGGCATTATCTGTTAGGAGGGCACTTCAAGATGTTTACAGATCACTCAAATTTAAAGTACCTAGTGAATAAGCCTATGTTGGGGGGGAATATTTGCTGATGACTACTACTATTTCAAGAATATGACTTGGAGATTATCGTAAAGCCAGTGAAGCTGAATGCCAGGCCAAATCACTTATCCTGAATTGAAAGTGGCGAAGATTCGACCAACCTAGAAGAGGGACTTCCTGATGCATAGCTGTTCACTAGTAAGGTATTTGATGCACACTTCACTGACATCATTTGACTATGGGGATGGCGCCTGTAGATTATTCAGTATAAAAGAAGATATAGCTAGTTACCCACGCAGTGGATTTTACCATCATCGTAGACCATTTGGGAGCCGACGAAGTGCTGCAAAGATACGTAGTGGAGCATGAAAGGCACGCCATCTTAGTAGAAGCCCACAGGGGTATAGCAAGAGGTCACTACACAGGAAAAGAAACAATGCAGAAGATCTTGAGAGCTAGGCTATGGTGGCCCACACTGCATAGCGACTCTCACGAATATTGCAAAGCCTACGATATGTGCCAAAGGACAAGAAGGGCATCGCGCAGATATGAAATTCCCCTACAACCGCAAATGGCCCTGCAAGCGTTTGAAAAATGGGCCATCGACTTCGTTGGGCCCATCAACCTGCTAGGAAAGAAGACAGGTGTGTGCTACACCATCACTGTGACTCATTATGTAACTAGATAGGCCGAAACATAAGATGTTCAGGATTGCGCTGCAGATACCGCTGCACACTTCATTTTTGAACATATTCTGACCAGTTTGGTTATCCGAAGATCCTAATGAGCGATAGAGGTACACACTTTGTGAATGAAACAATACATGCCTTGACTGAAGAATTTCAGATCCACAACGCGAGAAGCACCCCGTATCATCCACAGTAAAATGGAGTTGTAGAAGATTTTAATAAAATATTGGAGAAGGCACTGACTAAGGTCTGTAACGTCAATCGCAGTGACTGGGATGTGCACATCCTGTCAGTCCTTTGGGCCTATTGAACCACCTGTAAGAAGTTGACTGGAAAAACACTGTTTCGGATGGTTTATGGTAAGGAGGCCATTATGCCTATGGATTATCTCGTTCCTAGCCTACGCATCACATCCTTTACCAACATGGAGGAGCCTGATATCATGGAGCAACGGTTAGCACATCTTGTGGCCTTGGAGGAAGATCATTTCATTGCTAACTTCCATCAGTAAGTTTAGAAGCCCCAGGATAAGGCATGGCATGATCGACATATTTGGAAAAATACATTTGCGGAGGGATAATTGGTCATGCTATATAATAGCCAGTTTGGGAAACACCGAGGGAAGTTCCATCAGCACTGGCTAAGTCCCTATATGGTAAAGGAAATTACTGACAGAGGAGTTGTCCGATTAGCCACCCTACGTGGTGATATGGTACCAGGATATTTCAATGGAAGCCAACTCAAACCATACCAAATCAAATGACTATATGGCTGGAGTAGCTATATGGGGCGAAATACGTGCATGCAGGAGGACAAACAAAGGCAGGATCGTGGTATGCGCAGGTATCATTTGCAAGTTTAGAATCATAGAGAGGTGTGATGGGAGCGTAGGGGTGCACTCGGAGCACAGGAGGTGTGCTGGAAGCATAGGGGTAATCTACAGCTGCGAAAACTAGCCATTGGAACAATAAAACTAGGTAAAAAGAAAATTTTACCATTGAAAGGGGCAGGCAGCCGACAATTAATGAGGTGATTTCTAAAGATTTTTTACTATTTAATTAATGGTAAGTTTCTAATAAGCCGCACCCACCCGTTGGTTGATCTCCGAGGCTATAAAAGCATAAGGATAGCTTAGAAGAGGGTTTTGTGTATCTTGAATAGTTTGTTCTTTGTGAAATTCTGTGAGTATTGCGCTTTGTTCATGTCTGAGTGTGCTTCCCCCTCTGATAGTAGCAACACCTGAGTTCATTTTTCACACAAGAATGACTGAAATTAATCCTCCTGAATCCTCCCAGACCATGGCCTCAGCGCAGAAAGAATCTTAAGGAAGTGTTTGGTCTCAACCTAGTCTCCTAAATTGAGTTCATTTAATTTTCAACCAGGGTTGGTAAACTGTTGAAGTGAAGTGCACTGTATGTGCCTAGGTGTTTGTCTCTTAATGCATTGTTTTTAGTGTTTTATGATTTTTTTGGTCTTTTGTGATGATTTATGATGTTTTTGGTCTTTTTGGTAGTTTTATGTTCACAAGGAAAATGACTAGAAAGCTAGTGGAAAGAAGCTACTGGTTAAAAACAAAATGAAGCCTAATTGGTTGATGACAAATGACAAATGCAATTGCAAATATTGAAACAGAATCAAATATAAACTATGACTAAGTAGAAACAAAGCTTGATAATGACTTTTAAGCAAATGACTCAAAACATAAACTCAACTTGTCCAATTCTTTCATCAAAGGTATTTTGAGAGAGAGCTTGAGAAATGGTCAGCTAAGTATGCAAATTCTCCTAACTAAACAATTAAACAACTAGCTTATAATGATACAACATTTTATCCATGATTAGAGATTTGTTGAAGCATATTTGGAGGAAAACATTGATACCATCATAAGATCTCTACTCTAAGACTAGTTCCTAACTCTATTATGCAACTTAGTTAATCATCACTAAACCTTGCCCAAGAGTTATAGATTTCTTTTTAAAGTAGTCTTTTGAGGAAAGGCTCTGTTTATGAAGTAGTAAAGAAGTTGCAAAAGTACCTCAGGCCTTGAAATGATATTGTCTTCTGTTCATATGGTTATGAATCAATTATAAATTTGGAACAAGAAGAGATTTTGTAAATAATGAAGGTCGTATTGTTAAGTTTTAACAACTAATGTAATCTGATATGCAGTGGATGACAATGAATTGTGGAGTGAAGATGCAATGAGTTAAGCTAAAACTGATCTTAAGATGTCACTAGTCTAAAATAGTGTTGAACTAACAAGTCATTATCAAACTCAAAACAAAATAACTGAGCATGAGTTAAGTGCAATTAGACTCCGAAGTATCGTAACTAAGTTATCATGCATTAATCTATGGGATTATACAGCCTGTTTGTCCATCATGATTGGTATTTTGGAAGAGTTTCTTAGAACAATCATGACTGTACAATTCAGTGCAAATGCAAACATAAAGACTGAAAGCAATTTAAAAACTAAGATATCACAGCTGTCTCCTACCCATCATTATGATATTTTGGAAGAGCGTTTTAAGAGCAAGGTCAGCTATGTTACTTAGTGAAAACAAAACAACTAAAACATTCATCATCACAATCATGCCTTAGACATCATAAGGATTTTTTGGAAGAGTTTCTTCTTTTGGAAGAGTGTTTAGAACAAGTATAACTGTGATAGTGAACAAAAGAAATTACAATTAAATCCTACAACACTATAGCCATTTCCCATTCATTATCATGATCTTTTGGAAGAGCTTCTTCTTTTGGAAGAGTTTTTAGAACGAGTATAACTATAGTGGCTAATGAAAACAACTACGAATTCAAACTTCAAAAACGTAAAGGAAACTAAGATACTTATCTAAATTACGCAAGTAAAACCGTGCAGGAGGCAGGGGCCCTCTACCACCAGACGGAATCTAACTCCAAATCAAATCAACACTTTCAAAACAATACTGTCTTCTTCATTAAAGGAGAAATAACTTGAACAGAGCAATCTGCGTCTTCAGAAATGTAGCACAAAATCTAAGCAAAATCTAGAGCAAAATCTAGCCTATCTCTCGGTTTCCCAAGTGTTTTTATAACAAATTTACATAACAAGACTTGCAACAATTCTAGGATCATTGTCTTTCCTTATCGAAATCACATTAGGACTCTTGAAGTGGCAACGTAAAAAGGAAAAGGACATCTGGACTAAGACAGTCCTATTAGAAGTCTGCCTTCCTAAATGTGTTCCCACGTACCAAAACCATATCTAGAATTCAATTTTTCCTTCATGGTGAGCAACGAACAATGTAGACATGACGTGGAATATACCCATATGCGGTTTTTCTTGAGAGGCCACCTGAAACATGCCTAAACGTGAAGATAGCTGTAGAATTGCTGGTTAGCTACGGAATGTCTGCATTCTGCAGCTAGTTCCAGTCAAAATGCATTACAATGACAAAAATCACAAAACTTAGCAAGTCAGTCATGTTAATCATTCTAAAAGTAATTTTAACTAAATTCATTGATCAATTGGGTCTGGGATAACAATGGACAAAGGAAAATGAGGTAAAGTAAGATGAAAGAAAGCACAATCTTGAGGCTCAACATACCCCAACTGCTGACTTCTTGCATTTCCTCATGCAACTTATTCCATAAACTCAGAGGCTTATGCAAGAACATCTAATCCTCTCCTTCTCCTTTGCCTGGAAGCTAAATATCTTCTGGGTTTTCTGATGACAAGTTTGAACCTTAAGTTGGTAAGTGCCCTGATTAGCTTCTTGTTCCTCTTTTTCAACTTTTCATTAGTCTTTTCCACTTTGTCCATATGTAGAGATAAGGTTGAGTTCATATTGGTTTTGAGTTTGACTTGTTCCTTCAGAATATCATTCTCATTTTTGATGTGTCTATTAAGTATTTCCAGCTCATACCTATCCTTTCTTAACACATCTATTTCGGACGGTGGAGGACTAGGGGTTCTATCTCTACTCTCTGAAGCTTTCCTTTCCAAAGTTTCAACATAGTCATAAACTTCTTGCTGAGCAGGGTCAATTTCAGGGGTTCCTTCATTAAAATCCTCTTCAACATCTTCTTCAATAGATGTTTCCTCATCTTCTATATTTATCACCCCTGTTTGTTTGATCTGAGTTTTCCTTAGTTTCCCCTTTAGTCTATGGCTTCTTCTTGGCTGGGAAGATCCCTCTCCTCTTTCTGTGGCAGATTTTATGATTACCTTCTCTTTCTTAAGTTGTCTCTTAATTTGAGTCAACTTCTCTGAGATTATTTCCTCACTACTTTCCTGGACTGTTTTGTCAATTTCAATTTTAGAAGCTCTCCATTTTCTGCTTCTCCTTGTAGGCTGTTGTTTAGGTGAGGGCTCTTTTGGCTCTTCAAAATGATTTCTTATCAAGAAATTATCCCAAGTATCATTTGTTTTGGCTAAATGGTGTTCAATTAAAATCTTAACCAAGCCATGATGGTATAGAGTTGTCTCTAAGAATTGGACCCTTCTTTGAACACAAGAAGCCATCTTTTTCAAAATTTGAAGCAAGAAATAGGGTAAGTTTAACTCTTCCTCCAGAAAATGCATTATCAGTCTAATATGGTAAACATAAAATGTGCCATATCTACCTTCACATGTAATAAATTTTTGCAGAATAAGCAATATATTTCTCCATTTATTTTTCAATGCAGAACTTGGAATTCCCTTCTTAAACACAGTGACATCCATACCTGGTGATTTTAGAATTTTCTTCCATGATTCATTATGGAATTCTCTGTTTTTGAACCATCTCTCTCCATTTCTAAGCAATCCTGTTGCTTCTGCAATGAAAACTTCAGTGACAGTGAATTTAACATCTCCCACTTCAACCTCAGCTCCTTGAAATGACCTTGCAAATGTTTTAGTGACTTCTTTGTGGAAGCCATTAAATTTCTCAAGAAATTGTAGCCATCCTACCTGTTGTAACATTTCTTTACATTGAGGGTATCCTTCCAGGTATTTTGTACCCATTGGTTCGGTTCTTACAATAAGGCCCATAATTGCTTGTTCAATGTTCAGATTAATACTCTTTCTGCCCATGGAAACAATAACTTCCACCTTCGAATTGATATACCTCTGGTTCTCGGTGACAATGGCTTCAAACTTCGGACTGATATTCCTCTGGTTGACAGTGATAATGGCTTCAAACTTCGGACTGATATGCCTCTGGTTGACAGTGACAATGGCTTCAAATTCCACACTGATATATCTCTGTCTCTCGGTGACAAATGGCTTCAAATTCCACACTGCTATACCTCTGCGTTTACAGTGATAATGCTCAATCTCTGCTCACGGTGATAGTGCTTTAATCTCTGCTCACAGTGATAGTGGTTTGATATTCAAACTGATATACCCTTTGCTCTGCTCACGGTGATAGGGATATCTCTGTTTTGCGGAATGAAATGATGAAGGGTTGGCTACAGAATGGAGTGATGGAAGTAGTTACGGAATGAGTTAATGGAGTGAGGTGGAGAAAACGAATTAATGAGTGAAAAGACTGCGGAGATTTTTACAACGGAAAAGAAAATCATCATTGAATGATTTGGTTGGGTGACGTGAAGAAATCAAACACTTCAGCCTTTTTAACCGCTTAAATGATGTCGGGTATAGAATTTGAAATGAGAGATTTTTATCCAAAGTTTGTGGAGGGTATATTGGACATGATCAATAAAAATAATCAAAACAACTTTTTCGAATGATTCATAACTAAAACTATGCTAAAGTTTATGATATGCCATTATAATGAAAAATTGTTACCTTTGCTTTTCATTTGCTTTTTGTGGTCTTTGTCTTCTTTGTTCTCCTTTGGAGGAGTCTTCATAAACCTTCTTGATTCTTCTTATTCATGGATATACTGGATCATCTTGTTGCAATTCAAATGTCTGTTGATTAGTGTCTTCAGGATCTGTAGCTGCGGAATGACTGTCTGGCTGCAGAAAGTCTGATCAGCTGCGGAATGTCTGTTTAGCTGCAGAATGTACCTATAGAGCATTTTAATCATGGAATGGAGTGGTTTGGAATACAAGTGAAATGTTATATGGCATGAATGAAGATGGATGATGAGACATGATATGTATGAAGTGGATGATGAAATGGAATGGATTCAATTTATGAAATGGAGTGGAAGAACATAAGAACTGCCCTGCAATCCATGACATGTGTTATTCATTTGCAGCAAGACATCAAACTTTGAATTTTGACATGGAAATGAGGTGGATGAAGTATGGAATGAGATGAATGAAATATGGAATGAAGTAGAGTATGAATGAATGAATGAAATGGAGTATGGATGGATAAGTGAATGGAATGAAATGAAATGAGATGGATCATAAGTACAATGGATCTGAACTTATGATTTTGTAACAGTTGCTTGCAAAAACAAAATGGAAAAGTTAGAGTGTCAGAGAGACTCTGATTTTCACCCTATCTTTTCTGTATAAACATGCCAATCAATGATTGGTTTTCATGTTTATACTTTTATTTTTATTTTTATTTATTTTTATTTATTTTTATTTTTCAAAGAGAAATGCTTCAGAAAATTTAATCAAGTTGATGAAGAAGAGAGATTCTTCTTCATTAACTTCACATCACTGCTTTCTTGGAACTTCTTGACAAATTCTTCTCTTGAGAGTGGTTTGTGATACAACTTCAATCTATGACCATTCACAAGAAAAGTGACCTCTTCTTCATCTATTGTCTTGATTTTTACTGCTCCATTGTCAAAAATTTCAACAATTTCATATGACCCAAGCCAATGTGTTTGAAATTTACCTTGAAAATCCTTGAATTTTGAATCAAACAAGAGAGCCCAGTCACCTTCTTTGAATTTCTTCTCTTTGATGTACTTGTCATGCCATCTAGTCCTTTTTTGTTGGACTAGACTTGTTTTCTGAACTGCATCTTGTCTGATCTCATCCAATTCATTAATCTGCTCCAATCTATGCTTTTGTGCCTCCATTAAATCAAGTCCTAACTGAACTGCCATTTTGAAAGTTTGAATCTGGAACTCTATGGGAAACAAAACTTGCTTTCCATAAACAAGTTCATAAGGAGTATGGTCTGTTGTGTTTCTCCATGTAGTTCTATAGGCCCACAAGGCTTTAGGAAGCCTATCTACCCAATCTCTTCTATGTAAATGAACAGTCTTTGTTAGGATTCCTTCAATGACCTTATTAGTAGATTCCACTTGACCATTTTCTTGTGGATGATAAGGAGTAGATTTTCTATGTCTGATTTTGTACTTCTCCATCATTTGCTCCACTAGCCTTGATGTAAATTGAACTCCTTGATCTGTAACAATTTCCCTTGGGACACCAAAACGAGTAAAAATATCCTCAAAAAGAAAAGTAACTACAGATGCTTCATTAGCAATAAGTAATGGCTTGGCCTCTACCCATTTGGTAACATAATCAGTGCAAACTAATATATATCTCTTTTGTCTTGATGGAGGACTAATAGGTCCTACAAAATCCAAAGTCCATTTTTCAAAAGGTTCAATATGTACCTGAGGTTGTAATGGCATCTCACCTGAAGGAGAAGGTTTCCCTACCCTTTGGCAACTGTCACACCTTTTGACATACTCTTTAGCATCTTTAAACAAGGATGGCCAATAATATCCTAAATTAAGGATCTTATAGGCTATCCTCTTATTTGCAAAGTGTCCGCCACAAGGTTCATCATGACATGCCTTGAGAATCTTAGGCATCTCATCTTCACGAACACACCTTCTAATGATCAAATCTGGACCTGTCTTGTACAACTCATTAGCAACCCATGAATATTTTGCACTGTCATAAATGATTTTTCTTTTATCTCTTGCATTCATTATTGAAGGAAATTTTCCTAAAACTAAATAATTAGCAATGTCAGCAAACCAAGGAGTTTGGGTAGAAATTGCAAAAAGATATTCATCAGGAAATTGATCTTCAACTGGAGTGTCATCTTTGATGTTTTGGAGTCTAGATAGGAAATCAGCTACTGTGTTTTGTTTTCCAAGCCTATCTAGAATGGTAATGTTGAATTCTTGTAAAAGCAATAACCATCTTATGACTCTTCCATTAGTAATTGATTTGTTCATTAAATATCTAATTGCAGAATGATCTGTGTGAACAAAAGTTTCATAGCCTGTTATATAGTGTCTGAATTTGTTTATGGCATGAACAACAGCTAAAAACTCTTTTTCAGTTACAGTATAGTTTAACTCTGCAGGAGTCAAATTTTTACTAGTATAATAGATGGCATAAGGAATCAGGTATTTTTGTCCCAATACTGCTCCTAGAGTTGTATCAGAAGCATCTGTTGATATATGAAAAGGTAACTTCCATTTAGGTCCCCTTAATATAGGTGCTTCAGAAATTTTGGTTTTCAGGGTCTCAAAGGCTAACTGGCAATCAGAATTCCACTTGAATTCACAATATTTGGTAAGTAATTTGAAGAGTGGAGATGCTATCTTAGTGAAGTTTTCTATAAATCTTCGATAATATCCTATAAATCCAAGAAAACTCCTAACATCTTTTTGACAACTTGGAATAGATAAGTTAGAGATGACTTCAACTTTTGACTCATCAACTCTAATCCCATCCCTGAAATGTGATGTCCTAAAAAAATTCCTTCAGTAAACATCATAAAACACTTCTCATGACTAAGTGAAATATTTGCTTCTTTACATCTCTTTAAGACTTTTTCCAAGTTTACTAAGGCTTCTTCAAATGTGTTTCCATAAACTGTGAAATCATCCATATATACCTCTACACAATCATGTATTAGATCTGAAAAAATTCCTAATACTGCCCTTTGGAATGTTGTAGGTGCATTGCATAATCCAAATGGAAATACTCGGTAAGCATAGGTACCCCAAGGACAAGTAAATGTGGTTTTGTCTTGATCTTCAAGTGCTACTTGGATTTGGTTGTAACCACTAAACCCATCTAGGAATGAGAAGTACTTTTTGCCAGCTAATGTATCTAACACTTGATCTATGAAAGGTAAGGGAAAATAGTCTTTAAGAGTAGCTTTGTTTAGTTCTCGGTAGTCAACACATACCCTCCATTTACAATTTTTCTTTGGCACAATTACCAAAGGAGAAACCCACTGACTATCTGAAATGGGATAGATGAAATTGACATTTAACAATTTTTGCAATTCTTCTTTAACAATTTCCCTAAGATTTGGATTCATCCGTCTTTGAGGTTGTTTGATTGGTTTGCAATTTTCCTCTATATAGATGTGATGAGTACAAGTCTTGGGGCTTATCCCTTTCATGTCAGTGTATTCCCATGCATATGCAGAAGAATGTCTCTGTAATACTTTGACTAACTCTTCTTGTTGAGATTTTTCTAGGTTCTTGTTTATGTTCAAATTTTTGCCTGGGAAAATCTCACTTGTAGAGCTGCCAAATTTGTCCATAGAATGAAGAGACATCTGCCTTGATGACAAAAACTCAATATTGGATCCCTCTTGAAATGATTCATGTTTGTGTTCTGGAGAGGATTCAAAGTTTTCTATAGTATTCAGAATTTGATTATCTTCACTAATTTCTGAAATTGTGAAGAGTGGTTGTAAATATTCTTCATCCTCTATCCATTGAGTGTCATCTAGATCTGTAATTGTCCTAGTTGGAGGATATAAAGTGAATTTCTTTGTTGAACTTCCATCAGAAATATACATATCACCGGACCTACAACTAATAAAAGCATCAGCTGTAGCCAACCAAGGTCTTCCTAGTATGACAGGATGGCCTCCTAGATTATTCTTGGGTGTCAGGATCATGAAATCCACGGGGTACTCCCAAGAGTCTAGGGACACTGGAATGTCTTCTATTACCCCATCTGGTCTGATCACAGATCTATCTGCTAATTGTAATAGTGTGGGTGTAAAGAGAAGATTCGGAAGTTTCAGTTTGTCCATGATTTGTCTACTCATGATATTTATTGCTGCTCCTAAGTCAATGAGTGTGTTTTGAATTTCAATTCCATTGATGTGAATTTTGACAACTGGATTTCCTAGGTCAAGATACTTTGGAATAGCAATCTTGCCCATCATAATGTCTGCTATTTTTCCTGCCAGTTGAATTTTCTTTGTTTCTCTTATTCTTTTTCTTGTTTTCTTCATACTCAACTCCTTTATTGTTTTGGCTAAAATTCGAATTTCCTTGATGGCTTGTAATAATGGAATTTTAATGCAAACATTTCTCAGCTCATCTAGGAAATCATAATTAGGCACCATGATTTGTTTTTCTACACCTCTATAAATTTGTAATCTTTCCGGAAAGGGAGGTATAGAAGTAGATGTAGATGGTTGCTCTAATACAGGAGTTGAATTTATTGGATCTTTTTGTTTTAATTTTTCAGTGTTTGGGTCTTGAAAGGATGTATCTTCCTCAAGACTTTTATTCACCCGTAGAGAGTCTTCCTCAGAGTTATCTTGTTTTTGTATGATCACAGAAGGCTTCCTCTTTTCAAGTATTCTTCCAGACCTAAGTTGAACTTCACTAAGGTCTAGAGGAGTAATTAAATAAGTTGGAAACTGTTGGCCTTCTATCATGTATGTATTCTGAGGGTTCTTATTATTGGGGTTTGGTATGGGTTGAGCAGGTAATTGATTTGATTTTTGAGGGAATGGTAATGAAAGTGGTTGATTTTGATGTGGTTGGTTTTGATGATGTTGTTGAGGATTTTGTTGAAAATTTTGTTGAAGATTTTGAGGAAAGTTTTGTTGAGGATTTTGAGGATAAAAATGTGGGTATGGTGGATAGGATGGTGGATACTGATAGTATGGGGAGTATCTTCCATAGGGACTTTGTGATCCTTGTGCCCAAGTTGGAGATTGATTTTGAAATTGAGGCCAAGGTTGCTGCCAAGAATTCCAAGGTGGAGGTTGATTATACATTTGATCATGGAATCCTTGTGTCTGAGGTCCTTGCCAAGGCCTTCTAGATACAAAATTGAGAGACTCTGTGGAATCTGTAGGAGTTTCCTCCTGAAAGACAGCTTTGAGACCCAGAAGAGAAGGACAATTCTTGGTCTCATGTTTTTCAGAACAAATGACACAGGTTTCTACAACTTTTACATCCAAAGGACACTCTCTCAAGGCATGTTTCTTTCTACATTTGGGACAAAAGATTGCCAAGGCATCAGATTCAGCCTTTTGCTTGTTTTGTATCTTGAGGGTGTCTATTCGTTCACTAAGACTCCCTAAGATGTTAGATTTAAAATCATCAGGCATGTGTCCTATTTCTGATCTACTTACTGTCCCAGAAGCAAACTTACTTGCCCTTGCAAGAGCAGGATCTCTTGGACCTTTGAAAATTTTAGATTTCCCTCTTGAAAGGTTGATACATAACTCAGATATTTCAGGTAATGTGAGTTGTGATATATCCCCTTTTCCCATCATGTTAAGGATATCCAACCATTCATCCCTAATTTTTTTCAACAAAAGAGCTTTTAAGGTGTCTTGATCTAGGTTTTCCATGTTTGCTCTTTTGATGTTGTAATGAAATCTCTCCAACAAATCTTCCAAGTTTTCATCTTCTTTTTGTAACATCTTAAACACTTCTTCCTTATGATTGACCAGCATACAATAATCCAGATACCTCTCTAGAAATGCTTGTTTCATGTCTTCCCATGTCCTAATATAACTATTGATCAAACTCATAAACCACTTCAATGCTGCTCCTTTCAAGGTTGAAGGGAATAATTTCAGTTTTTGAGCATCTTGTAAGTAGTCATAAGTTCTACACAGAACTTCGAATTCAAATAGGAAGGTTTTAGGATCTTCAGTTTTAAGTCCATAGAAGTTTGGAAGGACAGAGGGTGAAATGTTTTTCATGGTTGTATTGGTTTCTTCATCAATTATAGGGAACCCAAAAGAGCTTCTTATTTCTCTTCTACCTCTTCCTCCATCTGCACCTCTACCTCCTTCTCCTCTACCTCTACCTCTACCTCCAAATAATGTGTGTTCTCCATTAAAGACTCCTCCTCCTCCTTCTTCTGCCATGGTTGACTCTCCTGTGGAAGTGGAAAGGTTTGTGTCCCTAACAGGAGTTTTTAAATCTTCTTCTATGGCAGGTTTAGTGGATGAAGTGGAAGGTTTCTCTAATGGAATAGCTGACCTTAGATCTTCTAGAAGTCCAGGATCAGTAAAGGATGGAATGTGGGTCTGAGTTGAAGGTGTACTAGCTCTGGATCTAGGTGAAACAAGTGGTGTTCTAGGAATCAAACTTCTGCTTCTACTGCTTATGAATCTTCCCCTTGAATCTCTCTCTCTACGCATATAATTGTTTTTGGATGCTAAGAAACAAAGGTTACCTAGTTTTCACTTCCCCGGCAACGGCGCCAAAATGTTTGTGCTCAACCTAGTCTCCTAAATTGAGTTCATTTAATTGTCAACCAGGGTTGGTAAACTGCTGAAGTGAAGTGCACCGTATGTGCCTAGGTGTTTGTCTCTTAATGTGTTGTGTTTAGTGTTTTATGATGTTTTTGGTCTTTTGTGATGATTTATGATGTTTTTGGTCTTTTGGTAGTTTTATGTTCACAAGGAAAATGACTAGAAAGCTAGTGGAAAGAAGCTAATGATTGAAAACAGAGTAAAGCCTAATTGGTTGATGACAAGTGACAAATGCAAAGGCAAATACTGAAACAAAATCAAACCTAAACTATGACTAAGCAGAATACCAAGCTTGATAATGACTTTAAGGAAATGAATCAAAACATAAACTTAACTTGTCCAATTCTTTCATCAAAGGTATTTTGGGAGAGTTTTGAGAAATGGTCAGCTAAGTATACAAATTCTTCTAACTAAACAACTAAACAATCAGCTTATAATGAGACAACATTTTATCCATGATTAAAGATTTGTGGAAACATGTTTGGAGAAAAATATTGTTGACATCATAAGATCTTCTACTCTAAGACTAGCTCCTAACTCTATTCTACAGTTGAGTTTGACACCTCTACACTTCACTCAAAGGTTATAGATTTTTTAGAATAGTCTTTTGAGGAAAGGTTTGTTTGTGAGATGATAAAGGAAGTTGCAAAAGTACCTCAGGCCTTGGAATGATACTGTCTTCTGTTCATATGGTTATGAATCAATTATAGATTTGGAACAAGAAGAGGTTTTGTAAATAATGAAGGTTGTTTGGTTAAGTTTAACAACTGAAGTAATCTAATATGCAGTGGATGACAACTAAATGTGGAGTGAAAATGCAATGAGTTAAGCTAAAACTGAACTTAAGATGTCACTAGTCTAAAACAGTGCTGAACTAACAAGTCATTATCAAACTCAAAAAAAAATAACAGAGCATGAGTTAAATGCAATTAGACTCCGGAGTATCCTAACTAAGTTATCATGCATTAATCTATGGGATTATACAGCTTGTTTTGTTCATCATGATTGGTATTTTGGAAGAGTTTCTTAGAACAATCCTGACTGTACAATTCAGTGCAAATGCAAACATAAAGACTGAAAGCAATTTAAAAACTAAGATATCACAGTTGTCTCCTACCCATCATTATGATATTTTGGAAGAGCGTTTTAAGAGCAAGGTCAGCTATGTTACTTAGTGAAAACAAAACAACTGAAACATTCATTATCACAATCATGCCTTAGACATCATAAGGATTTTTTGGAAGAGTTTCTTCTTTTGGAAGAGTGCTTAGAACAAGTATAACTGTGATAGTGAACAAAAGAAATTACAATTAAATCCTACAACACTATAGCCATTTCCCATTCATTATCATGATCTTTTGGAAGAGTTTCTTCTTTTGGAAGAGTTTTTAGAACAAGTATAACTATAGTGGCTAATGAAATTAACTATGAACTCAAACTTCAAAAACGTAAAAACAACTAAGATACTTATCTAAATTACGAAAGTAAAGCCGTGCAGGAGGCAGGGGCCCTCTACCACCAGACGGAATCTAACTCCAAATCAAATCAACGCTTTCAAAACAATACTGTCTTCTTCATTAAAGGAGAAATAACTTGAACAGAGTAATCTGCGTCTTCAGAAATGTAGCATAAAATCTAAGCAAAATCCAGAGCAAAATCTAGCCTATCTCTCGGTTTCCCAAGTGTTTTTATAACAAATGTACATAACAGAACTTGCAACAATACAGGGATCCTTGTCTTTCCTTATCAAAATCACATTAGGACTCTTGAAGATGGCAACGTAAAGAGAAAAAGGACATCTGGACTAAGACAGTCCTATTAGAAGTCTGCCTTCCTAAATGTGTTCCCACGTACCAAAACCATATCCAGAATTCGGTTTTTCCTTCATGGTGAGCAACGAACAATGTAGACATGACGTGGAATATACCCATATGCGGTTTTTCTTGAGAGGCCACCTGGAACATGCCTAAACGTGAAGATAGCTGCAGAATTTCCGGTTAGCTACGGAATGTCTGCATTCTGCAGCTAATTCCGGTCAAAATGCATTACAATGACAAAAATCACAAAACTTAGCAAGTTAGCCATGTTCATCATTCTAAAAGTAATTTTAACTAAATTCATTGATCGGTGGAGTGCAGGATAACAATGGACAAAGGAAAATGAGGTAAAGTAAGATGAAATAAAGCACGATCTTGAGGCTCGGCAAGCTCGTAACCCATAGAAGAATGGGGTTGCAGGAAGAAAGAACAAAACTATTGTTGGAGTAGCATGAGTTATGTTGCATGATCAGGGCCTCCCATTGCATCTATGGGAAAAAGCATGCAATACAAAAATATTTGTGAAGAACATAAATCCTCATCAGATACTTGGGATGAGTACACCACAGGAGGATTTTTTAGGTAAGAGACCAGATGTGTCATATTTTAAAATTTTTGGTTCATCTATTTATTGCCATGCAATCAAATATGTCGGGAAGAAGCTAGAGTCAACAACAGAGTTGGGGATATTTTTGGGGTACACTAATAGACCACACAACTATCAGGTGTACTTTCTAGCACATAGGATGACAATGGTCAAAAGAGAGGTGAAATTTGATGACGATAAAGCCATGTGATTGTCCCTTGAGAGGGAGCTTGAGTTGCATGCAGTTGAGGAGGTCTTGGATCCAAAAGAAGAACCTCAGGATGTGGAGCAGCCACAAGTAGAGGAACAAAGAGTGGTAGAAACCACTCATGCAGATCCATCCACCAAAGATGGAAGGAAGTGATCTAGATCTTTGGGGAAAGCCCCCAAGATCTAAAAAATTGAAATGGATCTAACAAGATCTGAAAAATTAGAATTCTAGAAAAAAAGAGAGAACACAAAGAAAATAAAACCACAAAGAAACTTGTTTTATTAAAACAGAGAATAATTATAGAAGCTACATTGTGGTGGACAATTTGTCCTTTTACAAAATGCGACTTGTTACTTATAGCATTTTTTTGTTGCAATGCCACAGATAAATTCTATGGGTGGGTAAATACCATGGGTGGATCTCACTTACAATACCATGGGTGAATTAATACTATTGGTGGATGCCACTTACAATACCATGGGTGGATAGATACCATGGGTTGATGCTAATTACAATACCATGGGTAAATTTCATGGATGGATGGATAACATGGGTGGATGAATACCATGGGTGGATGCCATTTTCCATTTGGATCATTCCTCACTTCTTAAGAAGCAATGGTCCCCATTGCGTGAAGTTCCCTCCTGAGAAGCCTTTGTTGAATATGAAGAGCCACTGAAGAGCATGATTTTGTGTGGTTAACCCATAACCGTGATGAACGAAAATTCGAGGATAGAGATACCCTGTAATGCTTGTGACCAACTGTGATATTGACAATGTGCGACCTAGCAAATGGAATTCAATGAAGTGTGGGTTTGTGGATGACCCATAACCATGAAAAATGAAGATTTGAGGATAGAGATACCCTATAATGCTTGTGACCAACTATGATACTAATAGTGTGCGGCCTAGCAAATGGACTTCGATGAGAAGGATTTTGTGCGGTTGACCCATAACTGTGACGTTGATTATTGATGAAGTAGCAGGTGCCTACATGGCTTGGGGTGGGAGGACACATCTCTAAATAACCCAAACGGAATGCTGCTATGCTGAAACTGATGAATGTGAAGCAAGTGCCTACTAAAGTGGGGTGGGAGGGCACGTCTCCAAAGGGACCTCGCTCCGAATGTTGCTCCAGATTTAAAATGAGCATAAATCGGTCAATATAACTTGAAATTTTATTATAACCTATTTTTAGAAATGGAATGATCATTCTACATCTTCCTATGTGTTTGAAATTTCTATCTAGAGACTCTAGACTCTCAGATTCGCGCTGGAACTCTCCCATCGTCACAACATTTCTGAAAAAAATAATTAATTTTAAATCAGCGATAACTCCCTCATTCAGACTCCAATTCCACCGATTTGTTTTTGAAATTGGGTGATTTTTCAAGGGGAGCTCAGATATGTAACCATTTATCTGAAATTTCACACTGAAAACTGCAAGAAATGACAGGAGAGCCACCTTCCATGAATTGTCATGAGAAAAATTGTTGCAACCTTGCTGATTTTGAATCAGTGACATCTCCCTCTTCCGAACTCCAATTCGGCCGCTTTTTTTTTTGAATTTGAGTAATTTTTTCGCAAGGAATCCAGATCTGGTCTTTGTTTCTGTCAAATTTTCACCAAAAGTTTCAGATCTGATCTGCAAACTCGCCGCCCAAAAAAATCATGGAGTTTGCTAAAGATTGTTGCAAAACATTGAAATTGAAATATGCTTCAAACCCTCATTCCCATGGATTCATAACTTGAATCTGATACCATTGATCCAGATCTTGGGGGGAGGTCCCCAAGATCTAAAAAATTGAAATGGATCTAACAAGATCTACAAAATTAGAATTCTAGAAAAAAAGAGAGAACACAAAGCAAATAAAACCACAAAGAAACTTGTTTTATTAAAACAGAGAATAACTATAGAAGCTACATTGTGGTGGAAAATATGTCCTTTTACAAAATGCGAATTGTTACTTATAGCATTTTTTTGTTGCAATGCCACAGGTAAATTCCATGGGTGGGTTAATACCATGGGTGGATCTCACTTACAATACCATGGGTGGATGCCACTTACAATACCATGGGTGGATAAATACCATGGGTAAATTCCATGGGTGGATGGATAACATGGGTGGATGAATACCATGGGTGGATGCCATTTTCCATTTGGATCAGGAAGCCCGCCAAAGAGGCTGACAAGTTGTCGCTAGATGTGAGAGAGAATGTGGGAGCACCCACATCACAACGCAAGAAGAGAAGGTCCCTAAAGCGGTACATTGGATACATGGCTTTTATGAGCGAAGGTATAGAGATAGAAACATCCTATTTTGAGGAAGAAGTGTAGCAACTAGTGTGGGTTGATGCCATAGTTGAGGAGTATGAATCCATTATCGTAAACAATGTATGGAAAGTTATTCTAAGGCCAGTGGGGAAGTCAGTTGTAGGATCCAAGTGGGTCTACAAGGTGAAGCATGAAGCAAATGGGAGTGTGGAGAAGCATAATGACGGATTTGTGGCCAGAGGATTCTCTCAGGTGGAGGGGATTGACTATGATGATACTTTTGCACCAATCGCAAGGTACTCATCTATCAGATCCATCCTTGCACTCTCAGCGCATAGGGGATGGAAGATACATCAGATGGTTGTAAAGACAACCTTTCTCTATAGAGTGATTGAGGAAGAGGTGTACATTAAGCAACCAAAAGGTTTTGAGACATTACACAGGGAGTCGCATGTGTGTAGACTCAAGAGAGAACTATATGGGCTGAAGCAAGCACCTCATACTTGGTACACCAGAATCGACAACTATTTCACCGGTTTGGGCTTCACCAAGAGTAAAGCAGATGCGAACCTTTATCATATTGTGGTAGATTATAAGCTTTTGATTATTATACTTTATGCCGATGATCTGATACTGACAGGTGATGAGAAGCTCATCAAGTCTTGAAAAGAGGACCTTGCAAGAGAATATGAGATGAAGGACATCAGGCACTTGCACTATTTCTTGGGATTGGAAATATGGCAAAGAGATGGGGAACTATTGGTATCTCCGAGAAATTATGCCAACGAGAACCTCAGGAAGTTCCACATGGAGGGAAACAAACCTATTAAGACTCCTCTAGCAGGAAACTGAAGGAAGGAGGATGATACTTCAGGTAAAGTAGTGGATGCTACTATTTACAGGAATTTTTGGGGTTTACTCATGTATTTGATGAACACATGACTAGACATATGATACACAATTAAACCGCTTTGTCAAGCTATGTCAAGCTATAGTTAAACCTACCAAGCTCTTTTGGAAGGCAGACAAGCATGTGTTGAGATACCTCAAAGGCACTACAAAGTATGGGATATGGTATAGACAGATAGAGGGAGTTAAGCTTCAAGGCTTCACCGATGCAGATTGGGCAAGGAGTCCATCTGACAGGAAGAGCACATTAGGGGGCATATTCAACATATGATCAACACTATTTTCCTGGTATAGCAGGAAACATAGATCATTTACACTCAGTTCAGTAGAGGCAAAGTACATGGCGGCTAGTCAAGTAGCATGTGAAGCCATACAGATGAGGAGGATACTTGTTGGTTTGTTTGGTCAAAAAATGGATCCGAAAGTGATTTATTGTGATAACCAAAGTTGCATCAAACTCTTGGTTAATCCAGTTTTTCATGACAAGTCCAAGCATATTGATATCCAGTATCACCATCTCATAGATTGTGTTCAGAGGCAGATTATTTCATTAGAGTACATTCCCAGAAGGAGCGGGATGCAGACAACTTGACGAAGGCGCTGGTAAGAAGAAAATTTGATTTCAACACCAACAAGATCGGGGTAGCAGATAATCCATTTCTTGTTGAGATGGAGCGTTGAAATGACATCCAAAGGGGGCTTCTGATTTAATTTTTCCTTAATTAAATTGGAAGAGAAATTGTAATATCATCTCATGACAACCTGTATTAGTTAACTGAGTCAGGAAGACTTAGTTAGCTTAGGAAATTCAAGTTGAGGGTCAGAGAGGAGACATGTAGAGTTCTCTCATGATTTTAAGGGGTCCAGTTACAATAATCTGTGAATTGTAATAATTAGTTAACTCTATTAATTGAGTTAAAATCAATTTAACTAGTTCTAACTGAGAGATGAGCTAGTGATAGGCCCAATGAATTAAATATGATTTAATTCATAAGTAGTGATCAATAAATTAACTGATAATTATCTATAAATAGTTGGTTTAAGGAAGGCCCACTTGAGATTGAGGTTAAAGGGAAGATAACTATCAGTTGTATAATTAAAAAATTGTACAGGTTATGTATGAGGTCATCGGGATGCCTTGCAGGAATTGTGCAATCAATTCTTGGGATTTCCTATTTAATAGTGCCACAATTCCTCCAATAATGCGTGATCAAGGCTGGTCAAACAGAGGTTGAGAATTGGTTAAGTATTTGACTGATTTTTCCTAGATCAGAGTGAGACAGTCAACAAAGTGAAGAGGTTCCTCAGTGGGAAATAACATTGTATTGTTTTATGGTCCTGACTTTATGCGATATAAAAATAGCAAGGTTTTGATCAGTTGCTTTCCCCAGATACATCTTGTGTTGTGCGATTGATAATTTCTTTCTCTTACTTGTTATGTGATTGTGGGATTGATAATTTCTTTCTCTTACTTGTTATGTGATTGTGCGATGGAATTTGGTTGATGCAAATTTGTAGAAGGATTCAATATTTTGTTTTAGTACATTACAAGATCATATTGAATCCCTTCGGATAATTTCTACAATTTATTCCTTCTCCGTTTTATTTATTTTTTAACTTTAACGGATATGATTTTGTATTTATGTAAAAAAGAGAGTGTGGGGCTTTGCCAGAGCAGCCCTAATTACATCATACATAGTCAGCTATAGTTGTTTTCAATCTTGACATTAGCAAGGGATTTCTACGAATCTGTCTTCATTTATGTAGAGCAGCCCCTTGTCCGTTCCGCTCCCTTTGTTGGCCATCGAATCCGCTTCGCTATTTGAGCTTCTAAGGACATGAAAAAATTTGATGGATGCAAAGGCGGAGAGGACTACTTTCAGCCTTTCCAATGTTCTGTTGAGACCTGCATTTCTGAATTGCTCTTCCGTGTTCAGCTTATTTATGATAATCTCTGAGTCTCCAAATACCTGTATTTCTTTGATCCCTTTTTCTCGGGCGATTTGACATGCTTTGAGGAGACTGAGAAGCTTCGCCTGATTATTGGTCTTCAGACCAAGACCCCAGTAGAAAGAGTCTCGGGTTGCACCATCTGGGGAATAAATGATCCCGCCGGCACCTGAGGGACCGGGGTTTCCTTTAGACGCCCCATCGAAGAAGATTGTATGTGTTTTTTGAGCTCTCCACCAGTGTTGAAATGTTTCATCGGAGTCTCTCTTTTTCCAGATTGGATGATCTGTTTGAGGAGCTAGGAGGTTCTTTCTGCTTTGAGGTTCAAAGGTTCCGAGCCACCTCTTCTCAACCGGCAGAAGAGATGCATCCACTTTGAGATACTGTTGCTGGGCTGCTTCAAGGAGGAAAGATCTGGCTTTTGCTGCAACTTGTAAGGGAGTGTGGTTCTGGTCATTGAAAATCTTCTGGTTGCGGGCCAACCAAATCTGCCAGCAAACGAACTTGGGCAGAGCATTCCATACTTTGCGCCAAAACGATTTGTGAGGTATTCGAGAAGGGTAAAGATGACTCCATTCTGCAAAAAGGTCTGCTACTGAGGACTGAGTGGGGGAGTTTATGTGGAAATCTTGCAGCATAAGATCCCAGACTTCCTTGGCGAACAGGCAATCAATGAAAAGATGGTGAGCAGTCTCAGTGTTGCACCTGCAAAGAGCGCACCTGTGAGGGCCAGCAATCTTTCTTTTTGCCAGATTGTCGCCGGTAAGAATCTTATTATGAATCACCGTCCAGAAGAAAAAGTTGACTTTTGGGAGTGCTAGAGGCTCCCAAACTTTTTTCCAAAACGCTGCACTGTGCTTACTGTTTCCTGTTGTCTGAAATGCTTTGAAGCCTTCTGCTGTAGTGTATTCCCCAGATCGACCCCATCCCCATCGGTCTTGCATGGCACGATGTATCGGTGCTGCGCCTTCCAACTGGTGTAGCAGATTGTTTAATTGGTTTTGCAAATGGGCAGGGGTGTCGTGTAGTGCCCAACCGACCCATTCATCTCTGTGGTCCCAAGCCGATATGTCATAAACGCTTAATTTGCCAGTTGATATGAGCCAGTCCCTTAAGTCTGAGATCTCTGCGTTTTCTATTAAAGGATTCCGCCCCATTATGCTATCGTGCCAGAGGCGTGTGTATTTACCATTCCCGGGGATCCTGTAAGCGTTTCGACTGAAGAATTTGCTGCTCTTATAACAGAGCTTCCATAGCAGCGTACTGTTGACAATGTTTCCCAACTGTAGGTTTCTGAAATCGACTTTGTTGGTATATTTTGATCTTAAAATGACACTGACAGGATGCTTTGGATCTTTAATCATTTTCCACAAGATTTTGCTACCAAGGGCGAGATTGACCAGGGAGGGGTCTCGTATTTGCAGTCCTCCTTCATCGATGGGCTTTTTGACAATGTCCCAGTTTGCCAAGTGTTGTTTCTTATCGTTGCCCCTGCCTCCTTGCCAGAGGAAATCTCTGAGAAGAGAGGAGATTTGATCCATAACATTTCTGGGGGCGAGCAAGAAAGCTGCTTGGTAAATTATTAAGGAAGACAGCTGAGATTTTATCAAAATGACCTTGCCTCCTTTCGTTAACCAGAATCCTCCCCATTTCGAGATTTTGGTTTTGAATTTGCTTATTATGTCGCTCCACAGCGACCTCTTGTTCACTCCTGAGATTATGGGGAGCCCGAGATATCTGATCCAGTCCCATTGGGAGTGCCCTTTGAATCCAAGAATATTAGCTATATTGTTAAGCTCCTGTTGATCAGTGTTCCAGCTGAAGACTTCACTTTTTTTTTCATTTACCAGAGCTCCTGAGACTTTGCAGTAGTTTCTTATGACAGTGTCAAAGGCCTTCGCTATTCTGGTTGAGGCACCTCCCAAAAGAATCGAGTCATCTGCAAAGAGGGCATGATTCAAAGGGTTAACTCTGCTGGTGGGTTTGAGGCCCGGAAGGGAGCCTATCATTCTTTCTGCTTCAAGTTTTCGACTTAGAGATTCAGCCAATAAGATGTAAAGAAAGGGAGAGAGCGGGCATCCCTGCCTGATGCCTCTCTTAGCTTGGAAAAAGTTCGCTGGCCTGCCATTAATGAGGGGGGCTATCCAAGGGTTATCCGTGCAGGCCTTTATGAGATTTACAAACTGAGGAGAAAAGCCAAAGGAGAGCAAGACTTTGCTGAGAAATGTTCTGTTGACTCTGTCGAACGCATTCGCCATGTCTAGCTTTATGAGCATACCTTTCTCTTTTCTCTGCTTACTTGAGTGTATGGTCTCCTGCACTTGAATGACGTTGTCCAGAATGTGCCTGCCTTCCACGAATCCTCCTTGGGGACTAGAGATAATCCGGGGAAGCAAGGGTTTTAATCTGGTTGCCAACAGTTTTGCCAAAATCTTGTAGGAGGCGTTGCATAACGATATTGGCCTGAATCTGGAAAAAGTTTCCGGATTAGAGTCTTTGGGAATCAAAGCTAAATAGGTTGAGTTGGTGCTGCCACCTACTTTAGCTTTTTTCAAGAATCCCCGAACCATCTTTTGTAGGTCATATTTTATGATGTCCCAGCATACTTTGTAGAAATGAATGGTGAATCCGTCAGGTCCGGGGGCCTTGTCAGATTCCATGGACCAAATGACTTTGATAATCTCTTCCTCCGAAACCGGTTTACAAAGATCAGAATTGTCCTCTGGTGAGATGAGGGAAGGGATGTGAGTGAGAAAATCAACTTCATCCACATCATCTCCATGGGCGCCCGAGCTGAAAATATTTTGGAAGTGTATTTCAGCTGCTTCTTTGACTTGTTGGAATCCCTTGCAGGTTTGGCCCTCCGATGTCTTTATTTCTGCTATGTAGTTCCTTGACAATCTGGCTCGGTACTGCCGATGAAAGAAAGAGGTATTGCGGTCCCCGGCTTTTAGCCACAAGCTTCTAGACTTTAATCTCCAGTACTCTTCCTCTTTTCTGAAGGATTGGAAGGCTGCTCTCTGTGCTTTTGTTTCCCTGTCCAATAGATCTGCACTGATGTTTTTGCTCTCCATATCGTTTTGAAGGGAATGCAGTGCCTGGACTGCATCGACTCTTTGGGAGGTGGGATTGGAGGCTGGTTTCTTAATCCAGTCCTTCAAAGCTTTTTTGGTAAGTTTCAACTTTTTCTCCCAAACGAAGCTTGGAGAACCTGAAATGGATGTGGCCCAGGCTGCTTTCACCGTCTCAGAGAAACCCTCCCTTTCGATCCATTGAGGAGAGAAGCGGAATGGAATGGGACCCAAGTCCTCTTCATCTTCTATACAGAGTTGTATGGGCTTGTGATCAGAGGATAGCTTGGGCAGAATTTTCGTAGTTATGATCTTCCTATTCATGAGGAGAGAGGTTTGCACTAGAAAGCGATCCAGGCGGGCAGAAATGTGTTCTGTCCCAGTTCGATTATTAGACCAAGTGAAGAGTCCTTGGATTGGGTTGAAATCCTGCAGATCCCATTGCTGAGCGAGCTCTTCCACTACAGCAACCATGGGATCCTTGGAATTGATGCCTCCTCTTTTCTCTTTGGCTTTCAACACAATGTTGAGATCCCCAGCAAGGATGATATTGTTGGGGGTTTCCTGCTCTAGAAATGCTGCCAGGGAGTTCCAGCAGTCTCTTTTTTCAGAATAATTGACAGGCACATAAAGATTTACAAGAGAGATAGTCAACTTACTTGCAAGATGGATTATTTCTGTGAATATCCAATGTTGGGTCTCGTGGGTTTTGATCAGCTGAAATTTATCTTCGGTCCAGAGAGTTGCCAGTCCTCCCGAAGAGCCCCGTGCGCTGATCGCTATGCCTGAGCTTTTCTTCCATTTTGTCTTACTGATATCTAACAGTGCTTGTCCTGCTATCTTTGTCTCTTGGAGCAAGAGGATTTCTGCAGGTTCCGACTTTAATAGGTCCTTTACTGCTTCTATTTTTGCGTGGTTCCCCAATCCTCTGCAATTCCAAGAGACTAGCTTCATTATTTACCTGTGAGCGGGGTGGAGCCACCCTTGGCTGGCCTGGGCCTACTATTTCTTCCGATCGTCATTTCTATTGTGGACTGGCTTCCTTGCGTTTTGAGCCTTTCTGCTTCTTCCTCTCTTTTTTCCTTGCGGGATTTCCTTCCGGCTCTTTTTAATGGGCGCTCAAAGATTTCTTCCTCTGAGGACTCTGAGCTTTCGACTGCCTTTTTCTTTGTGACTTCTGCATAGGTGGGGTTGGAGGGGCTGCCTTGGGATGCTTCAATCTGAATGGCGACCCCTCCCTCTTTGCTAGGAGGAGGGCCTTCTGCATGTTCCTGGTTCTCCTGAGCTTTATTCAGTGGTTCAGTTTGTACACCCTCCATTTCTTTTGAGATTTCTTCCGCTTCCTGGGTGGGAATGGAGGTGTTCACAGCTCTGTCTTGTGCTTTTCACTGTCTTTTTGCATAGAGTTTGTTCTGCGAGACTAGGGTCCCGCACGGTCCCCCGTATGTTTTCGGTGCTCTCTTGTCTCTTTTCGGTGTTTCTGGTAAAGTGGTAAGTAGCCGGAGTGTACGCATTTAAGGGAAATTTGTTCGTAGTCGACCTCTTGGACATGCGTCCAACTTTGCTGCAAAGGCTCGGTCGCTTCGAGCGATCCCTCCTCCGAGTCCACTTCAACGTCAAAGATGAAGCATGCATATTGGTCTTTTCTTACATTTTGATGTTGTGTATTTGCCTAGTGCGTTCCCAATGATGCGGAGCGACTTTTGATTCCGGCGGTGAAGAGAGCGGGATAGAGTCTCACCCACAGAAGCACGGCGGATGGGGCCGTCTTGGGAAGGGTCGAAATACGGAGTCCATTTGTTTAAGTACGAGCCACTGTGACCCCATGGTAGGGACCATTTACGGAATATTAGCTTAAATATTTGTGTTTTCAAACACAAATACAAAATATCCTTTGCCCACAAAGTAGCTCTTTATCGTCTTTATCAGGGTTTCCAATTTCTTTGCGTCCGGTCCTCACGGATTTGGGTGAAGGCCATAAGCACGTGAAGGCGCTTTATCGGGGCCACCTCTTTGTACGCCGAGGTTCGGTCTTGCTTTGCGGTGTCTTCCTCACAGCGAGAACCAGCGCGAGAATCGTATCCAATATTTTGATAAATTTCTGTTGAAATACGTGCGCTGCGTTTTGTTCGGATGCGATCAAAGTTACGAAGCTGTGACTTCGGGAGGCGGATCGGCGGGGGGCGAGCCCTCGGGGAATCTCCATCGATCGGCGGCGGGGGAGGGCGGGGTTTGTGCGGCCGGGCGCGGCGGCCGGGCGGCGATGTATGGCTCCCAGAACCCTGGCTTGGAGCGCGAGAGCGGCGTGCGGCCAGTTTTTCAATAATCCTCAGAGTGGGTTTTTT